>JAQQSE010000271.1:0-267925 GCA_035772565.1 Antheraea assamensis
GGGGTAGTGCCACCCTCTCACAGAAAACCGACGTGAAGTAACAGTGCTTGCACGTTGCGTTTCGTTCGGTCATGAGAGCGCCGGAGGCCCACATATTTAAAGGCCGGCAACGCATTTGCGACTCCCCTGGTGTTGCTATGTCTATGGACGGCGGTGAATCACTTACCATCAGGTGACCCACCTGTTCGTTTGCCCCCTATAATATAAAAAAAGTGATCCTAAATCCTAGGATATAGTAGAAAAATATATCTTAGGTGGTTGTGTTTAATCAGCATCTGATGAAATATGTAATCAAACATACCGCCCCACATGACGTCAGTTTTGAAAATAAGGAAACTGAATTAAACACTTGAATTGCAGTAGTAACGTTTGAAAAGACATTGCCTTATAAGCACCTGTTCAAAAATTTAAATGTGTACAGCTTTTTTTTTATGCCAAAGGGCAGCAAGCAGGCATACAGCCCATTTGATGTTAAATGGTTACCGTCGCCTATGGACAACTGCAACACCAGGGGCATCACTGTGTATTGCCCACCTTGAAGACCGTATTTCACTCCTTTTTGAAGAGCCCCATGTCATATACTCTGGGGAACCACCGTGCTTGGTAATAACCCATTCCATATTGGTTATATAACAAATTATTTCGATTAAACTTTTTTACGTCATGTCTTTCTAAGGTTAATCTATTCCACGCATTGACCAATACCAAAAGTAAAAACATTAATAATTCAATATCGAACGCAGTGGTATTTACTATAAGATTCTTAGTAATCTTTTTATACATACGATTTCATCGGTGTATTCCACCTTTATTATACAATAAATTAATATAGCGACGCTTAATATATGAGGTAGGAGTCAAAGGAAGGATTGAGGTTATGTATTTGAAATTAACCTGAATGGTAGCGTTCTCATTAACGACAGCTTCTACCTCATACAGGTTTCGTACTATAATTTATAATAATTGTTTACTTTTACCTTTGTGGTATATAATTTAACAATGTCTTTCCATATACTAAAATTTGTCAATGATCGTTTTAAGAGAAATACTTTTACATTCTTAATTGAAAGTTGTTTATCAATCAATTTTACTTTCAGGAAAGGATTAAACTTAGCGGTGCGATCGCAGAATTTACATCTATGTGAAGCTGCGTTAATATTAACATTCATATTGATTTCGTTTATCTGACCTTTTACTTTTTGGGTTCAATTTTCTCTGGTACATGACAATTTTGAGAAAACAATAACAAACGTTTTATGCTGCAAAAGTAAGTACAATCTATGGATCTGTTTCGGGTAATATTACCAAAGTAATATCAAACAAACTGTCTACAATATTTGTTTATTAATTGGCAATGCTTTGCTTTCCAAGATTCAATATTTGGTAATTATATATTCCTCCTTGATATTTATTCGGTACGCCCTTATCGTGTACATAAAGAACTTTCGACGTAAAGGGAGCGCGGGTATGATTTATGAAGTCTGTATTTCAGAATATTATGACTTCACACTCGTCTGTATCGCTGCCATAATACACATGGCGGAAATTACTTCATTGTTGTTCACGATAGCTTTTATCCTTTGAGAGAAGCCATGGTATATCCAACTACTCAGTGGAGATTTACATACCGGCTGTAAGACAGGGATTTTCGATACCAAGTCTGTAATCGTTGTCATTTTTATTATTATTATTCTCCAGGCCATTTTTCGTCATGGTGGCTACTCGATTATAAACGAGATTTAATACGAATTGCTTATCTGTTTGCTTTTTGTAGTCGTCTATAACAGATTGGACCCTATCCGTTGTCTAGCGTTTTCTGTTGTATCCTCGCCGTCACAGTCATCTTTACTCAGATATTATTACATTTTTATGTATTTTAGTTACAATTGACAAATGCAGTGCAATACATAAATCAAAAAGAGACCTAAAACACATAGCCAGCTATCAAACCAATCTACTCGGCAGAGTAAATTTAAAATTCCTAATGTTGTAGGAAGAAGCAAACATACAATCTTGGGAATTATTCCACGGGTTTACACGACTATTACATTTTTTTTATACTTTATAGGTTAGCGTTTGACCACAATCTCATCTGATGTTAAATGATCTTGTGGTTTAAGATGATAGTCACGTTAAGCTTAGAGGGAGCATGGCTCTCAAATGCAGCTGCCGGAACTCACCAACAGGTGCTTGGCGACAAATTTTCAACTTGAGGGTGGTAGCTAGCCAGACGGACTTAGAAAAAGCCCCACCACAATGCTATGGTTTTATCACGATGTTTTCCTTCACCGAAAACTCCCACTCAGTTGCTAGAATTCAAATCTACGCCCTTCGACGCTGTATCCGAACACACTACCAACTGAGCCATCATCGCGTCAAATATGACATGAAGGACTTCTTTTCTCGTAGTGAAAGCTATCATAAGGATGTAATTTCGGAAACTAACGCGTGTAGCTACGTTCGTCTATGTTGTTCCCGATGCGCTTTTGTATCGAATCCTTTCAGTTTGATCGCTCAATGATGATGATACATCTTTATTATGTTTTCTCTGAGCATTTTTGTATCCAAAGGACCAATCTCTCTTGATTATTTTATTTACGAAAAGATATATTCTATTAATTATTATTTTTTTCAGCACTTGTCCTCTTCAGTTTAGTTACCATTTCAATAAAATATCCGCCTCTGTCCAATAATGAGATAATGTTATAATTATACCTCTCATTTGCAGAACACGGAGTCTCTTATTCTGTAGTTAACGTTTATGATTAGAATTAATAATCATATTATTCCATAATTGTCCGATTCGTATTAGAAGAAGATAGAAGTGACATTTTATGAGGAAATATATAAACTTAATAACCACAAACTCAACAACCTTCTGAAGATTATAGGCGCCGAAATCTAAAATCACAACTAATGTGTGAGTTTCTCTGTATATTCGTCTGTCTTTCTTTTGTGTTTGTTTGTTACACCTTCACGCCTAATAATCTAACTAAACTAAATTAACTACTCAATGGATTATCATGCAATGTTGCATGCACGTTGTCAAGAGTACAGGAAAGGACATCATCATCTTCTTACCCTTATCCATCCAAGTAGGCTCGGCACAACATGTTCGTCATGTGATTATAATTTAACTTAATTTTTTTGGAATTATTTTGTAGTACCCACTATAACTTCCACTTCCTAACTTTATATGGCTGCCATTCTCTATTTTTTGGCTTCTTGGCTCTTCTATAACAAACGATAAAGATTGAATCGACGCGTTATCCGTGTATTGCACCTTCACAGGCTCTTGTTCTAGGTCTGTCCTAGTTATGAGAATATCTTCCCACAAATCTGATTCAGGAGGTTCAGTGGCATTTTTTTTCTCCTTTTCTGGTTCTTTTTCGGCATTACTATTAAAAAAGAATATTATTGTTATAAAGTTAAATATGAATTTTCTTTTCAAATACACATAATTGTTTGCAAACTGTATAAAATAATGTCGTATTCTCATTGACAGACGTTTTCTCTATGTTTGTGTGAGTAGAGAAAAGGACACAGTGGATATACTATGTATAAACAAAAATACTGTTCCCGAGGGATAGGTCAAGGTCAAGGTAAACGCGAGCGAAACTACGGGCAAAAGCTATATATATATTCTCTCAACGTTGCGGTCACCATAAATAAATATAACACTAAACCATATGCTCTCAATATGTATAATGTTTCTTTATATTAACGTACGCGATTTCTGAAAATACTTATTGATTCGATTCCTATCGCATTTATATTCTATAAATCTCAACCGCTCGGACACAACTTAAATCATTCCTTATCAACTAATTGAGTGCCGTATATATTTCAGAAATGAAATATGAAGAATATATAGATGGTATTTAATGACATTTCTGAAATATATACGCCCATTAAAAATGGATTCTCAAAAATTTGAGATATAAAAAGTCGAACGTTGTTTGATAGTTCGCAGACTTAATTGTTTTTCTTCGCGAAGTTTTCTGTACTCTTCGATGTTATTATAACTCATAAGTAGATGTCGCAGTAATACGTTAACCTCCGAATCGTTCAACCGATAGACATAAAATATTGTGTGTAGGTATTTGAATACAAAAACTTTTTACACAGAATTCATTCTGCTGTAACACAACTATTTATTTAAGGACAGTTAATAACTAATATACCAAACATGAGTGAATACTACGTACCAACAATCTGTACATACAAAAGCTGCCACAGAATGCACTTTGTGGTAGAGAGTCTCAATTTTAACATTTACAAAAAGTTATATGGAATACAAACTAAAATAAGTTAAAATATCATAAGAAACTGTTACATAATGAAATCATTTCATACAAGAAACAGGGAATGCAAATTAAAAAAAAAAGTATCATCGTGGTTTGAAACTGAAACGTGAAACTTTTTTTTGGGATCGCAAGATTTTGAAAACAGACCAAAATATTTATTTAAGTCATTGAATCATTTTGAATAGAACAACGGGCGCCACTAAATTGGTCTTGAATCCTCTGCAGTTCGCCTTTCACTTTGCCCCTACTCCGCGGCGGGTTGCTATTTGACATGCAATAGATGAACGAAAAAATTTAAGGCGATGTAAAAAAAAGTTTCGCTTTAAAAACATATTATAAATCTATATATAATCTCCCAACAACAATAATGTCTTTTCCTTGAAAGTGTCCGCGGAATCACCAAAAATTGATCTCTGTTCTTATTTTGTTCTACAGAGAACTAGCCTAGATAAAGGTACATTTAGTCCTATATTAATTCTCATGGATGGCATTTTGAAGACATTAATAGAGTACATTGCTACCTATCATATATACTATGTGACGTATTAGAGGAAAAATATTTCTAGGAACATTGGAGAGTCAGTTTGCCATGCAAAGTGTTATATAAGAAAACAAGGACAATTAATATATTGCAAGAGATAGCAATGTAAAAAAAAAACAAATGAATAGAACAACAGTTGTACGAGAAAATGAACTATTGCCATTCTAAGAACATTAGTCTTAAAAAATGCGCAACTTAACCGCAACATTTACTACCGACCTATCGAACGAAACACATACAACCCGAACCGTGAAAATTGGTCACAACTTCTTATTTATTAAAGCGATACAAGCGCCTAAATTACCTTCGCACCGACATCTATGGGCGAACTGAGGAATTATTCAATCGTGAACGAGGTTAATGTGTGGACCTCGGGAAGATCTATGGCCAATACGGTTGTTTTAGTACCGTATAAAATGGCCCGGTATCGGTTTAAAATAGTGCCTGATAGGTATCTGCCTCACTTCTAGTGTCATTTTTTTTATGTTTACTATATTGCCAAACTAAAGTTATTGCTTTTTTATTTATAGGTTACCGTTAGACCATACATTAATCGATCTTAATCGACGATGCTATGAACACGCTAGAGGCATTAATTCTTAAGTCCAATCGGAACATGCCTAGTGCCTACATATTCTAGTTGACAGATTTTCAAACTGAGACCCATACCTAGGCAGATAATCATTAGAAAAATCCCTATCATCATCCTTTGATTGCATCACGATATTTTACATCACTGGGAACGCAGACTCCTTGCAGGACACCAAATGATGCGGTGGGCAACAACCATTGAGGCAAAGTTTATAGTTTTCAATATTAATTTAACGTTGAAGAAGAAAATTGTTCAGGAATATCGTAAGATATTACCATCTACACGTTACACCTAGAGGGAAGGTACCAAAGTGTTGCCTGCGGGAACACAGTAATGGATGTTAGTACTTTTCAATTCAGCAATAATACCATATCCCAGTTCTATGTCCTCATTAAAATGTATCGTATTAAATATTTTCAGGGTCGCTGCAGTATTCAACCACTTTACCACCGATTTCTTATAATTTAACTAAAATTTAACAACACAGAGTGTTACTAGTTATCATAAAGTAGAACGAAAATATAAAAAATATTTTATTTCTAACATTCTCTATACTGTTTCTAAAACTTTTTATCATTAGATTAAACAAATAGTCAGACAACCAAATAATTAATTATGTTTTAAAACTCTACTATGAAGATTATCCTTACAACCGCGATACCTAAATATTTTAAATAACAGATTGTAAATATTCAACTCATTAAAATATTCCCAGCAAGCTAACTGTATCACCACATTTTACGGGAATATTAATATATGATATATTGACGTTTTAATTTTTTATACTTTATAGGTTCTAGCATTTCACCACGTTCTCACATGATATTAAATGATGATGTACTTCATAATGACAAAACAGGCTAATCCTAAAGGGACTGACTCTCAAGGTGGGCTTAGAAAATGCCTACCACCAAGCAAGTTTCCTTCTCAATTCTCGGGTCTTTTTTCGAACTGCTCCTAGCTTTAATGTTTATAAGCACCTCCTCAGGGTCTAAATTGAATAAACTATTTTTGAACTGATTTAATTTGCAAGCCCTACCGCTACCAGACCAAGAACTAGTCCCTTAAAAAGGCTTTCGCACTCGAATCCGACCTTTCCAGAGTTTCGACTTTTAAACCTAATAATAAAAATTTAACACTTGAAAAAGGCTTGACAGCATAGAAAGCAGAATAAAAAATCATTTGAAAAGCAATAGAATTCCAAAGTTTCTCAGAACCTTGCGACGTGTCTCAACGGGTGAGTGCTAGGCTAGGGATAACTGAGACGTGTACCTATCAAAGTCAAATGGACAAACTATTTACCGAGGAATCCGCAAGTTAATAGACTTTATTTATATTATATAGAGTATAGGTACTAGTTTTATTTTATTCTGTAAATCTTTGCATAGTTCAAACGGTGTTGAAGTTTATCGATATCATATACCAACCTCCATTTTTATTAATGCAAAAAAGAGCATATACCGTTCCTTTTAATATTATTAACATAGTTATTTTAAAGTGTAACTAATATTTCAAATCGCAGCCAGAGGGGCACGTTGAAACATTGACAAAATATAATTAATTTGATTACTACTGCATAAAATATTATAGTTGACAGCTCACTTAAAAAAACTCCGAATATTTCTATATCGAGTTATTCTAATTTAAAATTTGAGAAATTCGTATTTATTTAATATAAATATTACATTAAATTTAAATGTTTGTTTCAAACTAAAGTCAACAAAAATATTGGTATTTTAGACAGAATTTGCGCTGCTGAGCTTGTGGTTTACCAACAAAATTGACTTTGAATTTGTACTGCGACTTAAGTGTATATAATTCATCACAAATTAATTCTATTTACTGATACTCCTTTTGCTTATTTATTTGTTACTTGATCTGTTAGAATAATTACAATGCACTTTAAAATAATTCGAAAATGATCCGATAATTCCTTAGTTATCTATAAAATATTTTAATTACTTATTTTAACATAACGTCCGGTCAATAACATCAGGTCAATAGTAGTAGTCGAAATACGGTTACTTGGACAATAATACGCGCAATTAAACAATGGCGCGGCAGACCTCTTTTATTTTATTTATTCAGATCGAGTACAAAAGGTAACATCATTCCGTCTGTCATTATATTAGTGACTTCTCCTTTTTTATTTTCTTTTATTGTAATATACATTAATAATCGACAGAGTTCTGCCGTTATGCGCACATTACTAAAAAATTGGTACATACGTTTCGATCAATGTTTTTTAGTTTTATTTCTTATACAGGAGGTTCTTTTCCAAAAAATATCACAATAGCTTGATTGAATATTAACTTATCAATCCTTTAATAACATACGATTTTTGAAAGTATTACGCGTTCAACGATACGGTTCTTTTGTTTTTTCCTCTATACATGTAATATACTTCTAAAATAATAAACGACGCAGGCGAATATGTGGGTATCAGCTAGTATGTATAAAAAAAACGATTGTTAAGGATACACGAAACTTTATTCAGATAGGTTTATAACAAACCTTACAGTTTGAGTGGATAACACGATGTTTGCCTTCACTAATGGCCCAAAGTTGCTTGCACTTCATAGAGATTGAGAAGGCTAATCGATCTTTGTTTGTACGAAACCATCTGACCTATACGTTTGAATATCGTCGGCTAAATCCGCTACAAGTAACCCAGAATTAAGATGTTTGATAGCTCCATCAAATTTCCTCGGTCGACGAAATTTAATCCTAATCAAACATAACTACCCATATAGTATACTAACTAAGCGCAGCAGTTTCACTCGCAATAAAAAAAATTAAAAGCCATAGGGCCCATTGGTATTCGAGGAAAAGCAAAATATGTGAGAAATATAAAATAAAAACATATTTTTAGGGTTCACTGAACCGATTAATATGATTTTTTATGTCTTGGAGTCTAATAATAGCTTCTAGAAAAAAAAAGTAGTGTGTACTTATGTACACGCATTATAAGTTATAATACTTCTTTGGCGTAACAAGATAAAAATCTTTTCAAAAATGTTATCCTTCGCCTTATTCTACGTTTGTAGAAAAAACGACACTAACAATAGAAAAAAGGGTATTTAATACATACATACTTTTTGTGAATAAAGTGTAGACTATAGCTAGCTCCAGGGTGTCGGTTTTTCGTGACGGTGTGCGTGCGCATCGTAAAAATTTACTCTCATCATTTTTCCCTAACGCGCCAAAAGAAGTATAACTTCAAAAATAATTAAGCACCATATAGCTGTATAAAATCAATGTTTTTTTTTTAATTCTATAAGGTCTTTCGGATGGTTCTCATCGGGTGTTCAAACCGGCTTCGTCAGTTTGTAGATAGTCACTCCGTTACTATGGGTTATAACGTAGTGTTTAATAGCCTAAATCTGCCCTACTAAATATACTACTATAAACTGACTAGTAGTTCCAAAGATTCTCAGGTTCAAACAAAAAAGCGAACCAACTCACCTCACCTCAGCTTCATAGTCGTTACCGCTATAAAAAATGCGAAAGTGAGAGTATATATTGCATTTGCCACAGAATAGATGAGTTTATAACAACGAATCTACACGTTAAAGAATTGTAAAATACACGACATACTATTCTATACAAGTCAATATAAAATTTATAAACAAGTCATTAGACTATCTAGTGAGGTTATCGATCAGAAGAGGGAGAAAAATAATTTCTACGTCACTTGGTGATCAGTAAAGCACAATGAAGAACATTTTATGTTATGCCATATCATATAATAATATGAGTAAGATTTCCTTATGTCTAAAAATAACGCTGTGATTCTACAATCACAGATATTCTTAATATTTACTTACGACCATTATTGATATATATAAAAAACTCAAGATGCACATTCAACAACATCACAAAACCGTCCGCATAAAATGAGCGCACAAACTGATATCGTGCGCTCATTTCGAATAGTCTCGCGTTGAACAAACAACTTTAAAGAATTCGAGTAAGGTTGAATTTGCAAAAACATATCTTTATAGCATAACTATAACTACTTAAGTAATAGTAGCGCGTGTTTTACGGACAGTTTTGAGAGTTACTTTCGTTCGAGACCGTGCATCTTGAGTTTTTATACTTATATCAATGATTATGACGACGTACCGAAAGTTAGTCAGTATATTGAAACTAGTTTTTCCTCGCAACAACTAACTACCATTCGAGAAAATTACTTTTTTTTTCTGGAATAAAGATTATCTAGTTAAAGGTCGCGGGAGCGTCCGAGTGTTTTTGTATAAATGGTACATTGGTCATATATAATATATCCTCTGAATATGTAAACACGAGGTGGCTTAATAGAAAATAACAAAAATAAGGCGCATATCCATATAGACTAAATATTAAATGGTTATCACCGATTGGTAGTTAAAAACAATAATAAGTAAACAAGCTATGTCAGCGTCCTTATATTAACACGACGTAATAAGTGAGGGTGTAGCCTGCATAACTATCTTGTGTCCTTTTTTTATGTAAAAGTTCACGAAGATCAATCGCTGAGTAATATCAACGTTCATTTTTATATATGTATACATATAAACAGATACACCTGATATAATTATGTTCAAACGGCGTGTTTCACATCACATTTATGATATACAATATCAAAACGAAACATCTAATTACATTATTCCAGTTGAATTAACGAATTAAATTACCCCGAAAGTAATTATAGGTGTGTTTTGAATAAACTAGCAAATAAGCCGGAGATCGTATTTACGTCTAGGGACTTAATAGGATAAAACTATGAACTTTCGACATAATAAAACAGTGTTCTCCTTATCTACAGTTAAAGAATAATACTGTATGTAATTTTTTGTTATTATAATACTAATTGCCCGACCCGGCTTCGCACGGGTTTTGCGGAAGACGAAAATGAAACCAAATCTCAATGGATCTCAGTACTGCAATGACAGAATTACAATAATAAAACGAAAATAAAAGTCGACCCAATGTGAAGTCAGACGACGTTCATATATTTTTTACTTGAAAGAAATAAAAGCATCTTTAACGAAAATGAAATAGCAGGTATAATATATATATATATATACTTATTCCTACATTATTGTTGAATTGCCAATTTTTAAAATAAAAGCCATATTTAATAATGCAATCATAGTAGGAGCAATACGCGCATTATTATATCTACTGTGTTCTTCTAAACGCATGAATATTTCATAATAGACTGCTTGAAATATCAAAATGTTAATTATAACACTGTATCAGACAGTACGTGCTCCTGCAGTACAATTTATCTTCATCAATTTTTCAGTCACTTTGAAGTGAGAAAACGAAAACGTTTATGTACAAAATAAAATAATAGTGATCTCAAAAATGAACTGGAATAAGTTAGATATTATTATTATTCTTTATGTATTATTTATGGTAAGGTGTAAATAGTATTACGTCTAGAAATAGCTGTAACTCACTCTAGTAGTACGCTTAAGCTTGTTGTATTCCGAAATCCGTCTATATCCAGCAACAAAGAAAGTTGGTAGGGTGTCTTTACCCGACAATATCCCAACCACCATGCTAATAAGCCCGGTACAATAATTGTCTTTTAGCCACAATTACCAGATCACAAATGCATTTACGTGTATATATATGCAGATGTAGAAGGTTGTGTGTAAAATCTATATAAAATATTTAAGAAAATTTCCCGCGTTACAAAAGACGTTCGCGTTACATTTTCACCGACCCTCCCGAAGAAATTTCGCTAGGTAATCAAGACTACCCTTCCGTCCCTCGAAACACAGCGTGTGCACGCCCACGCCCGCGTGATCACAGATCACGCCGCCGCGGTTTGGCTTTGAATTTTGCCCCAGCACACATTCCTAGGCCTCCCTCGGCAACTGCTCTAGCCGAGGTCCGATCCTCCGGAATGGAGCCCTCGAGCATCTTGCTTGCACGAACAGAGTAACACTATCGGGTATACGACGACAGCCCAAGCCGAGGCATGCCGTGCGCCCTTGTGCTAGTCGTCTATATAAAATCGGGTGAGTGCCTTAAGCGCTCCCCTTAGTAGTCCGGTGAAACTGTAGCGGCCTTACCAGGCTAACAGTGTAGGTCAGTTCGAAAAAAAAAAACATTCAGAAAATTTGGGATGGTAATATGGTATCTTTCTTTTACTTCGTTATATGTAATATAAAGTACAGAGAATGTCTTAAAATTTCATTAATTAAATAAAAAAAAATTGTCTACAAATTTCCAACATCCCGAGGAAATAAAATTGCTACGTTTCCCAAAACATATTTCAAAACATACAATTTTAGATAAATGTAAGGATTTCAATGACTTCATTTAGCATATCAACGTGACCTAGGTGTTAGAGAATGTTGGCCTACGAAGCTTACGAGTGGCGCAAAAGAATATTGAAAAAAAAAAAATTCCCAACGCTAGTTCACATCGTATGCGACATTCCCGTCACGGTTTTGATTTTGATGCATTACGATGTGCGATGCGTAATAATTGTGTGCTATATTTGAATTTGCAATTGTATGTGAAAACTATAAAAGGGACATTGATAATTTAGTTGAGTCAAGTGTTTGTGCGTAAAACGCTGACGAAAGCCTTTATGTTTCCAATTGTACACTCGTTCCTGTGTATAATTGCACTACACACAATCCACTAGAAACAACAAGAACGCCAACGCGAAGCTATAAGGTAAATGAATTTTGATGCAACTAAATATATTGAAGTGTCCTGTGTATAACAGTTTCCACTAGGGTCGGTCACGACTCCGAATTGTATTTATTGATGGGCCCAGCAGTAATTCGGTTTACGTGGTTGTGACTTTCTCATACACTAGGAATAGCATTTACACCAACACTGTTTTCTTATGTGACAGAAAATTTTAGGCCATAGAGCTCAAAATTTAAAAAGAACTTATTAAAACGAAATAGTAAAACAATATTGAGGATTGGCAGTTTTTAAATTATATATAACTTGATATGCAGTATTAATAAGTGACTTTAATTCACGGTATAAAATTCTAATAACACAAAAATGGTACTTGGGCCGCTGTGATCAGATCTCAAGAGTTTAAGTAATACCTCACAATAGAGCAAGAGCCGTAAAAATTTCATTGATAAACCTAAGGTTAAAATTATAGTCCTACTTGAGATTGTTGATGCAGAGTTTTTTTTTTTATATTGTAGCGTTTGGCCACAATCTCATCTGATGTTAAATGACGATAATGTCTAAAATGGTAAAGACGCTAAATTTAGAGAGGACAACAGTCATCAAGTATTGTCAGAACCATTTCAAGTGCGTCTATCGGAACACACACACAGGTGCTTGGCTACAGATTTTCAACTTATACATGCTAAACTTCAGGTATTCCTCACATTAGGTAGCTTGCATGATTGTTTGGTTAATTTCCAATGGAAAAAATGTTGTATTAATGTATATTGTAGGTGGTAGAGCTACGCTGAATCTATTACTGGTTTCAGCATGAATGGGTCGGCTCGCCCGATAGTACCACCCTCTCACATAAAACCAACGTGAAGTAACAGTGGTTGCACTGTTGCATTTCGTTCAGCCAGTGAGAGCGCCGGAGGCCCACATATTTAAAAGGCCGGCAACGTACTTGCGACTCCCCTGGTGTTGCTAATGTCTGTTGACGGCGGTGATCACTTACCACCAGGTGACCCGCCTGTTCGTTTGCCCCCTATAATATAATAAATTAAAAAAAATATCTCTGTTTTTTGAATTTAAATACAAAAGAGGCCGTACTGAATATTCCATTCCCTAATTGGAGTCAGTTAAAACATGAAACTTGATTACGCTGTGCAACAAATTTTAATAAACAGCGAAACACTTTCGTTATGAATTTAGCAAGCTTTTGTTAATTACTTTCGTATCGCTCTGTTTCGCAAATGGAGGTACACTAATTGTATTATAATATTCTATTTTATAGAGATATTTTTTCCACACTGATTTGGAACACCATTTATAAATACATTAACTTACTGATGGCGTCCTTATACTTTAAACGGCAAAGGGCTATTGAACTTAAAGAAATTCTAGAACCATCTACGAAAAATTGCATATTTAATGGTCATAAGCCTATGCTGACAAGATCAGTAAATTTTAAGAGATTGAGCCTCAGAGGAACTATATTTTCAGTACATAAAACTATATAGATTTACAGAGATCAAATATATATAATATATATATATATCTTTATTAATGCTTAATCAGTGATTTATATGTCGAGACAAAGATAAAATGGCGTCCATAGTGACGTCACAGTTATGATATAATCGATCAATCCACCAAGGTCGTTCGAATATTAATTATAAAGTGTTAGCCGATACATATATGCAATACTATAGCTACGAAGTATACGTAAATGTAAATAGTCCAACGACTTGAACGAGAATGTCAATCTGAAGTCGACAGCCAATAATAAACAAGATGGTTATGAACAGTTGATATTTCTAGCCAATTGGGTTTCAGAATGGGATAAATAGTATCCAATCAATAGTACGCACGCAAGTCAGTAGTAAATTTCCCTATATATATATATACTAGCTGATACCCGCAGCTTCGCACGCGTTTTTTAAATTGTATTAAAGCAATATAAAATAGTGAGAAGACGTAGAATTACAGAAATGCTCTTTGAAATACATTTGTAGGTACGACACGCACGCCATCTACTTGAACATATCACGTACATTTTGTAAATACTAACTTACTATAGAATCCCCTCAGTGCTCAGTTACACTGAGTAAGAAAGTAATTAAAATTTCAAGTTATACAATTTATCTTAAAGATGTTATATATATAATATTAACATAAGTTTTTGCGATCATACAAAAAGTAATTGCTCCTCTATTCGGCAAGAAATCCTATAATGAAACTGTTAAGGTAATACGTGTCTGGTCTAATATTGGAAAAACATCATCTATATTCAAATACGTATTAATTATAATGTTGAATTATAAACAAAGAGTTGATGATTATTGTTGTAATTAAAAATACAGAAAGAATTGAAGTCTTAATATTTTGCATTAATATACTTCCAGATTTCAAGATTCTATATCTATCTGTAAGCAGTTTTTTATAATTACAAATTAAAATAGTGCCTATATTTTTTTTTATTGCCCACCCTTAGTTACTTATAATGTCCTTCTGTATGGGAATAGCCCTTATTAAGTCCCAGTTTTCCAAAATTAATCTTGAGGTAGGCACAGTATAATTTATTATTGCTAGAGTGTAGAACGTCATATTCTTCTTATAATATCTCTGTAAGTAAGGGGGGCAATCAAAGAAAAAATTTGGGTAATTGAAAAGATGTCCTTATGTATGGGAATTAACTTTATTAAGTCTTCATTTTCTAAAATCAATCGTGAGGTAGGCACAGTGTAATTGATTATTGCGAGAGTGGAGACCGTCATATTCTAATTAAAATAATTCTGTAAGTAAAGGTGGTCGATCGAAGAACAATAATGAATTCTCCCTCAATTTTACTTTTCCCCCCAATTTTTTTCTCTTAGAAATTGATTTTTAAAAGTAGTAGAAAATGGGTAAAAGATATAAAGAGTAAAAGTAAAAGATAGGCAAATGTTGCCAAATAAATTAGATTCAAATATATCATTACAAAATTCTCGACCATTCACTTTTTCTTTTCCCCCAATTTTTACCCCTTAGAATTTCACTTTTCCAAAAAGTAAAAGGTGTGCAAACGTGGCCAAAAGATATACATTCAAATGCATTGTTCGAACATTTTTGAACCATCAAGTTTTCTTTGACCCCCCCCCCCCACTTGCCGCCCCCTACACATTGAATTGTCAGAAAAGTAGAAGATGGGCAACGTGGGTAAACGACATACTTCAAGTATCCACCTTGATATTTAACATTTTTTTGAAAGTTATTTGAATGCTGTCCTACGCAATTTAAATCTTCGTATCTTTTTTATATAGCTGGGCAAAAAAATGTAAAGGTGGGCAAAAATAGGAAGTCTATGGTGAAACCCTCTACGAATTTTAAAATCGTTGCGCGAAAGATGGGGGTCCAACTTCCCGAAGCTATGGTTACTGAGTTAGGTAGACGCGAACGCGGTAAATAAAACAAAATGACCAACATAAAGCAAATTACATACAAATATATTAATTCTTGGAGTCCAGTACAGTGCATGCCTCACGCACATGTTTACAGTGAATAACATACTTTTGCTAAATTTCACGAGGGAGAAGTCGTGGGTGACAGCTAGCTTAAAATAAAATAACCTAAGTTAATTCTTATAACTTCAATTATGTGCTCGTGAAAGTCATGTGAAAATCGGTCAAATCGTTTCAGATATTCCACACGGATGAAATCGCGAGTAACAGCTAGTTGAAAATAAAATAGCTCTAGTTAGTGCTCATGACTTTAGTTGTGTGTCAGTGAAAATATCGTTAAAATTGGTTGAATTGTTTTGGAGATTGCACATTGGACAGGAAAAAGTCGCAAGTAACAGTTAGTCTAAAATAAAATAGCCAAAGTTACTCTTTATAAGATCAACTACGTGCCTGTAAAAGTCACATAAGCATCGTTCTATCTTTTTTGGGGATTACTTTGTGGTCACAGCTACAGATAACAGCTAGTTTAAAATAAATTAACCTAAGTCAGTTCTTATAAAGTCAGTTAGATGCCAGTAAAAGTCCCTTTAAGATCGATTAAAGCGCTTTGGATATATCACTGCGGACGAAGGCATAGGTAACAGCTACTTTAAAATAAAATAGGCTAAATTACTTCTTGTGGGGTCAGCTATCTGCCAGTGAAAGTCCCGAAATAATCGGTATTGCCGTTTCAGGTATTCCTCTTTGGACAATGCCACGGGTAACAGCTAACTAATAAGATCAGCTATATGTCTGTAAAAATCACGTGAAAATTGGTTCAATCTATTCGGATATTTCATGAAAAAATCGCTGGTAATAACAGTTAGTCTAAAATAAGCCAACCTAAATCACTCCTTATGAGGACAGCTATCTGCCAGCGATTGTCCTTTAAAAATTGGTTTTGCCGTTTCGGATATTCCACTGTAGGCAAAGTTGCGAATAACAGCTAGTCTAAAATATAGCCTGCAATTTAAGCTCTCTGCCAGTAAAATTTCCGTCAAAGTGGGTCCAGCCATTTCGGAGATTAATCGGAATAAACAGACATATAGACTGACAATAAATAGCTTTTACACTTTCATATCCAGTCAGTACAAAGTAGAGGTATTTTGTTATTATGTATAGACACTTTTATTTTTATTGTATCTATAGGTTGCAAATCAAAAATTCGAAATAATACTGACTTAAAATGTCATTTTTAAATGAATACTTACTAATTCAATGAACACAAAATAAATAGGGGTGTACGAATATGCGATTTAACGAATTAATCGATATCAAATCGAACCGAATTATACGATTTGAAATCCGAATTGAACACACGTATAATTCCAACTCTTCGGCTTATTCAAATAATTTCATTTATGCGTTAAATAAGCATTAACTATAGAATGTTACGAACTAACCAGCAACGCCATTATAGTCGACACCAGCCATGCAGTCCATTCAAAATTACTGTATCTCTATTTCTAGCCAAAAACTGGCGGAAAAAACGAAAATCAGAAATTCAAGAAATTAAATGTCATTTATTTTTATATCAAAATCCTTTTTTTTTTCAACGGAACTGACTATGTTCTTTATAAACTATAACCGATTTTTTAATTTATAATTGACCACTCAAAATATACCAATATAGTAAAAGCTATATGTTGGTACCTTATTGGTTGTTAATGAATTTTGGGTGCTAAACTTTAAATCATTATTTTTATGTATGTAATATAAAATAAGAGCAAAAAATTCTAGAAACCTGTTAAAATATAAAATTATAATATATTTTTAATTTCTTTAAAATGAAATATTTCGGCTATTTTTATCAATATTTTGTTAAAATTGAAATGCTATAAAATTACTTAGGTTTAAGGGAGGAAGTATATTTTTAATAAATATTTTCACTAATAGAAATTTATTATTGTAGAATTACGTAGTAAATTAAAGTTTTTTTTCAAAGGCAATCTTGATGTTTAAATAATAGTTTTTACGACATTATCATTTTTTTCATTTGAATTATTAAATTAGTGTAAAATGTTGTAATTTTTCCTATAACTATTAGTGCAATAATTCTACCTTACTTTAAAAATATAGGAATAGTTCGAATTTTCTACTCAAACTTCGAATTTAACATCATTTTTCGATTCGGTTCGATCGTAGCATTAATTGCACACCACTAAAAATATACTTATTGCCACGGGAATAATATTATTGGTTACTATAACAACGGTCACCTAATGTCAGGGATTGTCGGTATCTGTAGGAGAATATATAATTGTCAGTCAGTCGTATTTCGCTTATATTTATATAGATTTCAACCAATTTACTCAAAACCTTGACAAATTATATACCAGAACCTTCCCCGTGAATTACTCTATCTATTGGTGAACACCGCATTACAATCCGTTTAGTAGTTTTTGAGTTTATCGCGAACATCCAGACAGACAGACGACGCGGCGGGCGACTTTGTTTTATATATAAGAAGATATATATGTAGTATATTTTTGTAAATCCTAAGACAGTTGCGGAATGCCTTTTGATATTTCGTTCCATTTTGCATGAATTTTATTTTCATTTGGAACTACTTCATCTACTAAAACATTTGACTCATCTTTAACAATTTATTTTGTAGCTGATAACACCAAGCGTTTGGGAAAAATTACATTGTGCATAACGACGAAATCATAAACGAAGTATTAGAATATTTTCAATCTCTGTCCAGACAAATAGTAGTATATACTACATAGTATAGTACTATGTAGTCGACCGCGGCGAAGGAGCGTAATATTTTTAGTCTAAATATGTATATATATTTGGCACGCTTTATACCCTAAACGGCTTGATAAATTTGTTCTTAGATTCGCTTTAATTGCCGTAATTGTAGTAAATGAAGAAAAATCAACAGTTACATATTTTTCTCACATTAAAAAAATAATCCCAAGGAGGTTTGATGTCAATCGATCAAAGCCAAATCATACATCACAACATGACAAACATGTTGTGTCGACCCTAATTAGGTGGAAGAAGGGTAAGATGATGATGGTGATAATGATTCTCCTTAATTGTGATAAAAAAAAAATTTTCGAACTGACTACACTGGTGACCTGGCAAGACCTCTTCAGTTTCACTGGACTACTAATTGTGGTAGTGACATATGCTATACAATACATAATTAAAAGTTGAATAAAAAGGAGAAATTATAATATATATTTTAACATTTTATAAATCTATGAACGCCGGCGGTACGCACGAAAAAGCATGGCTCGTTGTCTCGTTCCGACTGAACCGATCGAGCAGGCGAGAGAGCGGAACAAGCAATAGAGATGCGGGATCGGCCTATTTGGCCTGTGACGCATCTACATTATCCAAATCCATTGTTTATTACAACAACAATTGCGGCAAAAAGTATGAAACTTTTCATCAATGTTCTCTTATGATGTTATTACGTAAAATTATCATCCGTAAACCTAATTTATAGACAATCAATTTTTTTTTAACTACTAACACTCAACTGAATAAGTCATTCAATAACAATAAATATATTAGTCTGTGTTTTTACAGTGGTATTTCATTTTTCTGTATTAATTCGTTTTATTTATTTAAGCATAACTTATATACTATTCCAGACTTTGTCCTTGCCATTGAACGAGGTTGCGCTCCAACACTTTCTAATAATTAAATTAATAAAAGTTTCCAATAATTGTAAACAATTGTCTTTCTCCAACTTCTATACAAAATACCTTTAGTATTATATGCTTGGGGTCCGAAATCCAAACACTTTTCAAACTATCTAGCCATACCCAATAACTAAAAATAATTAGCGCTTCAACAACATTAGTTTAAACAATAGGCAATTAAATGGTTAATTATCATAAACATAACACAACTCTCTCAAAATAAATACTATGACGACTAATAATGAAACGGGTATTAGCAACATATTAAAATTAATTACGGTCAAAGAGCTTTCATTTTTTAAAGTACATTATATACATATGTCTATAATGATCACTATTGAATATAAGAATTGGAGAATTTGTACAGGATTCGACTCCCGAAGTACCACCACCAGATCTATGTCTTCCACCACCACCAACACAAATACTGCTATTGCTGTTGTGTTCCGCTCCAAATAGCTAAGTAACATTCCCCGACGCACAAGGCGCTCTGACTTGCATTAAAGTATCTAAAAAGCATGAAACCTATTTGATGCTTAGAAATGATCATACATATTTTAACATTTTTGCTAACGTCAATAGGTCCGCAGGTGACCACAGTTATGAAGTAAGGCTATGACAGATTGCTACTCTAAATAAATGAATTGAAACATCTCATTTACTAACAAAACAGTGTGCTGGTAACTGTTTTGTAGCAGATTTACAGGTGACGATAGTACAGTTATAATTAAACAGTTAAAGATTTCACAAGATACTTAGGAAACTTTAGTAAGTTTTTTTTACTTAGGAAGTAGCTTTCATAATAGGAACTAGATATGATGGCATTATATATACATATTTAAGAAAAAAATATATACAATATTTATTCACCTTATGCTGGTAAATTTTGTTAGGATTAGATCCCAAACTCTTTATTTTATTCACTTGCAAAGATCACTTTATCTTGCACAAATTTTCTTAGTAGAGGGTTTAAACGATTTTAAAAGAATTTTCACGACTATTCCATTGAAATACTTAATAACTGTAGGCGAATTCATCGTTACACTATATTTCACCCATGAAACTACCAGACTTAAGTCACTTAATTTAAGATATAACTTACAATGAAACAGTTTTTTATAAGCCAAAGATTCTTAGTGAGATAATTTGTATAATTAATCTGTCTGTATAATTTTTTTTTGAACTGACTACACTGTTGACCTGGCAAGGCCTCTACAGTTTAACCGAACTACACTACCAGAACATTAGTACACATTCGGTTTGTCTGTTTATTTGTAACCCTTTCAAAACTACACATGTTAATCAATCGTAGTAAATTTAGTCTATAGATAGTTTGGGATTTGCAAAAAGAAGAAAAAAGTCTTCCTTTGATCCTGGATATGCCGAAAAATATACAAACAATGTCGTGGAATTAAATTAAAATGGTATATGTAACGTAAATAACGGCACTCCTAGCTCCGAGTAGTTAATTTTCACATTCACCATCAGAACATTTAACGCTTTTTCGTGTAACGTGTGGGCGAACCATTGTTCATGTTTGTTTGGTCAGAAAATTCCATCCCGACCAAATAATTAGGTGTACATTAACGTAATGGTCGGAGGGATGCGGACAAAATATATAAAATCAGGTCGAAGTCGGACCCTTGTCAAAATACCATCACGTTGAATACATCATGTATGTCGTTTGCTATTGAGATAGATGTAACAAGCTTAGGTTGGAAAAATATTAACGACTCTCGATAGAACTGAGTGTACATTAAAAGTGAATTCAAGTATGTATTAATAACATATACAGCTCTTGAGAATGTTTGCTTGCATCCACTAATATCTGGGGTATTTTTTTTTTGTTCCATATTCTCATGATGGTAAGGCGTGAAAACGTTACAAACAAACTCACTTTCATGTTTATAATGTTATAGGGATAATAATGATTTATTATAACATGTTTATTTGTTATATTTTGTACAATATCGTTAAAGAAAGTTACAAGCCACCTATCATCACGCTACGACGCTGCTAAAATTGTGTTTATCATCGTATTCTTCTTTCTTGAACAATTGTTTTAAAAAGTTTGATCGCCATAGAGTGTCTTACCCTTGTTTAGAGATAGATAGATAATACTTAAATTTAAACAGTGTATACATAGTTGTGTAAGTTGACATTATTTTTTTTAGCTTTATTAGTAAGCGTTTGGCCACAATCTCACCTGATGTTAAATGATGATATATTCTAAGATGGTAAGTCACGCTTAACCTAGAGGGAAACTGGCTCCCAAGTGCAGCTGCCGGTAGACAGCAACAGGTGCTTGGCGACAGATTTTAAACTTGACGGTGTTAACTAGCCAGGTGGCCTTAGAAAGAGCCCTACTACCATGCTATGGTTTCATCACGATGTTTTCGTTCACCGAAAGCTCCGACTTGGTTCGATTCGAACCTACGTCCTTCGACTCTGTGTCCGAACACACTACCAACTGAACCATCATCGCTTCAAATCAGTTCTTATTTTTTTATTATAATTTATCGGATTTCTAATTGCCGGCAAAAGATGTCCCTTATTAATTTATAGATTCCGTGGGTATAATTCATTTGGAAAATGTAAACGTTTTAAACAATTTTTCTACATGACATTATGGACATTTGACAATGTGAGTTTTTGGCGCGATCTTGGTCTGTCATGTAGTGGCTTTTACATTTTATTCATAATCTTGTGTTATTAGACTCTATATTTTGTAATATTGGTGGTGTTTTACGTAATATAGTTCGGTTATTATGCACAAGTGAAGTGGATGGGAAATAATACCACGGAGCATGCATTCTGAGATGCCGCCAAAACTCCATGGAAAGTTCTAACAGGGAAACCACCATCTTGTTAGAGCATTATAATTATCACAAGACACTTACTTGGAACTTTCTACGTTTTAATAAACTTATTTGTAAACATTCTGCTATAATCCCTCTTGAAACAAAACATTGACACTAGCAAATGCTTCTGTGGTGACAAAACAAGAAGAAGAAGACATTTGACAATGTGCTTAGTTTGATATTATACTGTCGTTCCATTTTACGCGCTTTGACGTAAAATATTAAACTTATATATGTGTCTCGTTTTAACTATTACATCATTTTATATTTTAACCAAAATGGCACAATAAAAATAACAACTAATTTTACATAAAATAATATATAAATTTTCTCAATGAAAAGGCCTGAACAAAAATATTGTCCATAAATTCAAATTGTTTGCAAAATATCAGTACGTAATGGAAGGTTTTTGAATGATGGGATTGAATTTAGTGAACTATATTCAGAGTTGCTTGCATAAAAAAATTGAAACCAGATGTTTAGTTACGACACCGCTTAAACACGTTTTTGTATTGCAGTATTATAAACGTGTGTTCAATGAGGTTTACAATTTTAAACATTGTTTAGTAAAAGTCGTGTTAAACACGTGTTGATTTTTGTTTTTCTAACACATAAAAGCAAGGAGATTGGAAAAAATTGAGCGCACATTAAATTTAACATTTACCTAACACTAGCTTTTATTCACAGCTTCAGTCGTGTTAATGTACATTTGATTAGCCCGTTGTGTACATATATCCCTTGTTCGTTTTGCATGAAAAGTACCCCATGTCCTTTTCAGTACCCCTGACAACGTGTACTTTTTATGATTTTATTTATTTATTTAATCGTATGGCTAAATAGACTATCCATTTTTTATTACAATCGAACATTTAATTCTTTCAGTCATTTTAAGGCGTCGTCGTTAAGATTGATCAGGTTGTCGGGGGTTGCCGTTGTATTGTCGAAGTGGACATTCCTCGATGATGTGTTGGACTGTTTGCTTTTCCGCCTCGCACTCACTACGTGATGAGTCAACCCACCCGCACCGGTATTTGATTTTATGATGATCATTTGAGAAGTTAAGCCGTCGAAACATAACAAATAGACTCATATTCACATTTATAATATTAGTAATGTTGTCAGAGATAGCAGAAGAGAAGTCAGTTTTAATTTTAAAGTCGGTTTAAATTTATGTTTTTACACTACGAAAAAACCATTCCCCGCACGAGCACCGCCGGCGCGCCTGTACAAACCTAATTTACCTTTTCACCCACAAAACCGTTTCCACATAGAAAACGTGGGAAAAAAATTATAATATTCACCGCATATTTTTTACATTAACATCCCCACTGTTGTCACATTTTTATGCTATAATTATTTATTAAAAACCTGCTCCGAATAACAAAATAAATTGCCGGGGCGTCGTGTCGCGTGAATAGCTTTAAAACGGCTTTCGTTAAACTCTCCCAGCGGATTTATTACTGCGAATTACCTACGGCGTGTAACATTTGTTTTAGTTATACAAAACTAGATTCTTATCAAAGATATTTCAGAGCCGAGTCCGTGTATACCCTGGGGCGTACGGTCTAGACTTTTTGTAGTGTAAAAATCACTGTTTAAACACATAATGTTCGTGAACGTAAATTTGTTACCGTCGGGAGGAAAGTTTTAAATTGAAATTTAGCTCTTTCAGCCGTGTTCGTGGACTATTTATATATGATTATACTTTCAGCCGCCCGCAACTTTGTCTGCGTTTATATTTCAGAAAAATATATATGCATAGAAACCAATGTTCTTTCTTTTTTTTTAAATAAAAGTAGCGTAAGTCTTAAAATATCAGCTTTCTGGCAGTGAAAATCCCGGCGATTAGTCACAACAAACGAAGAGCTTTTTTTCTTTTATTTCTGCAAGGAAATTTGTCTCATTTCAGAATTTAGGTTATTACTATTGTCGACCAATAAATGGTTTTTGGGTGCATTTCGATCCGGCAACGGTACCAGCGTTGTAGTAGCTACAAGGTGACCGCTTAAACCTCTATGCTATTCGTATATTCTTAATGACCTCACCATATTAGAATCTAAGTACCTAAATCTTATGGATGTAAATAAAATACAACTTAATAGACTTACAATTCTCAACCAAATCAAAGTGTCCGAGCACCCATGTTGGGGTATGATGCAAGGGGCAGACTAATACAAGGTATTGAAAAAAAACGAAGAGACTTATGGCAAAAAAAAATTAAATTATTCTTTGTTATAAGTTTCTCTCTCTCTTTCTGATTTTTTGTACCACATGGTGATGAGATCAGTCTTCTGTACTTTCTTTCTCCGCTTCGCTCTGTCCTTGACATCTCATTTGGAAACTTTACACTCCTTCACATCCTTCAGCCTACACCTTTCCAACCTGTTTTGGGTCTGCCTCTGTGTCTTTGACTAGCAAGGGACAGTTGTAGTGCTAAATTCCCTACGTAGTCTGGTGGCTATCTCTTCACGTGACTATACCATCGTAGCCTACTTTCCTGAATCTTATCGCCAATGTTGCGTATTCCGAAGCTGCCTTGCATGTATTCGTTGCGGATTTTATCGAACCCCGTTATGACACACATCCACCGTAACATCTTTATTTCGGCAACTTGCTTGGTATGGATGTTCTTTTTATTTACAGTTCATGTTTCGCTGTCATACATAAGGACTGATACTACAATAGTCTTATAGACAAGGCATTTGAGTTTGACTGGCATTCTTCTGTCGTATGTAATACCCGTCACTTCTCGCCATTTGTGACACGCACTTGTTTTTTGTTAAATTTTCTGTATATAATAAATTCATAATCATTTAGTAAAAAGCTGTTTTTGGTATTATAAAGAGACCCTTCAATTTTATTTATTTTTATAGATTTAAGTAACATTTTTCTATTTCATTACTTTCGGACAATAACTTCGCTCGATGTTAAATGACAAATGCTTGAACTAGCTTTAAAGTAAATTGCTCGGATTGCGACAGATGTTTCGTGACAAAATTTCAACATCACAATTTATTGGTCGGGTAAACTTTTAATGTTCAAACATATTTTTGTTACTGAGACGTATTGCAACATTTGAAACCGGCGTTTATCATGCGTAGTTTCAGGAGACTAATACTTTTAAATTTTTTGTACAGGGTTTAGAGAAGTATGTACTGTTCAAGACAATGGCTGTTAAGAACGCGCTCAGATGTTTTACTTTTTAAATAAAAATGCGAAAGTGTGATTTGTCGTGTGATTAATTTGAAATAATTACTATGTCTACTTTCATAAATATTAGCATCTTTACGGTCACCTCTTTCATTGTGAAATAATGTAGGAGAAGCTATAAAATTTACTATCTTCGACAAATGCAATAACAGTTATTAGTCATGCTTTGATAACATAATGCAATAATAATACCTGTACGGTATTGATACTATTGATTATGAAAATACCCCTCTCAATATGTAACAGATGGCGGTGTTTCACATTTCGTACGATATACGTTCGCTAAATATTTCACAGATGGCACGTTGCGTAATTTTATATTGAAAAAACATGGTTAATAAAATCCTTGCTAATATTATAAACATAAAATTGACTTTGTTTGTTTGCTAAGCTTCACTCAGCCAATAGTCGTAAAATGTTACAGGCGGTTTGAGAAGTGTACAGAAAAGGATATAAGATAATTTTCACCTAGAGTGAGTTATGTTCTCGGGATATGCGTCAAACCTAAATAAACGCGAGCGAAGCTACGGTCAAAGCCAATAGTTATCATAACCATAAAATATATTACTACAGTAAATTTCAAATCTACAGTTTGTATAGTTTTTTTATAATAACAATAAGAAGATGTAACTATTCGTCATCTGTCATTAAGCATTCGTTTCGCTTGTCCTGATAAATGAATACTTCTAGAAAATACTATGTTCCTATAAAAGCATATACTTTCTGTATTGATGTAATTTTTTACAGTTTTGTGAATACATGGATTACGCTCGTTGATATGTTGTTCTAGCTAGAAGAAAAGAATCTTCTATCTGTCCCTATACATAATAAAAGTTTTGATTCTTTTGAGGGACAATGACGTCAGAAGTAGCGAACGTATCGGCATAGGACTACGACTACACGATGTGGAATTTTTCGTAGTTCTAGACTATTTATTTCTTGGATTCCATTGAGCGTTTGCCATTTTTTTAAAGCCTTACGAAGCGCAAGTATGTCAGTATTTTATAGGCTGAAAATTATTTGCGAGTCAACGTGGGCGTCAGGATGTAGTCGTAGGCGGTCCACTAATTAATCATTAATGTCCAGTTTCTATATAGCACTTTGGGAACCGCAGTATTAGATACTGCAAACATCATTTACAGTGATCCATAACGAGACAGAATGACATTTACAAAGCTGCTATTTTAGCATGGTATTATTAATGTAATTATTATATTTAGCTAACAACAGATCGAGACTAGTATTCTATTGTGAACTAGCTATGGCCCGTGACTTCGTTCACGTCTTTTGTACACGTACATAGAATACCCGGCGTTTAGCACGTCGGAGAGAAAAGTGAGAATCGTTCCAATAATTACGTTTTAAATTGAAACTGATTTTACGTCGCCTTAAAGTTTTTCGTCCATCTATCGCATGTTACATTACAGCCGGACGCGGAGTAGGGGTACAGCGAAAAGCGCTCGGCAGAGCGGCCAAGACCAATATGGCGGCACCCATGGCTGAATTCAAAATGATTCAGTGATTTAAATAAATATTGTTTTCAGTTCTTAAAATACTACGATCCGAAAAAAAGTTTTCACGTAAATCGTTATTATAATATACATAATAATTTAAAAAAATGTGTGGTTTTATGAAACCACGTTTAAAGTGAAACTATTGTATTGAACCATTCTATGTAATTGATCATTGAGCGTAATATATCAGTATCAATCAGTATTAATATCAATCAGTGTAATATATCAAATACTTAAAATTTTTAAACTAACTCTGCGTTTCGTAACCAACAGGTTTGGTAGATAGTTTAAAAATGTCATACAAAGTAAGCACCCTGCAAGCTTTTATAACAGTGACATTAATTTTTTCATCGGTAATTTTATTTTTATGTTAAAAATATTTTTTTATTTTGAAGTTATACTTCTTTTGGTGCGTTAGGGGAAAATGATGAGAGTAAATTTTTAGGATGCGCGCGCACACCGTCACGAAATACCGACACCCTGAAGTTAGTTATAGTTAACATTTTATTTAAAAAAAGTATGTATGTATTAAATACCTTTAGTTCTATTGTTAGTTTCTACAAACGTAGAATAATACGAAAGATAAAATTTTTGAATTTGTTTTTATCTTGTTACGCCAAAGAAGTATTAACTTCTAACGCGTGTACATAAGTACACACAACTTTTTTTTTTATTTCTAAAAGCGTGCTTATTCGTTTTTTTTTTAACTTTAATTTATGGTTTATAATTATTATTCGTATTATTAAATATTCGAATTATATCAAAATTGATATGGTGTGAATATTTTCCGTTTTTGAATATATGCCCAGATCAATTACCATGGGGATTGGTTGAACAATGCACAAGTTAACGCGTTGCAAACGTTATCTGGTGGCGAGATATATGAAATTAATGTGAATATATTATTTCCCTTTGTTTAATTATCTACACATAGCAATATTCATGAAGTTCGATTCAAAGATATACCCACATACTTATATAAATACTAGTTATTGTTCGTGGCTTCTCTCGTGCTGATTTAGATTTTACCTATCTCTCAGGAGCAGTTTTTTTTTTTTGTGAGTATAAAAAAATATACTCTATGTCTATGTCTATGTCTTACTCTTGACATAACACACTTTTGCATTTATTATAAGGTCTAAGAGTCTCCTGTAACTGCGTTTGTATTTTTACAAATAATAATAACCAATAATCGTGTAACTCTAACGGTATATTCAATACATGCCGAGGTAGCTCAAACTTACTTGCCAATTATGGTTATATTTTGGCAAATGTAATGTAACCCATATCTTTATAACTTAACCTATGTGTTATCCTGATATATAAGCTACATTAGTGTAAAATTTCATGAAAATGTATTCAGTAGTTTATACGAGAAAGTGTAACAAACATTCATCTATCGTCACAGACTTCCTTGTTTGCATGCTTGCGTGCTTTTGCTTTCGGCTTCATTCGCAATAATGATGATGATTCCGATCGATTTCGGCCATGGCGACCACTTTATATAGATTTAATGTTGGGAACTTGGGAACAGTAATTTTATCTTTTTTTTTATGTTATACAGGGCAAACGAACAGGTGGGTCACCTGATGGTAAGTGATCACCGCCGTCCATAGACACTAGCAACACTAGGGGAGTCGCAAGTACGTTGCCGGTCTGTTAAATATGTGGGCCTCCGGCGCTCTCACTGACTGAACGAAGCGCAAAAGTGCAAGCACTGTTACTTCTCGTCGGTTTTCTGTGAGAGGGTGGTACTACCACGGACGAGCCGACCCATTCATGCTGAAACCAGTAATAGCTTCAGCGTAGCTCTACCACCTACGTCCATACCATCTAAATTGTACCCTTTGTTTTTTTCCCTGTACCCCTGATAATTTGTATGCAAAATCTTATACCAATCGATTAAGTTGTTAAGGCGTAACAATGTAACAAATATTCGCATACCAGCTAATCTATAAATGCGAAAGTGAGTTTGCTTATTTGTTACTTTTTCACTCTTCAACTATTGAACCGGTCATTATTAGCTTTTTCATGTATATTGTCAACAGAAAATGATGTAGGTTACCATGTATTCAGAAAAAAATACTGGTCCCAAAAGATTGGACAAAATTTCATTAAAGCGAGCGAAGACGCGAGCAAAAACATAATTTATTCCATCAGTTTAATGGAATGCTTAATGTACTGTTAATACAAATAACAAAAAATCTTTACAAAATGTTAGACTAAGGCCCCAAACTAGGCAATGCTTGTGTCATGGAAGTCTAAAATCCTATTACAGATTAACTTACTGGATGGTGGCGCGTATTAACTTGACATTTGGAGGAAATTACATTTTATGAACATTAAGGTTAGTAGGAAAAAGGTGAAACGAAAAATCACTATAATAACTAATTGAATGTTAGAGTGTGAGAAAGTGTGTGTGTGTGTGTATAGTTATGGTGAGTGTGTATGTGGTAGTGAGTGAGTGTACGTGTATATGTTGTATGGTAGTAATTCCTGGGCTGGTTTGCTAACAGTGTATCTGAAGTAGGCCGTTCGTCTGTTCATAGGATAATGCTATGAAGCCATTATTTGGTGACAGTTTTGATCAAAGCATATATTTCCGACAGCTGCCGGAACACACGAACTGGTTTTTGGTGACAGATTTTCAACTTAAGGGTGGTAGCTAGCCAGGCGGACTTACAGAAAGCCCTACCATCATGCTATGGTTTCATCGCGATCTTTACCGTCACCGAAAGCTCTGACTGAGTTGGTAGGATTCGAACCTACGTCCTTCGATGCATACACCACCAACTGAGCCATCACTGCTTCAAGTCAGTTAAAGATTATTTTGTGGTTCATACACAATCACCATCGATATACTCGGCATGAAACCAAGGTTTAACTATAACTTCGTAATAATAGAGCTCATATTCTTTATCGTACTAGAATTTAAAATCAAACTAAAAACTCCCATTAATTTGATCTGTTGGGCCACGTCCAGAGGTAATGTGTTTTACCGTCTGTACTCTTTGCGCCATTACATTGTCATTAGACGCAATCGCTGCCCCAAGTCACGTGCGTTCCGTTGCTTGTATTTGCTGCCCTTTTTTTTTCGCCTGCATCCCTAATAGTTGGGCTTTTAAATGAGCGTTAAATTATTTGTTTGAATTGAATTTGCTTGCACTATTGCGTTTCGTTCGGCCAGTGAGAGCACCGAAGGCCCACATATTTAAAAGGCCGGCAACGCACTTGCGACTCCCCTGGTGTTGCTAGTGTCTATGGACGGCGGTGATCACTTGCCATCAGGTGACCCACCTGTTGGTTTGCCCCCTATAATATATATATATATATATATATATATATATATATATATATATATATTTCGATAATAGAAAAATTAAAAGGCTAATATAAGAAGAAAATATATAGATAATGATAAAAGAAAAGAATGGCCGGCAAGTACTTATAAGTTGTCCGTTGTATATATAGTGAAGCTAAAAAACATGTCAGCTTCGAGGATGCAGTTACCGACAATTTCCATATGGCTGTAGGTTTGCATCCGAGCAGCAATCTGTTTGTTTGTCATGTAAGTATAGCAATTCCGAGAGATATTATAATCTCACTCAAAGGGCAAGAGAGAGGATAACGCTAGGAGTTTCAGTGCATTATCGTATCAAAACTAATTTTTCCCGCGACCTTCTCTCGCAATAATACAGATTTAACCGATCACTCGGGAAGAAATTTTTTTTCTCGGTAAAAGCTATTATACTATGTCACTTTCTATAACCCTGACAAGGTGTGTGTGAACAGTGTGGGTGATAATCGATTGAATAAGGCATGAAAATGTAACAAAGATACAAAGAAATTCACATTCGCTTTTATATAACATTAATTAGGAATAGTTATGACGCAAAGATTCGTAGACGTATTAAGACTACTGATAATTTTAATTGTACTTCATAAAATCACTCGATAAAAGCATTATTACGTATGATATACTATCCAAAACTATGGATATAATGAGAGTCAACTCGCGTACCACAATATCACAAAAGAATAAGCGAAATAAAAGAGAAATCAATGTGAAATTCATGGCCGCACAATAGCGAGTGCGGCGCGCGCGGGTCGAATGAGAAACACGCTCATTACCAGAACAGGCAACACTAAACGGCAGGAATCAACCAATTTATTGAATTTGTATCGCTCGAATGGCTCGTTTTTTGACACCACTAATACAAGAGGAAAATTACTATTTATACAACTATTTATTGCCTGTGACTTCGTTGTTGTTGATTTACTATTGTAATATGTTGATAAATCTCCATCCTACTTATTGTATCAACAATACTAAAATATTGATTTTAATATAAGCATTATATTTTTTTATAAATAACAAATGTTTTATATAGGTAAAAATAATAAATGTTTTATATAGGTAAAAAACTGTATCCTTATAACCACACGATAAAAGTGAAAAGAATACAAAGACATACATATACATATTAAAATTCTTACAGATTTTATCATGTTTATATATGTAAGTCATCATCTCCTTTTTACCCTTATTTCACTTAAGTAGGGTCGGCAAAACATCTTAGCCAGATTGTGATATATGATTTGACTTAATTTTTACGATCAGCCCTCTGCTAGGCATCAACCCTCCTTGGGATTGTTTTGTAATACGACTGTATGTCGGAAAATATATGCAACTGTTGATTTCTCTTCATTTACTACAATGAGGTGGGCTGAAGAGATGATTATATTAGTTTATATGTATAATTTATATTATTATTACTTGTATATTTATACACATTATCTTATTTATATGGTTATATGTAAATATAAGTGTAATATTTAATTATACATAATAATAAAATCGTACTTATTGGAATTATGTACTCCTTTTCACATTCATTTGACGCTGAAAATTGATAATGCTTGGAACTGAGTATACACGATCTAGTGATTCACCGACCCAAGCACGCTAGATGTCGAGTGAAGCCGAGTGAGCCCGATTCATCGTCACCGACTCCAGCGTTACGTTCGTGCGTTCAGTGTTCAACGCACCCTAAAGAAGTTTCGACGAGGTAAAGGTAAGACTAGGTAAAAAACGACAATCTGGTGAAGGTAAAGGAATGAAACAATGAGATATAGTTATGGTGCAGTCAAGAAACATGTTGCTCATTGTGGCATTGTAACAATGTAAGTTTAAATATTTATAACTTGTTTTTTTTTAAATAACAATCCTCTAATAATATAATAGAGGTACTTGTGTAATAGGAATGATCTCCCGTATGGATCTGTAACTACAGACGAGTGTAATGTTTGACGCAATAAGTGTTTATTTTTTATTAAATATGTTCACGGTATGTTCCAATATTTTTAGGATTATATTTTTTGTTGCTCTCCCGGTATTCTAATTTAGAGGATCAAATTGTATAGGTGTTTTTTAATACGCTGTAAATAAAAAACGCTAAAGATTTTTACCATCAGTTTTGTATCAGTTATTTATTCATATTTAAAAAGTATAAAAAAATGCAGTAAAAAAAAGTCAACATAAAAAATAATAGATCCGCAAAGTGAATCAAAACAAAAACTGCCCTCTGGTTGACACGATACCACCCTCCTTGATGTTCTGAAAAAAAAATTTGGTTATTTCTTAAAGAGTAGGGATGTAGTTTTCGTTCGAATCGAATAAAATTTTATTGAAATGAGTAATAGGTTATTTAATATTATATAAGCCTTGGGAGCCGAATAATTTCCATACTGAATGTAAATTAGAAAGCATACTAAACGAGATGAGGTTATAATTATAGGAGAATTTTAGCATACGAGAGTCGCCGAGAGCAAGAACTATTAAACTCCAGTTAAGCATCAGTGCCACCTAAATTACACTAATATTATAAAGATAAAAGACAACATTTTTCGTCTGCAATGAATAAAATCCAAAAATAAGCAATCGATTAAAACATATTTTATCTAGAGAAAGCTAACGAAGCAGCGAGTAACATTTTATCAACGCTACATCAACGCGTGCGAAGTATCGTAGTAGGCTTACTAAAAATATTGAAATAAAGTTTTTCCTAAGGATATTATTTGAATATAGTATATTTAAAGTGCTTACAAAAATACAAAAAAAACAGTGTGAACCGTGTTAGTTCATCAACCAGTAGCAAAGACTTCAATACAAAAACATTTTACGCAGTATTAACTATCAGATTTATTACAGTAACGTTTTACTTAAACAGCCCAAAGGCGATATATCTCATGTGTTTGTACTCGATCTTGAATAACGAATGCCCGACATACCTCTGAATGCGCGCTGTTCAAATTTCATCCCCGCCGATTGACTTGCTTATGATTGGTCGTTGTAGATCGACAGTATCTTGACCAATCAAAAGAAGTACTTTAAATATAAAACTTTATAGAAATTATTAGTCATTATTTACCCAATATGAAAATAAAAATTGATATACATATTTAGATATTTATAACAAAATAAACCACAAAAAAAAACGATAATAACAGAAATAACACGATAGAAATACTAAGTGTTGAAACCATAATTCAAACGAAAATTAAATATAGTAAAAATTATGTTTCCATGCCACGATTTACTTGAAACCCACATACACGATATCTGGCTATAACATCGGCAGACTATAACCATTATTATATGTCGAGCTTCGATAACATCTCTTTGGTAAAGCAATGGCCGACCGTAATAGCATTCCAACCGTAATAATAACGAGAGAGTATATTTCAACTACTTTCTTATCCCTGTAAAAAAGCCTGTTGGCAGAGTTTATTAAACTTTGGCTTTTATCCTATGTAAGGGTTTAACTGCAAAATCTCGCCTGAAAGAAGCTATGATATAGTTAAAGATGGAGAACGATAAACCTAACATCTAGTGCTTTTATAAAATACTAGTTGTTGGCCGCAGCTCCGCATGCGTTTTTTTTTTATAATTGTAAATTACTTTTTATAACGTTAGCTATCTGTCAATGAAAGTCCCATGAAAACAGGTCCAATCGTTTCGGAGATAATACAACAAACAAAGCCACGGATGACACTTGGTCTATAATAAAGTAGCTTATGTCACCCGCTATAATTTTAACTATCCATCAGTGAAATTTCTGTCAAAATCTGTCTCGCCGTTTCGGAGATTACCCGGAACAAACAGACAGACAGACAACAATTTAAAAAATTGTGCTTTTGTTATCAGTATCGTGTATACGTTCATATCTAATCAGTAAAAAGTAGTTATTTTGATATTACATACAGAGACTTCATTTTTATTATATGTATAGATAATGTAGTATATTTGAGGACATTAAAAATGAAAAATCACTATAATAGTACAAATAATTAAAACATCAACTATTTGTAAGTGAAAGTCCCGTCAAAATCGGAATTCGATAAAGTATTTTTTTATTTTAACATAAATAGTATTGAAAATATATAAACAACTAGCAGGCCCGACGGACGTTGTCCTGCAATTATACAATTGTTTGTAGTCCAGTGAAACTGTGGAGGCCTTGCCAGGTCGACAGTGTAGTCAGTTCGAAAAAAAAAAAACAAAAACGTTGTCCTGCCCTGATAATAAAAAATACATACTTATGTACACGAAACACTAAAGGCGGCCTGACTTTTTCCGATTCTTTCAACAATTATCATTATATTTCAACCAATTTAAAAAAAAACCTTGACAAATTATATACCTAAGCCTTCCCCGTGAACTACTCTATCTATTGGTGAAGACGCTTTATAATCCGTTCAGTAGTTTTTGAGTTTATCGTGATCATTCAAACAGACAAACAGACGCGGCGGACGACTTAGTTTCACAATATGTATTGATACAAAAATAAATAAAAAATAGTTTGATCACAAAAGACTATCTTACGGCTTAGTTAGGAGATAGGCACTAATTCAATTTAAACATTGCGTAATAGTTGTCAAAGTGGACAGTTCTTGTTTTATTGTTGTGATTTAATATTGTATTTCTATTTGCCGGTAAAAGACATTTCGTAGTTAATAATGAATTTCGTATGTACGATTAATTTAGAAGGTATAGATAAATTAACCAATTTTTGAGATTCACAAGTAAATCACAGCTACTACTTACTATATGACATTATTGATATTTGACAACTTATTTAATCTCAGGTTATAATTTTGTTCCATTTTACGCACTTTGACGTAATATATACAACTTATATATTGATTTATTTTTAAAATTGCATTGTTTTGTTTGAAGCAAAAATGTCACATTCAAAATATTCAATTTTACTTTAAATAAATAAAAAAAATTAATGAAGATCTAAACTCAAATATTATTCATAAATTCAAACTGCTTGCAAAATATCTGTATGTAATGAAACGTTTTCGAATGATGAGATTGAATTGAATGAATGCTATTCACAGTTGCTTGCATAAGAAATTTTAACCAGATATTTAGCTAAAGACCGCTTAGACACGCTTTTCTACTGAAGCATTTTACACACATTTCTAACAACGTTTCAAATTTTAGAGATTGTTTAGTAAAACTTGTGTTAATCGCGTATTCATTTTCGTTTTTGTAATAGGACCGATGTATTTAAAATCATCCGTTTAGTTGCCTTGGCATAATCTATGCTTAAATTTGATATACAAGGGTCGTGTGTCAAATTGTGTTTATTTATTTATTATTTTTCCTTCTTTTTTCCCTCCCTCCTGCGTTTATGCTATGAACTAAATGTATGAAAAATGTATAAAGTCAACCTCAGAAGCACTCACATAATCACACCTACATAAATAATCCCTACGAACACACGTCCGTATATAAGTATTCTTTCTACACAATCGTTATTACAGCTTTATAAATCAATCCATTCATACATATACGATTTGTAAAATGATTATCTACTAGTTTTTGCTCGCGATATCGCTCGTATGAAGGTAAATTTGATCTATCTCTCAAGAAATTTACTTTTTGATTAAACGTACACCATGACAACGTGTATGCATACTTTCATAATAGTCAGTTAAGTAGTTAAGATGTGAAAGCGTAACAAATAATCATACAAACTTACATTCGCGTTTTAATATTCGATAAGATACAAATGAAAAAAGAGAAGTGCTTGAATAGAAAGCCGTCTGCCTGTTCGCTGCTCTTTGGCATAAAAAAAATAAAGAAAGAAATATATAAAAAGTTTTCTGTACTAGTACTAGCGTTGTACAAAAACGCTATCGAAATAAACTCACCATATGACCTAGCTAATCATACATGTGTACTTTAGTGAGACACATCGTGCGAAAGCATACATGTATTTCGAGTACGACAATTTTGACTAAGGCTAAAGTAACCATAAAAAAGGAAACAAAGTCTCTCACAGAACCTATGTATGTACCGTGTGAGTGTGGTGCAGGTGTGTGGAGTGTGCAATACAATAGTAAATGCGATGTCATTGTACCGCATAAGCAGCATGCTTGAGGACTTCACTCCGAGGGATCAAACCTAGCCTTGAGATGCTGCTGAGGGGGGCCGCGGTGGGTGTGTGAGAGCGAAGTTGACCACCCAACCACGAGCGTGTGACATCATCAGACGCATCCTGAGGTCATTATTGGAACGGTTCGATAAAATTCGAGAATGGATAGTTTTAGAACTCTGTCGAATTGCGTTCTCACGGTCGATTACTCATTCCTTGTTTACTTGTATCCGGTTCGCAAAAAAAGGGTGTAAAATAAAATAAAAAAGGAAACTGACATGCTGTATCACCAACTAGTAGCGAGTTAAATTACAATGTTTAGCATAAACTTCTCCATGGAAAAATAATTGGATGAGTCAACTCTTTTTGGTGATCACTTAAATTGTCTTCGCGTTTATTAAAGCTGATATATAAATCAACATTCTATTATATATACTAATGGCCCTAAAATAGTCGAAAATAATTATTATCTGTATTGTACAAATATTGTAGATCTTAAAGTATAAGAAATAAAGGATTTTTTTTTTGTAACACTAAAGCTCGTCAATGTTGACTAACCAAAAAAATGGTAGAGAAACAAAGAAGAAACAGTACTTATCTCTTTTGCCTCTGTCTATTGATGTATAGAGATCCTGTACCATACTAGAATTTAAGCCCACCCCGTGTATCTGTATTGTATATTTGTACAGAGTAGAAGCGTGAATTATGACAAATAGAGACTAACAAATAAATGATTTGAATCGTTGACGGTATGGAAATAACTATTTTTAGTATATCTGTTAGTAATAACACTTATGTTCGTCAATAGATATATAACAATAAATAAGAAATTCACTTGAGAAACACAGGAGGAAAAGGTGCTGAAGGATATCTTTGCCTATTTCAAAATATATACATACAAATTAGTATACGATAGGCTTTCTTTATTATTAAAAAACCTTAACTAACTAATAACCGCGACTTCAGCTGTCTTCGTGAATAAAACATAAGCGCCACACAACTTATGCCACTTCCCTACGGCAAAAATAAAACATACACCGCTGAACGCTTACTGCTCATAAAAACGTTGTTCCTGAAAACATTCATACTTTATATTAAGAGAATCTATTGTGATAATATTTTTTTTAGAAAAGGACCAACTATTTAAGAAGTAAAACTAAAACTATTTGATCAAAATCTATACAGTAGTTTTTCGTTCTGTGCCACGTGTACCACCGGTGGTGCACGTTAAGCTTAATCTTTAAGCCACGTGTACCACTGTTGGTGCACGTTAAGCACGATCTTTAGGCTACGTGTGTCACCAGTGGTGCACGTTAAGCATGATCTTTAAGGCGCATACACCACCGGTGGTGCATGTTAAATTTGATTTTTCGGCCACGTGCACCACACACTTGTGATGTGTTACTTACTTACATTTACACGACGTGATACCTACTGAAACCGAAAGCATTACTTATATACTAATGTTTTGATGTAATATTGTATAATAATATATCAATGTTTAGACAAAATATCAAATGACCTGAACGACATATTAGGAAAAATTGGTTTGGCACAGAACGTGTTAAGTAATTCACACACAACGACAGACCTTTGTCATTTTATTTATACAGAAAGTATAAAAGCGTATTAGAAAATTAACTCGCATTTCTTAATAGTTTAAAGCGTAGGCGTTACTTAAAAAAATCGTAATTAATTAAAACATTAATAAGAACCTGTTTGGACCGAGTAAAATTGTAAATTACCGCGGAACGTTAAAGGCGCTTTTTAAAACTACATAAATTCAAAGCCACTAATTAGACTTACTACATACCTTAAGACTTAGTAATAATCTAAACTTGAATCATAAATATTTTTAAAAAGTCAGCCAAGTTGACTAACCAACCAGGTTTTATACTTAGGCTGGTCGTTTAGGTATATACGAGTATAAAGAAATACACATGTATTTAATAAATACAAAAAATATTAATAAGTAAATACACGAAATTATTCAAGAAATATACAATAACTAAGTGTTGTTTGGGGTTTATAAGGGATTGATGTCAGTGTCAGCGCTGATTTTCAGACAAGACCTGCTGTATATACAAACACATGGACGAAATTACAGATTGATTTCAAATTAAATTTTTAACTCATACATGCATGTTTGGGGTTTCGATTGAAAACACCGTTTAAATATATAAAGTTTATTATAACTGCACAAGTTAATCGTTATACACACACAGATTAATATATCATCACGTGAGTTATATACTATGTAGTTTACTCAGTCGCGCACACAGAATGAATAATATCTAAATATGGTTCTCCTAACGGAGATCGTTCAGGTAGTTGTCCTTTGTCTCTCCCCAAGCGACGCCTCTTTTGTGGCGTCCCTTTTCGGGGTTGCGGACGTACAAAAATGTTTCGTCAAGAAACGCTACACCACCCCCCTACGGAGAAGGAAAAACCACATAGCGAGAAAAAAAGGAATTAAAGGTCGAAAGGTTTCGAAAAATGAACTCGACGACCGGACCTGGTTGTATAGTTAGCTTCGTGTGCAGGTGCAGCAGGCGATGAAGGTACAGAAGGAACAGGTGGGATGACTTTGTTGAGATGCGATGGACAATCCTCTATAAAGGCAGGCTTGAGTCTGTCTACACTGACCGTAATCCGTTTACCTTTTACATCTAGTACGTATGTCTTCCCATCTTCAGCCCTAGAAATAACTTTATAAGGACCAGAATAAGGTGGTTGTAAGGATCGTCGGATGGCATCGTCTCTAAGCATAACGTGTGACGTTTCGCTTAACTTTTTAAATATAAAAACAGACGGCTTGCTGTGTTGAGAAGCCGGAACGGGACGCAAATTCGACATTTGCTGTTTTAATTTTAGTATGTATTCCGACGGTTCCTTACATCCAGATAATGTACTAGATGACAAAAATTCCCCTGGAAGAGTTAATGCTTCTCCATAGAGTAACTCTGCAACTGTAGCTTGCAAATCTTCCTTGAAGGCAGAGCGCATACCTAAAAGAACCCACGGTAGTGCACTCAACCAAGGGCTTTCGTGGCACATGAGAGAGGCTTTTAATTGCCTGTGCATGCGCTCTACGAGTCCATTGGAGCAAGGATGATAGCTCGTAGTTCGAATGCGCTTCGTACCGCACATGTCTGTAAGGCGTCTGAACAGGTCAGATTCAAACTGCCGTCCCTGGTCTGTTGTAATAACGGCAGGCACCCCATAACGAGAAATCCAGCCAGCCACAAAGGTACTCGCTACTTCTTCTGCGGTTATTCCACTCATAGGCCACGCTTCGGGCCACCGAGTGTAGCGATCCACAGCAGTTAAGCAGTATTGGTAACCAGAATAGACTGACAAAGGACCAACAATGTCAATGTGAACATGCTTGAGCCGAGCTGTGGGGCTAGAGATGTGTCCAGGCGGTGACTGCGTATGCCGAGTCACCTTGCTTCGCTGGCAAGCTAAGCAAGTATGGCACCAACGGCGGCAGTCTTTGGCCATTCCCGGCCAAATAAAACGATCGGAAAGAAGCCTGATGGTAGATTTAGCGCTAGGGTGACTTAGGTTATGCAATTGATTAAAAAACTTTCTGCGCATTGGTTCTGGAACAAATGGTCGTGGTCGACCTGAAGAGGTATCACAAACCAACGTGGTGTTTGTGCCAGGAACTGCAACGTTCTCTAATTTAAGAGAAGAATTTGCATCGTTACGAAGCATTTTCAACTCGTCGTCAAGTTCTTGGCAAGAAGCAAGAGCAGAATGGTCAGACTGAGAACTAACCGCTTCTATTCGGGACATGGTATCCGCTACTGTATTGTCTATGCCTTTTATGAAAACAATGTCTGTTGTAAATTGCGATATAAAAGAAAGTTGATTTAACTGAACCGGTGGAAGCTTCTCACGACGTTGTGAGAAAGCGTAAATCAATGGTTTATGATCAGTATAAATTGTTACGTGTTGTGCAACCAGGACATGCCGGTAATGTTGCACACTCTCATATACTGCAAACAGTTCTCTGTAGTAAGCTGGCCATTGGGACTGGCGAGAGTTCAGCTTTTTACTGAAGAAACCCAGAGGTTCCCAAGCATCGCCAACTTTCTGTTGAAGACAGGCACCGACGTGGAAAGTAGAAGCGTCGGTAAAAAGCCCTAATTCAGCATTAGGCAGAGGATGAGCCAAAAGAGTTGCAGATGACAAACTTTCTTTACAGGTCTTAAAACATTCCTCAAGTTCAGGCGTCCAATGGACCGGTGTGGAACCCTTTCCTGGAGTAGCAACAATTGCTTCAATTAGCGGTGCTTGCAACATTGCAGCATTCCGCAAAAATCGGCGATAATAATTAATCATTCCAAGAAAACGGCGGAGACCCTGTACGGTTTTTGGAAGAGGAAAATCTTGCAGAGCTTGCATGCGTTCAGGTGGCGGTTGAGTTCCAGTTGCTGAAATTCGATTTCCTAGGAAAGTTACCTCAGGAACACCAAACACACATTTTGCTGGATTTATGATTATTCCGTATTCTTCAAATCGTCTGAAAACAACACGGAGATGCTCAGCATGTAGGGTAGCATCACGAGAATAGATTAAAATGTCATCGACATAGGCAAAACAGAAATCTAACCCTCGGACAACTTCGTCTATAAAACGTTGAAAAGTTTGACCTGCGTTACGCAGACCAAACGTCATATAATTAAACTCATAAAGTCCGAACGGTGTTATGATTGCCGTTTTACAAATATCCTCAGGTGCAACTGGTATCTGTTGGTACGCCTTGACGAGGTCAATTGTGCTGAATATGGTACAGCCAGCTATGTTGTGACCGACGTCACCGATATGACGAACCGGATATCTATCAGGTATTGTGCGCGAATTTAATGCGCGGTAGTCCCCACAAGGTCGCCAAGTGCCATCACGTTTAGGGACCATATGAAGAGGTGAAGACCAAGAGCTTTGCGATGGTCTAGCTGTCCCACATTTCACCATGTCATCAAAAACTTTTTTAGCTTCTTGAAGCTTTTGAGGTGCTAAACGCCTAGGACGACAAGAAATGGGGGCGCCCTCAGTGGTCAATATGTGATGCACTGTATTGTGCTTATGTTCACGAAACAAACCGGATGGCTTAGTAATTGATGGAAATTCTGCAAGAATGGCCCCAAATCCTGATGATGGAGTAGAAATAACTTTGACGCTGGATTCAGCCAAAGTTGTAATAGTCGCGATGCATCTCAAACCAGTATTACTATCAACTAGCCTCTTATTGGCACAATCGGGCATTAGTCGATAGTGTGCCAAGAATTCAGAGCCTAAAATGGCAACGTTAACATCAGCGACAATGAATTGCCATTGAAAGTCGCGTCGCAACCCTAAATTGAGTGTTAATTGAATATGACCAAAGGTACGAATTTCACTACCATTAGCAGCAACTAATGTATAGTTCGACCGTGTTGGCTTATTTGCTAACCACTGGTATGGGTAACAGGAGAGATCTGAGCCTGTGTCAATTAGGAACCGGCGCTTTGATACGCCTTCGGTTACAAATAATCGGCGACTCTCCGTTAAGCAGTCAGTCGTCGCCGCTAAAGACTGCTGTCCGCATTTCCCGCCGGCAGGGACGGTGTCCAGGTGCAAGGTTTTATGCACTTTGCTGCTTTAATACCAAATTTTTTATGATAAAAACACATTTTTGGATTACTGGGTGTCCGTGAACGTTCGCGCTGATGTGAACGACTTCGAGATCTTTCCCTACATCGTTCAGCCTTAAGTGAATTAACCTCATGAGTGAGCTCGTCAAGGCGTCGCATGATATCGTCAAGTGATGAAGGCGATACTTTAGAAGAACTGGCTGAAAATACAGCCGCTGGATGAGAAATATTCATGCCTGGTGAAACTTCTAAAATTTTATCCGCTAGCTCAGCAACTTTGTCCAAAGAAAGTTCGGACTGAGCAGCCAATATCGCTTGAATATGTTGAGGTAGACGACGCATCCACAGCTGACGGAGCAAATTTACATCTGTAAGAGCATTCCCTGCAAGTGATTTCAGATGACGTAAAAACTGCGAGGGACGACGGTCACCTAACTCTTCATCACTGACGAGTTGCCGGACTCGTTGCTCCTCAGATGTGGACAATCTGCGAATGAGCTCATACTTAAGTTTAATATATTTATCCTCCAGTGGAGGTCGAAGAATGATATCTTCGACTTCACCTATTACACGAGTATCCAGTTGAGCAACAACATAATTAAATTTGGTCAAATCAGCAGATATACCTGATATAGAGAATTGTGCCTCCACCTGTGCAAACCATATAGCAGGACGGTCAGCCCAGAATGGTGGGAGTTTGACCGCCACCTTGCATACCGAAGGAGATTGAGGAATAGGAACTGAGTCAGCAGGGGGTGTGTTTGTGTTTTCAGGATTTTGACTTTTGCATTTTTGTATTTCCGCAAGTAAAGCTGCATTTTGCTGATGCAACAAAGTATTCTCCTCTATTAAATTCTTATTGGTCTCCATTTGTCTAACTGGACAAACCAGAATAGAATAGCAGGTTGTAAAGTTTGCTAAATCTAATTAGATTATATTAGTTACAAAAAAAATCCAATAAGACAAAACACGCTAATACAATGATAAATACAGAACACCAAAAAAAAATGATATTGTTAAATTACAAAATTTATACTATAAAATAAATCAGTATTAGTAAAATTTTATACTAATGGAATTAGTCTCACAGTCCCATGAACCATAAATCTAATGATAGTTAGAACAATGATAATATACGCAACAAAATGAGAACAATAGGTTAAAATGTATGCAGGAATTCCTTAATACCACAGTAATATACAAAAATATATAAAAAGTAAGGTGAACCACATAGACCCCTTAATACTAGACCATTAAATTGTGTAACACTATATATGATTATGTAATTGTACAGGTGATTTAACAAAAATATTACCAATTAAGTGCGATGCAACATTTGAGACATGTAATAAATTGTCAACACAATGATTAATTAAAACATGGATCACAGAGTTAGTAATACTTAGAAATATGTTGTTAATAATTAATAAAATTAAAATACCAGGTACAGTGTATAAGTTTGTTAGACGTGAAAAAAAATCTTGTGTGTGTCCCGGTGTAGCTGCTTCTATGGACCTTCAGAACAAGCCGAAGCAGATTCACACCACTTGATGTACTAAAGTTGCGATGGTGAAAAACTTTTATATCGCCAAAACACTATCACCCAACAATGTCGTGGTGATTAGCTTCCAGGTAGCGCAGTCGTCGGAGTCACCAGTTTGGGGTTTCGATTGAAAACACCGTTTAAATATATAAAGTTTATTATAACTGCACAAGTTAATCGTTATACACACACAGATTAATATATCATCACGTGAGTTATATACTATGTAGTTTACTCAGTCGCGCACACAGAATGAATAATATCTAAATATGGTTCTCCTAACGGAGATCGTTCAGGTAGTTGTCCTTTGTCTCTCCCCAAGCGACGCCTCTTTTGTGGCGTCCCTTTTCGGGGTTGCGGACGTACAAAAATGTTTCGTCAAGAAACGCTACACATGTTACTTAGTACTTAGTATTGTCTATATTCAATAAATAATCTACGAAGCTACATATTACTGTCACGAAACCACGAAGTTACATGTCACTTTCAAAAGACTGCTGCATATTAACCTCAAAAATCACAAAATCAAATTTGTTAAATTTATTGATTAACCTAGTCTAATGCGACGCTTGTCATTTTAGTAATCAATTTTTCTATCGTGATTTGAAATCACTGCATAGTATAAAACAAAGTCGCTTTCTCTGTCCCTATATCCCTATGTATGCTTAAATCTTTAAAACTACACAACGGATTATGATGCAGTTTTTTTTTTAATAGATAGAGTGATTGAAGAGGAAGGTTTATATTTATAATAACATAAATTAATTAGTGGACAAATAGTGTTATTTTTGAGGTTACTCCAAATTTAACACGTGCGGGCCACGGACAGTAAAGAATAAATCAAAACTACTGAATCGATTTTAATCATTTTTTCAGTGAATGAGATAGGCTATATATTTTATACCCGTGCAAAGCCGGAGCGGGCCGCTAGTGATGTTATAACCCAAATTTATCACTGGTCCGTAAGATTTCTCAAATATTTTCTCTTTCACAGACTTTATCCTCACAATTAAAAACACATAAAAAAAAAAGAATTAGACAAATAGGGGGAGATGTTCTGAAGTTATGCCTTTATATAAATTCTGCAAACGATTTGTAATTATATACATATCGGTTTATCGCTAAAAACACCAACATATATTGTCCGGTCAATAGGTTAATCACATGGGGTTTGCGCCGACAGAAATGTATTTAGTACACGTATAGGTAATAGCTTATAACTTGCACTTTTAATGTTTATAGTTCACATATAGGTATGTATCGAGTATGATAAAATAATTTTAAAATCCAAATCTACCATGTTACCATGGAAATGGTTACAAATTAAATACACTCATTATCACATAAAGGAACGTACCCATACTATGTGATCTAAGTTTGACAACTTTTTACCCCACTCCCTTCCCATGGTTACCATCCGTAGTAGAGAAGACCACTCAGCTCTAGTTTTCACATTGTAATTCATAAATACAATCGTGGTACTTTCAAGACCTTCTTCCCCCCCTGAACGGGTTACGCAGTATGGGTTCCCTAATTACGCAAAAGTGACACTTACGCCTCATTGTGCTGTAGGCACAGTCAGTCCGCTTGAAGATTTCTTCCTTTTGTTTCTCTTCTTATTCGCTCTGATATCTAAAATAAAACTCGACTGAAACGCTTCGTGGTACGCTTATGTACTTTTTAAAAAAAGTGGTGTCGAAATCTCTGGACAGATGACTTCAATATTTCTATCGATTTATCAAAAATCGAAATGGTCTATTATCAGAACATTATTGTTTCTGTTTCCCACGGTCTATGAGTCAACCTTTGTTAATTTGTAATAATGAGTTAGCGTACAGGATCTAACAATATGTTCTTTGCGTTACAAGTAACATGAAAAAATGAAAATTAAAGCTAATTACACACAGAGCTGTTTTGTACGTCGTTATGTTTTTGGTACAGTTTTGATTTTCTTTATATACTGACATCTATATAACGTAGCAACACATAGTTTATGTTACTCGGGGAGAACGTAGGTTCTTCCGTTAGTAAAAAAAACTACAGAACCGGTCTGCGAGAAGTTTTTACAGTAATTTGTTATAATTCGGATTTAAAACACAATGATGTAAGTAATGGACGTTTCATATTTAATTTTGACAAAATAAGGAAATAAATGTTAAAATGTGCTCGACAGAACGAAATTAAGTTATAGAATTAAATAGTACAACTAGATACTAGAGCTTGGCCTCTTAAGAGCCACCATAAACTCTTTATTCAATAGAATATCCTAAACGCGTTTGGCTGGTTTTTACCAAATTTGGTAAAGCAACGAAAAATGTGAGGTGTGCGTTCATAGACATCTTTAGAGACCCTTAAAACTCATACTTCGGTCCCAAATCCCACGCACTGTTTTAGACTCGTCGCTTTCTAACACATTAGGCGGTGGATGAATGGAATAAAATAAGATTTCATATCTACAAAACGGTACAAAATTTCATCACTACATATTATAAAACGAAGTCGTCCGCCGCGTCTGTCTGTCTGTCGGTATGTTCGCAATAAATTCAAAAACTACTGACCGTATTGTAATGTGGTCTTCACCAATAGATAGAGTAATATAATATAGCGTATACCTATCTTTTAAGGATAGTTTACTATACTCACCTATTTACTAAAAATGGTCACATATAATGAGTTAATTTGAAGGCTATTTAGACGGATATAGTATTAATCCTTATCAAATAAAATACATTAGTTACCTTAAGCATTTCCTGCACATAAGAATATTTTTTTATTATCAGGGTAGGACAACGTTCGCCGGGCCTGCCAGTTAATTATAAATTCCTCAAGTAGTTATCCTTAATAAGATTAAGTCTTTATTGTTTCTAAATGTGAAACTAGGTCGCCTATTAATTGGTTAGTTTCTAATTAGAGACATTTCTCAGAAAAGGCCCCTCGTCTAGATATAGCATGAGAACAATTTTAACGAAATTCTAAGTATTAAATACGATTCACACAGTACCGTTCGAAGCGTCTTTTTCATGATTTTTTAACTTATTAAATTTCCATAGCCAATAATTTCTTTAAATCAATTCATTTTCATCAATTTCAAATTTTTTCGTCCATTTATTACATGTCGCATTACAGCCGGCCGTGGAGTAGGTGTAGCAGCCAAGGCCAATATGGCGGCACCCATGGCTCAATTCAAGACGCTTCAATGATTTAAATAAATATTATGGTCAGTTTTTAAAATGATAGTTCCTAAAGAAATTTTCACTTGCATCGTGGTTTCATAAAACCACACATAATACAGACAAACGTTTTATATAAACATGAATACAAAGTTTATTAGCAGTTACAGATGTAATTCTTTCTAGTAGCCAATCATTTTTAAGCGTAATTAGTTAAATAATCTTATCTAATATTATTAATACGAAAATAAGTTTTATTTATTTTTTTACGCTTTAAGTACTCGACTGATCATCATGGAATTATGCACACATATAGTCAGGGCTACAGAAAGGACATATACGGCCTTATATACGTATAAGGCCTTCACCCAGAAAATATGTACTGTTCCCAGAGAGAAGGTCAAATGTAGAGCAACGCGGGCAAAAGCTAGTATATCAATAATTTATGTAAGTTGAATTTTCGTAAAGTATCGTCATCTTCATCCATTCCAAGGTTTTTCAAAGTGAGGTACACGAACACCTAGGGGTTCGCCATTCGATGATAGGGGGTTCGCGACAATATTTACGTAATGGTGGCTTAATAATTAGCAGGCACGTGCCTCATACATGAGTCAGAATTAAGGTTAAAATTGTCCAAAATTACTTCTAAAATTGACTCAATTTGCGACAAAATACAAGCCACCCAGTACATTAATATTAAAAAGATATTTCGTTTGGCACTGCATTTGTTACCTTTTATTTAAATAAACACCTTATTTTCTTCAAAAACCAGTTTTATAATTTGGGAGGGGGGGATGTATTTAGTTAGTAAAGGAATTCGCTGTAGTCTTGAAACTTTTACAGGGGTTCGGAAAGCCAAAATCTTGAGCAACCCCGATCTATTAAATAACATGCGAATAAGGTAACGTCCAACATGATATTATAATTAACTTTCGAATCATGTTACGAATAACAACGTAATACGATCGAACAATTAAAGTGCGGGTAAGGGTGAAATTCATACTGAAAATTTTCAACGTACCGATTTTTTCCCTTAATTCCGTGGCATGTGAAAAGGGTCCACAAACTAGGGAAATAAATTCTCTCGAAATAAAATATACTTTAGATCATGGTGGTTTAAGTCGTTGTGGTCTAGTTGTTTGATCGGAGGAATATCAATCCCCATGTCTGCAGGTTCGAGCCCCTGTATATAGCAACGAATTTTTCGGAATTCACGTCTATTTACTAATTTAAATAAGTACCAATATCAGCTGACGGTGAAAGGAAACATCGTGAGGAAACCTGATACCTCAGAAATGTTTTTGTAGTACCACCGTATGTGGGGAACAATATAGAACTGTTGATTTTGCCAGTGTTTGACATCGCTAATACGTCGTGGGCTGGCGTGGTGATTAATGCCCATACCTTCCTGCGGGAAGAGGCCTATGGCCCTGCAGTGGGTCGCTTACAGGCTAATGACACTCCTAACTATTATTGTAAATACGAAAATGAGTGTGTCTGTTTGTTACGCTTCATGCATTAACCATTCGATTGATCATCATCATGAGATCATCATGAGATTTTGAATACACTTTGTCAGAGGTAAAGATGAGAACAAAAAATAATGTATTGTTCCCAAGAGATATATCAAAGCTATACTATCACAATCGAAGCCGGGAGCATCAGCAGGTTGGTCATAAAGATACTTCGGTAAAGATTAACAGATGTTAGATGTACTCGTATTGTTCATAGTATGTTCACAAATGAAAGAGTGTCATTTTGTTGTTTTATATTTTTTATAGATGAAAGATATTTAGGGCTACAAATACAAAATGTTGATAAAATTCAAATTCATAGTTGTAGTTGTTTTTATATAAGAATATATTAATATTCTTTTACTATTATTAAATAGTCGTCACTTTGTACGAGCAATATTAAAAATTGACAAAAGTGATGAAAAACTGAATATTAGGTCGCAGGGAGAACTTTCATGATTGATAAGGATATAAAGAGTCGTTGGAAGGGATATTTGAATGAAGACAGTGATTGTATCAGAGAGTTAGAGTCTGTACCGTTAAAAGGTATGACTGCCGTAACTGACCAAAAGTATGGCTTCTTTTTTTTAGTTTTTATATGGACTTGAGTGCTGGGCTACGAAAGAGTCACATAACAAAAGATTACATGTGGTGGAGATGCGAATGTTAATATGGATCTCTTGTGTAACTAGACAGGATATGATTAAAAATCAGTATATAAGAGAAAGTTTGAATATAGCAACAGTGACAGAGAAGTTGAAGAATAATAGGTTAACATAGTACGGCCCTATCAGGAGAAGAGATGAAAATCATGTAGGTAGAAAAGTTTTTAATATGAAGGTGGACGGATATAGGAGTAGAGGAAGGCCGAAAATGGGTGTGGATAGATTGTGTGAAAACTGATATATGTATAACAGGTGTGAATAATGAGATGACATCTGACAGGGGAAACTTAGAGAGACACTTGGAGTAAGAGTAAGAATGCTGTACAGGTCTAGAATAAAGAAAACCAGACCAGAACTCTTACCTTTACAGTACGACCACAACCACAATTAAAAAAAATGGCAATTGACAAACCGAACAACGATATGTCATCACTTCTTCCCACGATTTTTCAAACATACAATATAGGGAAGACTTGATTTTATTTACGTCATTATTACTATACTAGTTCGAAGCCGGGTGGAGAGCTTGTAATGTAATATATTCCTACTACGTAATAAATAGCAAATTAATGGAAGTGATCATTATTTTGCTGTTCGTTCCGTTATCCGTTATTATTATCAATAATGACAATGCGGTATGGTTGTTATTTAACGCACGATGAGAACAAACTAGTGTTATACAGCAACCAACAGGTGTGAAAGGGAGAAAGCGTTACCCATACTCAGAGTAACAATACGGCCAACGAATTACTCAATTATGGTACTGTTGTCATAAATCACACTATGATAAAAACATTAAATTACTAAACAGTACAATCATTGATTAACTAATATATATATATATAGACATTATTGCTATTTATATCCCAAAACATAATTTTTATACCGGGACGTCACTACATAGAAATTAATTTCGAAATAAAACAAAGTGTGTTACATTTATCACTAGGAAAATATATAAGTTGTGAGTGTTGTGACACATACGGCTTTGCATTTTGTTACCTCGAGCCGTTTCCTCGTCCGATACAATAGCGACCCACATTTCGGAAGTCACTGGAATAGCTGACGTAACGTGTAGACGCCGTGAAGTCTGCAGTCGCGGGGTCAACATTCAGATAAACGTGCGATCTCAGTTGTTTGTTGGCTACGACCAATGATATAGGATGTATTGGATGAGGTAGCACCGCTTATTTTTATACGTTTGTATTTGTTTTAAATGTAATAATTTGTTGGAAAAATCAAGTTTTCTTTTTTAACTGAAACTTTTTTACATCGCGTCAAATTTTTTCGTCCATCTATCGTATGTCGTATTACCGGCGGCCGTAGAGTAGGGAGAATGTGAAAGGCGCTCAGCAGAGGAGCCAAGGCCAATATGGCAGCGCCCATAACTCAATTCAAAATGATTCAATGATTTCGGTAATTATTATGCTCAGTGTTTAAAATGCGTCTATCATGTGAATAATTGTATTTTTTGTGTATTCCAGACTCTTTATAAGCAAATTGAAATTACAATTTATTGTTGGGTATCTTGTTTTGTGATTTCCCATTTTTCAACTATTACGTTTATATTAAGAACACGATTTTAATCCCTTAAAATCCCTATCAGGTTGACATTCTAAAAAGTATTTTATTTGACTATAAAAATCTCGTCATTATGGTTTGAACCGTTTTAAAAATAAACACAAGCAAACTACAGACGTGTCAATTGTATTTAACGTATGAATCAAGAAATGATATCCTTCCTCAATGACAGGACATCTGTTCTACTATTTCATATTCCTTCGTAAAAAAATCAGATATATTTACATCTTCTATAATATAAAAATGAATCGCTGGATGTGTTGCTAAACGCCAATCTCCAGAGTAGTTGAACTGATTTCGCTAATTCAAATTTTTTTTTAAATTTAAAAATTTGCCTGAATTAGTCTAAAAACAACACTTTTCCATATACTCCCATTTAAACGATTCCAATAATACTGAAAAGTCAATTTGAACTTTAATACTATAGCATAAAGTTTAAGTGTTAGTGGAGAGGTTCCGAGAAGGCAAAACAATTGAGTGACGTTAGTATCGTATAAATATTAATGTCAATATTTATACGATGGTAACATTTAACATTATATAGCGTCCCGAATAGCAGAATAGGTAAAACATAATTTAAAGAATCGACTGTTAGGCGGTACGGAGTTCGCCGGGTCAGCTAGTTTAAGATAAAAATAGATATCACTAGCAAGCTTATAAATATGGAAATATTGGATTTTTAGATGTACTTTTTGTTCTTTTTTAGTACAGTTATCCATAACGTACTTGATGTCTAACACGGTAGTAGCTTTTTCTAAGACCACTTGGCTAGCTACCACCCTCAAGTTCAGTGTCCCTCGCCAATCACCTTTAGGTGTGTTTCGGCAACTGTACTTGATAAGCAGTCAGAGAGTCAGTTAAGGTTCAGCGTGTTTACCACCTTGGCCCAAATGGTAGTTTAACATCAGGTGAGATTATGGTGAAAAGCCAAAAACCCCTATATATATATTTTTTAATTTTGGCGACCAATCTTCTTTTCACTACATTATTACCGCCATATTCGAGTAGTTAATAATATTACAAGTGTCTTGTAATAATTCCAAGGTTCTAATAAGATTGTGGCTCCCTTGTTAGAACTTTCCAGAGAGTTTCGATGGCATCTCAGTATTCAAGCTTCGCGATATTATTTTCTAATATTACAAAATACAGATTCAAATAACATAAACCATTACATGACAGACCAAGATCTCGCCAAAAACTCTCACCTTGTTATTTATATGTTAGTACACTTGTAAAATAAACGACAATCGTTCCGTTGAAAATCGTCAACATTATACTCTCCGCCTGAAATACTACTCTTCACACCTGTCCGCGAACCCCTTCCTAATAATAAAAATCAATAACCTATGCCACTCAATGGTAAATTTTCTTTACTTCAAATATCTTTAATCAAGTGAAAATATTTTTATGAAAAAATAACTCGGTGTTTCGAAGCCAGGGCAGACATGTAAATTGTAACATATTAATTATTAATAACCGAGACCTCTAGCTTACGACGTCCAGAGGGGATAAGTGCAGACTATTTGCGTGCTCACTGTCTAGTGGTAATGCTGGATATCATTCGAGAGGTCCATAAAAGGGACACACGGTTACACCGAACATCTAGCAATTTAATTTCCAACAAAAAGTCCTTACTTAATACTCCTGAATATGACTGCTTCATTTCATAGGAACTACGAATTTTATCTGCAATAACTATGGCCTATGTTTTATTTATTTCAATTATAATTTTGTTATTAGGACTAACTCCTTATGGTCTATGGACTATATAGTCGCTTTACCTATTTTACATTACTTCTATTAAATAATATTACTATTTAGTCATGAACTGTGACTAATGATGACGCAGTTGGTAGCGTGTATGGACACCGCGTCAATGGACGTAGATCCGAATCCTTGCAGCTGAGTCGGTGCTTTCGGTGATGGAAAACGTGACGAAACCATAACAGAAGTTGTTCTAAGTCCGCCACTCTAGCTACAACCTGCAAATTAAAAATCGTCAGTTAACATGAAATTAGATTATGATCAAACGGCAAGCTGGGAAGCAGTATAAGGGCTAGGCCTCCTGGCTGCGGTTTCACTCGCCTCCCGCCGCAACGGAATTGTCTCCTGTAGTGAGGTGCCCTGTTAGGCGCACTCCTCGGTGGTTATCAAGTTGTTGTTGTTAGGCGACGACCGTTCTTCATTTATCGGGCCTCTGTTTCAGCTGGGATGCTGCACTGGGCATCTTGCCACCTTGTTCCTGGGACTGGGAGAGACGCCCCGCATACTTCATCAGAGTTTTGTTGAAAAAGGCGGCAAGGCGTGACTCCAGCTCTGCCATAAGATCCCCGATTACCGCATCTCGCCCCTCGGGTTACTGGGTGGCCTCAGGTATGGGTGGGAGGCGGTAGTTGCAGTTTACGTGGGCGTTTTCTTCTTGGGCTTCGTTGGAGCGCCTCTAGAGGGCAGATAATTGGCGGGGGCCATGAGGCTTCCTGCCGCCGACTTCTCGACGACGTTGGTGGTTGTGGTGGCCGAGGTTAGGGCGTCCCTCGTGCCTCCGGGGCCGCCAGTCCGGGCGACGGTGCCGGCTCGGCGGTTTCTAATTTCCCATCGAAACCAAACCAAATCTCACGTAGGCGAAGAGAGTGTTTCGGAAAATATCACGTAATTCTTTTCGGGTAAAATGTAGTATAAAATTGTGAGAAAATTAGTTTAATTTAAAGTAAAACATGTTTGTAGACTAAAACATGCTGAAATTTGACACAATTCTTCTATATGATAAAATCTAATAATAGATGTAAAGTTATTTAATGTTTATATATCGAAATGTAATGTAATAAAAATTATAATTAAAGGTAATAACAGTAAAAATGAATATGGTAAAACTAGTTGCTTTTTTTTATAAATTCATCTTATTTATACTTAAAATACAAGATTTTTAAAGATTTCACATAAGGTTAGGGCAGAGGGTCGAGAGAAATTTCACGACATCTCACCAAGGCGGGAGGAAACTCAAATATCTTCAAAAACACCCACGTAATTAATGGACTTGACTAGTCAACCAATCGTCATAAAACATCCAAAGTAAAGACCATCACTAAGACATATATCAAATCTACATCAACACGAACGAAGCCACCAGTAAAAGGTAGTCTATAATATCTAGATGATAATAATAAGTATAAATAATAAGCTCATATAATTATTTTTTTTATTTATTATAAAACACTGATATAAAACTGAACTGAAAAAATTTAATCTATAATATTATAAGCAATCAATGCCCATTTGAAACTGAATTCGTTAAAATGCAAAACAAATTTCATTAAACTCTTAAACTCGTTTCATAGGCAAATTAACTATTATGAGTATATTAAAAAAGTTTTGCAGTAAATTCGAGATGTAAACAGAAATCATAAAAAAATATCGCGTATTCTATTGTTTGTTTTAATGCTCAGTTTTTAAGTTATAACTGAAGTTCATTTTCATATTTAAACCTTTCAAATATTTTTTTTATTATATCACAGCAAAGTGACTGTACTGTGCCTGATGTTAAGCACAGTATAATCCAAAAACAATGGCGACCACCGAGAGACGAAGCATCCATCGCCAGTTGGTGCTGACATGACGGAATCGCCGCTGTCATGCCGGTTAGTATACACTACCCTATACCTGTAACTTCTTTTGCATGGTTTATTATTCTAACAATATATTCTAAATACACAAAATAAAACATAAGCAGTGTAGTCTCCCACTTTTCAATAGAAAAAATACCTATCGCTGGATGCGTAATGCTTATAAAAATCTTAGTTTCTTAAAATTTTAATAAGTTTATATTAAACGAGCTTTTGCTCGTGGCTTCACTAGGTTTAATGTAAAATTTATCTAACCCTCGTAACATTTTTTTTTTTTTTTTTTTTTTTCGAACTGACCTACACTGTTGACCCGGAGGCCGCTACAGATTTACCGGACTACTAAGGGGAGCGCTTATGGCACTCACCCGATTTATTTCAGGCAACTAGCTCCAGGGCACGCGGTGCGCCTCGGCTTGGGCTGTCGCCGAATGTCCCGATCTAACTAAGCTAGCTAAGCTATGCTATCTCATACGATATGAATTCGTGAAAAATGCATGTGTAACCATGCATGTTTCACGAACGCATATGTATATTTTGTGTCTGACTACTCTAAGTGTGTGACCTAATTCAGTCCGAAAAGGGCAAAAAAAAACAGCCCACCACCATGTGTGCCTATGTGTGCACGTGTGTGGGGTGATATGTGTAAGTGTAAAAACTAATGTGTGTAACTGTATCACGCAAATAACACCTCGAGGGCTCCACTCCGGGGGACGACCTAGGCTCGAGATGCTACGAGAGAGACGCGACATGTGTGCGGGATCGAATCTTCATTCCCCACTCACGGCGGTGTGAGCAGAGAGAGTCGCGGGCGTGGGCGCAAACACGCAGCATTAAGAGGTGATCGAGACTAAAAGTGAAACGGCGACGGCGCCGTAATTAAACTAAGCAATCATCCGGATTGCCCCTAATGGTTCGGTTTATTAGGGAGAGATAGACATAAATACGCGGATTTATTCCATCTATATCTGAAATAAAATTATTTGACTGACTCGCGCGCGAGGCGCTGAAGTGTGGCCGCGATGCCAGGAAAGCTTGAGATAGCGTTAAGCAAACCGAGGTTCTGACTATTATTGATCATTGCGTTGAATGCAATGATTTCGTCGATTTCGTGGACAATAAGGAGTTGGGCGATCCAGTCTATACCGGCTAGGGAAAAGGAAACAAGGTTCGCCTGAGCGGGCTTACCTTGCTGTGGTCGGGGCTGGGAATAGGACATGGGCTTGGCTGCCCACGGGGCCTGAGGGGCCCGCGAGGGCCGGGGCGGCGCATAAAGCGCAGGAGCAGGTGATTTCGGGAGCTGGGATATGGGTTTAGGAACCCAAGGGGTCTGAGGGGGCCGAGCAGGCCGGGGGGGCACGTAAGGTGCAGGTGCGGGCGCTGCCGGTGCACGAGAAGCGCCCGGCAGGCTCGGGAAGGCCTCTGTGGACATCAGAGGCAGAGGCGGAGGACGGGAGGAGGTGGCGGGCGCCCTAGCTGGGGAACCCTGCCTACGGAGTCGGGGGCGCTTTGTGCGCGGTGCTCGGGGACAGCCGCGATAATTCGCGGGATGACCCGATGCACCGCACAAAACACAGCTAGGAGGCTCGGGTGAGGATAGAGTGCGAGGACACTCCCTAGTGGAGTGATCGCCGAGGCACTTTACACACCTGGGACGCAGGTGGCAGTTTCGTGCGGAGTGACCGTACACCTGACAGTTGTGACACTGTGAGGGAATGAACTGTTTGCGCGGGGGCTCGACTGTGACGCCGGTGAGGCCGCACAGGGAGGACAGGGTTGATATGGCTTTACCTTCCCTGGAGCGGTCCAAAATGACCAACACCAGGTTGTAGGGGGCCTTCGTGCGAGGGTGGTACATGCGATGTACCTCTCGGACTGGATAGTTTGACGACTTAAGGTCGTTGGAGATATCCTCGATTGATAGTTCAATCGGGACCCTACGGAGGACAACTCGGAGGAGCCGCTCGTCCTCGAGAGCATGGGTGAAGTACCCGTACTTCGCTTCCCTAAGGAAGGAAGTTAGGCGACGGTGGTCGCCGATGGTCGGCACCTTAACCTGGATTCCAGTGGACATGTTAAAGGCGGAGGTGTAAGCGATCTTCCTCGAGTTGAGGCTCGAGGAAATAGCGACCCAAGACGACTTGTCTTGAATCGTAACAGGTGGCGGTGGGCGGGGCTTCTTCGCTGAGGCTGCGGAACCCGCGGCTTGAGCGAGCGAGAGGTCGGAGGGGGCGTGGCTTAAGGCCGGCGTCTTGTTGACGCATAGAGCGGGTTCCGTCTGTACGGACCCGGTGGGTGAGGCAGGACGGGACAGACCGGCTTTCCGGCGGTATGAGACGGTTATGAAACCGTTCTTAGCGGACTCGACAACGGGTACGGACGCGTCTACGTCCATATCCGAGTCTGGAAGAGGGCTTGAGACAAATGACGCGACATTACAATCCGGAGAAAGTGGCGAAAACGAATTCGCCACTGGAATGTCGATATGAGGGGGTGATGCGGTCGGAGCCTTCTCCTTCCGCGACTTAGATTTTAGCTTGGATCCCTTGGGTTTGGGTGTGACTGGGGAGCGCGAGCGACTGGAGTCACTGGCTGCGGAGTCCTCAGGCTCTAAGCGTGAGGGAAGAAACTTCCTACAGGCTTCCCGGTAGATATCCGGGTGCTCGGTCTTGATGGCTGCAAACAACGCTTCATCGGCAGCTGAAAACTCCATTATGGAGGAATATAATGAGCCGAACGGGATGAGACTAACCTCCTGCCAGAGGGGCAGGGGGGTGCACCTGTTTGAATTTAACGGACAACCGTGTCCGGACCAAGGGAGCTGCGGGCAAAGTGCAATGCCTCACAGGGACCTACGAAGCCTAGGGGGAGTTCCCTAACACTTCTTTCTTCGAACTTGTTTCTTCTATCTTCAGTACGACGCTCAGCACACGGCGCAACACGACGAACGACGAACTGCACGACGACACGACGGGCTGCCCGACGACTCGATGCACTGCACTCTGTGTGCTCGGCTCGCACCGAAAAGTGCGGTTTAATTGGTACACTAACGGAGGTGCACCGGCGCTCTGAAAAGAGCGTAACGATTGACAATAGCCGATCGAACACACAATACTACCGAGAGTATCACGAACTAATTCAATAACTACGTAAAAGTTATCGAACGATCTGACCGTTAAGAGCTGCGAGAGAGCGCACGTGCGTCCCCGACCGCGGCTCGAATCGGACTCCACTAAAAAAAAAAAAAAAAACTCGTAACATTTTTGACGTGATAACGTCTTATAAATCAATGAGCGCCGGCTGCACGCGCGAAAAAGCATGATTCATTGTCACGTTGCACCAGAGCCAAGCGTGCAAGCGAGAGCGCGGAACAAGCGATAGAAAGGCGTGATCGGCCTAAGCGTTCGTCTTGTGACGCATCTATCTCTAATCCACTCCATCGGTAATTCTGTGATAATAATTCAATTCCATTCATAAAAGTATACAATTTTTCGTCAATGTGTTCTTATAACGTTAACACGTAAAATTATCGTCTGTAAACCGACTTTACAGACAACCAATTTTTTCTGGATAAAATGTATCCTATGTCTTGTTCTGCACTGTGTATACAAACTTCGTGAACCGAATCAATCATCATCAAATCTAATCTATTGTTAAGGGAACGTACCCATATTACACGCCCCATGTTTGACTATGTTTAGCACCCTCCCACCCTTGGTGAACATCCGTAGTATATGAGAAAACCCCCTGCTCTAGTTTACACATAGTAATTTATAAATACGGTTTTCCTCCTCATCGTTGTGATCAAGAGTGGTACTCTGAAGACCTCTCTGTCTCCTTGAACGAATAACATAGTATGGGTACATTCCCTAAGGCATGAAAGCATAACGAACAAAGTTACTTTCGCATTTATGATAAAGATGAAACTATCATGATTTTTTTATATATCTATATCGACTTAGACAGACCCGGCGAAGACCTGTGCTAGCAGAGTCTTCTAAGATTACTTGGAGTGAGGTGAAGCGTATAGCCATCGACTAAACGAGATAAAAAAGCATCGTCTTTGGCCTCTGCCCCGACAATTGGGGGATATATCCTATGTCTTATCCTATATTCTATGTAGGGGATATCTCATGAGACAGAGAGAAGAGTCCAGAGTCCAGAGTCCAGAGTCTAAGAAATATAATAAAAAAAAGACCTCTATCATTCTGTTTATATATATAATATTAGACCCACAAATAATTAATGATATTGACAAAATACTAAAATAGTTTGCTTGTTAAAATTTTTGAAGCGGTTATTATTACAATAGTCAACAATGTTTTGCATTATTCCTACACAATGCATAATCAAATCTGTTATTAATTATTGATCATGGTAATAACCGGGTGGTGTTCTCACAACGTGTGAAGATACAAGCAATATGTATGAATGAGATAGCGCTTCAATTGGTTCATACTGAAAGTCACGACATTAACACCGCGATTAAAAGCTAGTCTATAATAATTCTTGTTTTAAACCAACATCCTCTGATGTGACACTAGATTTCGTTACCACTGAGACAATATCAACTTTTGAAATTATTAATTATTTCTATTCGGCGACAGCTCAAGCCGACGTGCACCGAGTGCCCTTGAGGTGATCGCCTAAAACAAATCGGGTGAGTGCCCTAAGCGCTCCCCTTAGTAGTCCGGTGAAACTGTAAAGGCCTTATTGGCTTGCAGTGTAGGTCAGTTCGAAAAAAAAAAAAAAAATATTATTTTTATTACCAACAAGCTATTCATTCGACCGAGCAGTGAGTGCGTAACCATCGCTGAGTACTATCTCGCCTTCACTCCGTAGGAATTTGTCGGTGACACTCGCGCAGCTGGTTCAGCGGCCACTCCGCAATCCGCTGAGAAAAATAGAATTAATTTGTGTGGAAAATTGCGAAGATCTTATAAACCTCAGTTTAAGTTTCTACTTTACTTTAAGCTTCTTTGAGCAGTTCTTTTCAAAAGGGACAGTTTATCCTGAATTCAAACATACACGATAATAATTGGTACGCGTTGCTATTCATTTACGTCAAAATGGATTTTCTATTTTATGAGTGTGTTTTTTTTTTCAGTTTATTGTAGGATTATTTTATAATTTTATATGTATCTAACTACAGCATCGTCAAGATACTTGTGTAATAATTTAGAAAATGTGATCAAATCTTCCCTTTAGAAGCATGAAATAAAATAAAATGGCATCTGAATGTTAATTTGACAATACTTTGGAATATCGTTCAAATGTCTTCTATCTCGCTCGCTTACTCAATTACTCATGGAGTTTTTTCACCCTAAACATTTTTAAAGTGAAGCATACATTAAGTAATTCATTTTTATTTAAATAGATTTTGTGTCTTATTAAATTTTATTACTACTGCCCATAAAAATGTCGTGAAAAATTGGTTCAATAATTTCCAAAATTTAACCAGACAACAAGAGGCACATTAATCTATATCATTATCTACTTACGTGTGCGAATGAACTTCTCCTTAATGGCTGGCGAGATTTTGATGACTTTTTTTTGTATATTTAGTTAGATATTCGAGAATGGTTTAGATTCGCATTTAAAGACGGTAGGTGGCGCTGCAAAATTCTTTGATTTTTTTTAATTATCAAAGGAGGATAATGTTCACCGTATCCGTTAGTTACTATTATACAAAAATTATTTGCTGTGTTTGTAATGGATAAACTTTTAATAAATAATTTAATGTAATTTGTATTGGTTGATTGGTTTGACTGATGTAACATCAATGCTATGTCAGCAAATTCGAACCCCGGCATGTACAATACAATTTTTCGAGATTCACGTACATTTACCAATTTAAATTGATAACACTACCGGTTGACGCTGAAGGAATATATCGTGAGGAAACCTGAACCTGAAAAATGTTCTATTAAAACCACCATATATGCGGAAAATATAATACTATGGATTTCTCGGAGTTTGAAATCACTTAAATATCGTACGTTAGCGTGGTGATTACGCCCGAACCTTTCTAGGAAAAGAAGCGGCGGCGGTAGGAACGGCCTTATCGTTGTCAAACATGGCTGGCACCACGAGGAGGTCGACTCGCAGAAGAAGGCGACGGAGAGGAACCGCGATAAAGACCCTCTAAGCAGCCCACTCTGCCAACGGAGGATTGACAGAAAGAGAGGGCATGCTTAGCAGCCTCCCGCTTGTAAATAATATAACGCAACGAAATGCAATGCAACATAACATAACATTTCACAACATTTTTCAACATTTCATAGCATAAAGTATGTCAAACATATTATAAAATATAACATAGCAAGGGAATTACAAAATTGATCATAAAAAATTTCGTTATTTCTTAAATTTGATTTGGATACAATAACTGTTACACGGCGAGGGTAACGCCGTTACCGCCGCGATCATAATTGTGTGCTCAAGAATTCCATCAACGACAAGTATTTGTATAATCTATAGATCATTGTTCTATGTCAGGGCTGTCCAAACTACATGGGACCCAGGGCCAACAAAAATGACTGAATACATTGGGGGGCCACAAAATATTTATAAAAATAAAATACAAGTATATTAAATATCATTATTTTATTATCTACTTTTTCATAATTTGTCTTTTAAAGCCCAATAAATGAACAACGCGCGGTGTCGGGTGTACCTATTATACGTTCGGGGAATTCCCCGAGTTCTCGAGTGAATAGTGTTGTGTGCGGCATAATCGAATACATATCCAAAACATTTGAATTTCGTCGCAAGAAAAATAATTTACTCATTTAATGTATTTAAACAAAGAAGATAAAAAAGATTCTGCGGGCCGCAATAATTCATGCCGCTGGCCTTGGTTTGGACAGCCCTGTTCTATGTCTAGGTGTTTATAGGAAATTAAATTACGAGGACATGTATCCACCACTCACCCTTACACGGAGATCTTCTCACTAGTCTACACTGGCGCTAGGTTTTTTACCGGTTTTATAGTGATATTACCGATTTTTCAATTATTTTTAATGCAGTTACAGTCAGAGAGGCTTACACGTTACGAGATTCAAACGTACTCTCGTTATTTACTAGAGGGCAGCACTTGTGTCCGGTTAAAGAGCGTTCAGGTCAAAAAACAGATAAGTGAATAGATACATTGCATTTCATGTAAAACTTATATAAAAAATGATTTACGCTAACATATAAGTAATAAAACAACAAACAAGTATGTTTTCAAAGGCTGTAGATAGAACACAAGACAATCCGTAGTAAGGAGCTGTCACTAAAAACACAAGTTACTTATTTATGCGAAATATGCGAAAACTGAAGAAATATTAAAATAATAGTATATTTGACGCCCACAATATTTCTAGGTGGTAGAGCTACGCTGAAACTATTACTGGTTTCAGAATGAACGGGTTGGCTCGCCCGGGGTAGTACCACCCTCTCACAGAAAACCGACGTGAAGTAACAGTGCTTGCACTGTTGCGTTTCGATCGGTCAGTGAGAGTGCCGGAGGCCCACATATATTAAAAGGCCGGCAACGCACTTGCGACTCCCCTAGTGTTGCTAGTGTCTATGGACGGCGGTGATCACTTACCATCAGGTGACCCACCTGTTCGTTTGCCCCCTATAATATATATAAAAAAAAAAAAAATCAACAGTAAAAATAACTGACAATAACATCGTTACAAAGGACATTTTACACTTTCAGAAAACCAATGCTAAATCTCTCCGCCCACATTAGTCGGTTCTAAAAAAGTATCTACGCTTTTATCGTCACTCAAATAACAAATAGGCACACCTTCTTTACCTTACCAGTCGTACATAGTATAAAGAATTTCAGTATTGTAATGACAATAAATAATAAAATGCTTTAGCTTCCTTCGAAATTGATTTTATTACTTTTTATACTACTTTTTAAATTTAATAGCGTTTTCAAATTGATTCTAATAAAATTCTACTGATTATAGACGTGGTTAATATATGCAAGCCTAACCTTCGTTGTGTATATGCAGACTAGAAACAGAGGTGACGCACTTGTGTTCGTTCACACTTTGAGGTTCACTGGAGGTTATCGGATTGTCTCCGATCGCGGTGATGTCCCTGAGTAAATGTTACTCTGGCTGAGACTACGAATGTATGCGCAAGTGATTACCGTAGCTGAACCACATATGCAACATCATTATCATGGGATTTTAACCGGTAAAATTCCGTCATAACTCAATCATCGGTCCGCGGCGAATATTGACACTAGGCCCGATGACCGACCGTAAGTGAGTATTCTAGTCTGGTTATTTCTAACTATTATAGAATTTACTTAAACTTAGGCAAAAATGTACAAACAAGTTCCATATAAAGCACCACTGTTCCATAGCCCAATATCCCTTTCATAGCAATGCACGATTCGTTTAATGTGGGTAATTATTCGGGTTGTCTGATAACCAGCACCGTACAACACGGCTCCCCTGTACTACTATTTGGTTCATACTTAACATATTTTCTAATCTATTTATGGTTACTGCTTCAGTCGTAAGGATCATAAGGTAACCATCGTAAATAAATAAAATCGGGTAACTTCCCAGTGCCAGAAAATAACGCGTCCTAACAATCTTATTTCTTAAGCTTTATGATATTAGTATAGGTGAGATGAAGCTAAATAATTTAACACATAACTTCCTAATATATTATAATTACGAAGTTTGTGTTTTTGTGTAAACTTGCCGTACTGTGCCTTCACAATACAACGACTCGCCGAACTACAAATATCTAGGACGCGGGAAAATTCGGTGTTTCCGCGAGGAGAATCACCGAAATGATCTACAGTCCTCATTTATCAGGTGACAGCGCCGAACGAAGTAAACAGAGACGAGGCGATAATTTGTATGGCTTTGAATGCCGAATAAGTTTGCTTTTAGTTAAAGATATATATGCTTATGCTGAACTTTGGAAGGTTTAACATAAATAGTTACACACAAATTTATACACTTAATAAACACATATTTATCTTAAAGTTATCATTATATTAGCATATAGCACAAAGTATATATTTTTAATACAAAAATTAACCCGAAACGGCCATGTAAATAAGAATGTACATAGAAAAGGTAGGAGCAAGCGCAATCGTAAGCTTCTTTTATAAAAGAATATCTGAAGTCCTATCAAACTACGTAGCAGGTACCGTTGGGTACGGTACACCACGTCATGGTACACCACGTCATGGTACACCACGCCACGGTAAACCACGCCACGGTAAACCATGCCACGCACGGCACGACACAATACAATACCGTTCGACAGTATGTAAAAGGTTACCATTAATTTATATTGTTGAAATAAAAGACATCTTTATATTGTTCTAACAAATAGTGACAGAAAAGACCGAAATATAATAAAATCTATTTATATACATCGGACCTCATTACCGTAAACATTAAGGCACCGTGATCGGGTCAATACTAATATTTATTCATTTCTCCTTCTGTATACCGTTAATAAATACTATCCGCTGAATTACATTGTCCAATATTTTAATGCTTTACGTAAAATACTGCAAGAGAACTTGCTGATGGTATTTTTATGTCGACTTACATATAATTTATCTCTATAACTTGATCCAAATGTTAATGTAACAAAACATACATATGTGTGCACTTGAGAGTGACTATTTAAGAGTATAACCCGTATGTATGAGGATTTTCGCAGAACATAGCTGAATGTTCGCGTCGAGAGGCCAATGTGTGTTCTTCACAAGGAGTACGCCCTATATACGAGTACACGGCGCTACACTCGTCGTATTTAAGTTTATATTTGTATATATCAGATTTTCCTTACGCGTGGATTTTATCTTTTTCAACGCTGTGTAACGCGTCGCCCTTAATTACTTTTTATTATTTCACTTATATGTCGCAATTTTTATTAGTTTCAGATGTAACTATTTCAGGTATGCGTCCCACAAACTAGGTCAAAGGTTACGGCAAATATAATATGTAGTGTAGTAGGTATATGGCAGTGAGACGTGGTAACGGTGAATCAATTCCAGACAGAAGTGGAAAGTAACGCCCACTCTAATATTTAATGATTGATTGATTGATTAATGAACGATTTAATTAAAAATCATGTAAATTGGTTGGGTAGTTCTAGAATCCTTGTATGTACCCATACTACCAGACAAGCAGACAGATAGAGAGTCGTTACCTTTAATGTGTAAGTATCAAGCAGGAAAAGACAGATATATTTTGTCCTTTTCTTAAAGGTATTTCTGTAATACCGTCTTCAAATGGAACGTATCCATTTATCATTGAAGGAAAACCCTTTTTTTTTTCACTCGACGCATTAGTCTACGCTCTCCGGTGACATTCTATAAACGGCCGTGGATTTTTTTTAATGAATGAATAATAAAGAAGTCTGTCTTGAAAGCTTTCTAGGATTTTGTTTTATTAATAACAGTTTTTCTTGAGCTCTATTCTGATTACCTTCTATAAATTTGAATGAACATACAGGTATTTTGAGGCTCAATAACCTCAAAACAATTGAATGTATTTGTATAGGACTATTCGTTCGGAATTTTTCATAGATAGTCTCACGATACTTTATTTTTGTATTCAATTAATTAACCCTTTGGCACTTTTTGTTAATGCTCAACGAAGTGGAGGTTAATCAACTAGTATACAGATAAGATTAGTACTTGCATTTTATTTTAAACCTCTACGTATATCTATATTAGACATATACGTATAGATATACGTGTTCTTGTCGACTACATAGTATAAGAGTGCGCTAACTAATGACTTATAGTTTCCTTTACTTGTTACTCTACAGTCTATTGTACATTACTTTTTTTATAGTTTCTTTTCGTAGCAAAATACCTACGAAGTTACAATATATGGTAATAACTTTAACTTTATGTGTTTAATTTATTTTTAAAACAGTTAATTGTGAAAATGCGCATTCCTATACACCCCAACTCCCCTACAGTACAGCTTCTACAATTATGCCTTTCAAACAGAATTGAAAGCGTATTCGGAAGCTCTAGGAAATTGAGTGTAGCGAATTCCACAAGTAATCTCAAAAAACGTAATGGGAACGGCTTAATCCAGAACGTGCTTGAGCCCTAGGGGGGAAAAAATAGTAGGACATTTTTTTTTATTTTCAAAGTGTTTATAAACCAAGGACCAGGCAATTTTGTGACTATAAGTATACACTGTTTCAAATGAATAAAATGTTGATTAAAAGAATTATTATAATTATGAATCGTACAAAGGTCGAAATTTAACCATTCTAGTTTATTTAATTTATTTACAGTTTAGTTTAGTTACCGGTTTTTTATTATATTTTTTTAAATTTATACATAATTGACGATCGTTTTTTGAAAAAGTGTTAAAGTATCGTTGAATATTAGAGGCCAAGATGGATGAGAATGACGAACAGAGACTTGCAAAAAACCGCTACGACTTGTCGATCGTAAGGAAATAAGAACTAATTGTTTCCAATTTGTCTTACAGATAAAACTAAAGCAGGACCATGACTCTAAAAAAAGAGAATCCGTCTATAGACAGAGGGAAAAAGTTATTGAACTGTTTTATCATCGTCTTTTGTAGACTAACTAAATTTTTTAAATATATTTTGAAAAGAATAACAATAAAATTTTGGTATAATTAAGTTATATGTAAACACCGAGTGTTTTTTTTTTTATTATCGTGGGGAAATCCATCATGGACACGCCACCCTCTCGGGGAAGAGAGTGGGTAGCGAGACTCTTACTCACAAAAACCCCACGGTGTACCGGCCGGCCGCCGCTTAGGTTGGGGCGATACGGAATCGTGCATTGTTAAGCGTTGTTAGTCCCTATATAACTGATAACAAATTATTGCAGTTATCATTTTTCTGCTGTTAATTATCTGTTGTCAATAAAACACTTCACGTTGATCATATTCAGAATCATAAATATATTTTATTCAATTTAGGCTCTGAGATAAACCTTATAAACGTCAAAACCATCGAGGAGAACCAGCAAGAAACTCTATCTTATTTATTTTCTATTTTATATATTTTTACAACAATGCGATTGTAGACATAATCGTTTTTAACGGATGTACAGAAAGGGGAGTTATTTCCAGAAATCACTATTGTTTACGTTTTGATTTGTCGTCCTCCCTTCTACCCATCCTTTTGACATCAAAACCAGCTCAACATGGCAATTGAATTTATTATCCGGCAAATGGGTAATGTAATTTGGGACCTTATTATAGAATCTAACACCGTAACCCAAAAATTTTTAATTTGTCTTACTGAGCCTAAAACATGGGATGTTTTATTTGTGATTTTTTCTAGTATTAAAATCAAATTATAAAGTCATGGGAAACGAACAACAACTGTTCATTTAATTACCGTTAAATAGTGTATCAAATAACAGCTAAATAATTGACAACCGTTTGTAATAACGATTGTTGTAATAAGATAACAGTGCAATTGGTTATTGATTTACAGAGTTCATTGTTATATACGAGCCTCGTATATTTTGGCCCAGTTAACCAGTGGGTTCACGTTCTGTTGCTTTGCCGCCGTTCCTAAGAAGAAACTGCGTTGACTTCTTTTACCAGTACTCTTTATTTGTACCATATTAATTAGTGTCTTAAATGAGTGATATGTTTTATTTTAATTAATTATCCGCTGTTGGCCTGATGGGTCTTATAAGTTTCACCGCGCATTTTGGGCGAGCGCTTGAGATAATCAGCCAATATGACAATTAGCACAAGAGTATCCAAATGGCTGGACCTCGGGTTGGGCTGTTACTTTGTACGCAATATCGCGTAGCGAGCTAAAGTCATAAGCTAAGCATACATGTATGCGTTGATGAGACACACATATACATATGGGGCTCACGAACGCGTAGATATACTTATTTCTGATCTTAGAAATTGTGATTAATAATAAATAACCAAAAAAAGGGGAAAAACCCTTTCACAACATGTGTACCTATTTTGTGTGTGTATGTTAGCTAGTGAATGTAGTGTCACTGTATCGCGTTAGCAGAGATGTGGTGTACAAAAGATTTTATTTATTTTACTCTATACTCACCCCCACAAATTAGAGCGTATTCAGAAACCGCGTGGAGCGTATTTATATAGTTATCTTCATATGCATTCATAGTTAACCATAGCAGTACCGTGTCAGTTTTGGATTTCACCCGCACGATTTTCCGTTATATCTAAACAAGCCCTAATACTCATTTATAACAAACTATTGATTTCGTAAATAAAAAAAAAAATACAAACACTTTCTATAAAAAGAAAATTGTACTAAAGCGAAGAAAGTAACCTCATAACTACGGTCCGTTTAACCAAGTTGAAAGATTGAGTCCTAAACAAAAATAATGGTACGCATATAAAGCAGTGTTCAACACACACCGACAAAAAACGTGTGCATTTTATTTTGAATATGGTCATGATATATTGTCACTTTGATTTGCAACGTTTAAATTTACAAGGAACATGACACAGACCGTTTTACAAACGTGGACGTGCCTTTAGACACGATTAATAAAATTGTCACTAAATATACAAATTGCAATAAATTAAAATGCGTTACATATCTGTAATGAAAATACTGTTCCTTTGAGACTCAATCGAATGCGATGCGAAATTCTTCGTAGATCGTTTTGGGCTAGTTATTTTTTAGTATCGATTGACTCGTTGCTATATTTTTAATAACCAACATGCGGGCGGGAATCAGATAACAAAATATATGAATAACAGTTTTCGACTTCTTTTGCCTTTAAATTACAATATAAAAATTTGATAACAATATAATATAGCCTAGCGCCACGTACTCACTATTAGGAAAAACGATAAAGTAAAAACAGATTTCAAGAAGAAAATAATCAGAAATATAAATTGTCATAGTGATCTATCAAGATAATAAGCCTTCAGTGTCTTTCCATATTATGTAGTCTTTTCATTTTGAAAAGAGATCATAAAATCTATTAAATAGAATTTCACAAAAATAAACAAATATAATTCTCTTTTGTTGGCAGTAAAGTAAGCTTAATGAAGGGTATAGACGGATTTATGTCTGGTAACGGGCTCTTTAATTTGAGATTTGACGGATAAATTTCATTAGCGTTATAAAAGTAATTCCTACGTACAAACTTTTTTATGTATTTCCATGCGTAACATTGCGTAATAGATTCGAGTTTTAAAGCATTATACTTGTTTTAAATACCTATTTTCAATTTAGAATAACATTTATAGAATATTAAATAATGTTGGTAGAACTGAAGTAAGTTCATGGCAACACTGAACGCTGTATATATGATTTGTAATGGCGGCCATTACGCATCGCGCGTTAGTTGTAAGCGGACGCGTCTTTGTTACCTATAGATTTTTATTTAAAATACGCAGGTTTTCTGATTGATACAGTCTGTAACTATTTTACTAATTATTTATATTTAATTTTCTTTTATTATTTTACTATATTGAAAACAAGATATTGTGACGTTTATTGCCTCCCTCATAGATCGTCATCACGACTGATCTCGCGCTGGTACAAGCAGTCTCTTCATTAGGTCTTTAGCTTACATTGTAGTCGCTCTACATGTAGTGCTGTCTTCCGATACATGATCATCATTCGAGAGCTCTTTAGCTCAATCGGTCGTCTAGACTACGATCGATAGGTAGACTGCCTGTTAAATCTATCACTTCTTGGGACTATGTCCATGACTGTAGTGCTTCTGCGGACGCATAGCCCTTTGCTTATATAACAAATTATAGATAGTCAAGTTTTCAACACACAGTAAGTAGTGATATTTCGACAAATGTGATTATTTTGCATGACTATTAGATAAGATAAGATTAACAAACTGCAGATAATGAAAATTTTAAATTAAACATTAAATTAGCGTGTATATAACATATGGCGGATAAAATGTTTTATTCCTACTTGGGATTACAATTAAACGTAAATCTGCTTTTTTATACTAAACTAGCTGCCTACCCGGCTTCACCCGAGTGCACTAACAAAGAAAAGCATCTGAATAGTTCAACGTGAAACTAACAAATCTGCTAATAATTTTAAAGATTTCCCTATTACCTTTTACCTCACTCACTCACGTTTTTATATGGAGATTTTCAAATCCAAAACTTTCACGTTTCCGTACGCTTTTTTAAATTGTTTCTTTTATACAAACCTCGCCCTGACACAATAAATAACAATTAACCAATTACATGCAGACATTCTGACGTGATACACAGACATACATACATTTAACAATTGATTTTTATTGATATAGATGTAATTACGTACATTTTTCCTTGAAAGTTTTATAGGAAATCATTTAATAATGTTGACTTGAAATCTTTCAACGTAAAAATACTACGCTTAAAACATAATTCTCGGTATCCTGTGATTTCTTTTCCCCGATCAAGCCGTAACTAACGTCCCCGTTGATTCCGAACCGTATTTATTCCGATCCTGGAATATATCTGGACTTTACTGTTTTGCATTGGAAACCAATATTGAATGTGGAATATTGTTTATTTACCTAGATTTGCTTATATGAATTTTCTTTAGTTCGGTAAGCTTTTTACACCGGTTAGGAAAATATACAAATAGTTTTAGCTGTATAAACGTAAAGACAATCTTTATTTTTAACGATGTATATTATTAGTGCAATTAAGTAGGAAACAAGTAATCACAAATTGACATAAAATTTCGCACCTGCATATTATTAGAAAGAAAGATTCATTTATTCGCCACATATTTACAAATATACATAAAATATTTTAAATGAGATAAGTGTTGCATGGAGTCAAATAGGTCTATGTCTCAGCGTAAGGCTGCAGGATTGCAAGTGCAAGTGTTGCAGCGCTGATTTTCCGACAAGACATGCTGTATACACAAACCCACGGACGAAATTTCCAACACACGGACGAAACTTACACTGCTATTTCAAATGAATATAATATAGGTATATGTATGCTATAATATGCCAGTACTGCCCATTACGATTCGTAATTTACGAAGTTACGTATTACATTTCATGAAACTGTGAAGTTAGATGTAAATTTTTAAATTACGCTATGTAAAAACCTCACTTTTGAGATGAGTTAAAAGAATTTTACAATGATAGTAGTAATGGAGTGTGGAAATGCTTTTATCTCATTATAACTAAGTTTCTTATGTGAATTACGAGTCTCCGTTTTATTTTCTTAAATTACAGTTTTTATTACAGCTTTACCTTTATAGAAAATTGCAATTTTATGTACCCTGAATCCTTTTTTAGCTTCAGTTATGAAATTAAATTGGAGAAACGGAAGAATAATTTATGAATGTATGGTATATTCGTATGTATGTATACATTAGGCTATTCGAAAAAAAACGACTACTTTTTTTTCAAAAGCACTCTGAAAATATTGTTTGGTATATCGAAAAAAAGACCTTCTTAAAATGACATCCCTTAATTTTTATATTAAAAGGTGCCAAATCGCGATTTTACATTTCTCATATGATCTTTGGAATTTTTTTTACCTTTAGAATTTTGTAACTTTTGAAGGGCTTTAGGGATCTATAAGGTTAGACAACATTCTTGTAGGAAACCGTGGGAGGAAACCACGTTAAAAAGTGACAGAGGGACGGCCTTTGGGCGGAGGGAGAGGGAGAAAACCTCAAGAAAAAGTTACCGTGGGAAGAAACCACGTTAAAAAGTGACAGAGGGGAGGCCTTCGGGCGGAGGAAGAGGGAGAAAAACCTCATTAAAAAGTTCCTGTGGGAGGAAACCACATTAAAAAGTGACAGAGGGGTGGCCTTCGGGCGGAGGGAGAGGGAGAAAACCTCGTTAAAAAGTCACCGTGGGAGAAAACCACGTTAAAAAGTTACAGACGGGTGTGCCTTCGGGCGGTGGGAGGGAGGAAACCTCGGTAAAAAGTCACCGTGGGAGAAAACCACGTTAAAAAGTTACGGGTGTTGAGGAGACAACCTCGTTAAAAAACAGACGGGAGGCCTTCGGGCGGAGGGAGGTAGAAAACCTCGTTAAAAAGTTACCGTGGGAGGAAACCACGTTAAAAAGTGACAGAGGGACGGCCTTTGGGCGGAGGGAGAGGGAGAAAACCTCAAGAAAAAGTTACCGTGGGAGGAAACCACGTTAAAAAGTGACAGAGGGGAGGCCTTCGGGCGGAGGAAGAGGGAGAAAAACCTCATTAAAAAGTTCCTGTGGGAGGAAACCACATTAAAAAGTGACAGAGGGGTGGCCTTCGGGCGGAGGGAGAGGGAGAAAACCTCGTTAAAAAGTCACCGTGGTAGAAAACCACGTAAAAAAGTTACAGGTGGTGGTGGTTGGAGGGGGTGACCCCTTGACTGCCAAACCGGACCAAGGAGGGAAGGGGCTGGGGACCTGACTTTCCATTGCACATTGGTTCGGTAGACGGGTAGGCAGCTTGACCGGGCTGTCGTCGCGGTCAGGGCGTTCGCGCTGGGCCTTGTCGCCGGGGTGGCATGGTGCTTGCTTGTTCGATCCCGTGCCACTCCATAGCGCGGCAGACGGTATCTTGTGGGTTTTTTTAGTCAGTAAGAGTCTGACACCCCACAGCTCCCCAGGGCTGTGGGTGTCCAATGAAGGATTTCTTCCCACTCTAGGAAATAAAACAAAATTTTGATATATTTACTCCTTCAGAAGTTATTATTCAAGGTTGGAAGTGAACTTTTGGTGAAATGTTGGTGTTTTACATTTTTGGAGAATTTAGCAGATGCATTAAAAAATTTTGCTGTGATGATTCAATCAATAATTTTTTTAAATACCTTTCTTAGATATTGACAGTTTTTTAAGGTATTTCCAATGGTATTTCTGTACAAAAGACCTTACTTTTAGATCCGTTGTGTTAGAATAATGCTTTATATTATTAATTACTGTAACAACCAGTTGCAGTTTTTAAATACAAGTTTCATATACATCATAGGTTTTAGAGTTTAATCACAATCTCGTTTAATGTAAAATAACAAATTGTTCTAACATGGTAACCAGTCCAGACCAAGAAGAGAATTGGTTTCACAAGTGTAGGTGCCAAGACACACGTGTAGTTTCTTGGCGACAGATTTTCAACTTGAGGGTAATAGCCAGCCAAACGCATTTAGAAAAAGCCCTTCCACCATATCAGAGACCAAATGTGATATAGAAGGAAAAGAATGTGGTATGTGGTATAGAAGAAGGAATAAAAAGTCCATCTAAAAACCCAATATTTTTATATTTATCGGATTGCTAGTAATTTCTATTTTTATCTTAAATGTAAAAATATCTTTTATACGATGGAATATCAAATAGTAGAGACAATCATCGCTATTTTTTTCTTCATCAAGAGTTCCAGCTCGTTCGGTGTCTGGACGATGTTGTAGGTGGTAGAGCTACGCTGAAACTATTACTGGTTTCAGAATGAATGGTTGGGCTCGCCCGGGGTAGTACCACCCTCTCACAGAAAACCGACGTGAAGTAACAGTGCTTGCACTGTTGCATTTCGTTCGGCCAGTGAGAGCGCCGGAGGCCCACATATATTAAAAGGCCGGCAACGCACTTGCGACTCCCATGGTGTTGCTAGTGTCTATGGACGGCGGTGATCACTTACCATCAGGTGACCCACCTCTTCGTTTGCCCCCTATGATATAAAAAAAACACACACACTAGTCACTGAACCGTTATCGCATCAAAAAATCTCAAATCTATACATATAATTAAATGCTAACGAAACGAAATCTGTACATTAAATATATTTAAGAAAAAATACTCCGGGGAGTCTGAGAATCAATTTCTATTGTTTTTAGATTTTTTGTCTGTCTGTTTGTCGATTGTACCCATATCACGCAAAAACTACTGGACGGATTTTGACGAAATTTGGTATGGTGATACATTATACACCGGTATAGCCGGTAAAGAGATACAATTTACACAAAAGCTGCTGGACAGATTTTGGCATTACTGACTGTTGTTTTGAGTGCCAAGCCGTGTATCGAAAGTCAGAATTATACATTCACATTATGAGCAACTACTAGACATTGTAGTGCCACGCCACATCTCGAAGAACAAAATCGTTCACAGAGGGTCTATGTCGAGTTTTAATACGCCTTTTTATGTATGGTTTTTAGAATTTTTTAGAATTGAAATTCCACGCGGGCGTATTCTTGGGCACAGCTAATAATATTATAAATGGGAATAAGTTTGTTTGTTTGTTACGTTTTCATGCCTTATCTAATCAATTGATCGTTATGTAATTTTGCATACACGTTGTCAGGATTATAGAAAAGAGTATAGGGCTTATTTCATGTCGAAAAAAAGTACCGTTTCTAAGAAACAGGCGCGCAAAACCGCTAGCAAAAGCTGTTGTTATACATTTATTTTCTGTTACCGTATTTTTTTTTCCACGTTACTGTGAAAACAATGACCAAAATGAACTTTACATTTTATTTCTCGTTGCAAAATACATCGAACTCTCCAACTTAACCGGAGGAGTTCTTGTGTAAGACAAAATCTCCAATACACTTTAGATAAGGCCGGCCGTCCGCTGACACGGCAAAATGTTGCACTTCATCAGATAGTTCTAAACATCTTTTGTTTCAACGAATATTATTAGATAACTTTTTGAGGGCAACCTTTTATGCCCGAAGGTTTTATGTTGAAAGTTTGTTTTTGTCAATTTAATTATAACAGAGCGAGTTTCAGAAATCGGGAAATTTGTGTGACTGCGCCCTATTGTTTTTGTATTATTATAATTTTCTTCGTTATATTAATTTAATCGTTCGGATATTTTTAGGTACTTCATTTTATATATATGACGTATACTTAACTAGCTTTTCGCTCGCGTTGTAGTACACTTGATCTGTCTCCCTGGTATATTGATTTTTTTTCTGTATGAAAAGTATTCTATGTTCTTTTCTGTGCCCGTAACAATCATCATTTGCTTACCCTTATCCTACCTAAGTAGGGTCAGCACGACATGATTGACTTATCTTACGACTGGTCACCCGCGCCTTACATCAAACCTCCTTGGGACTATGTGTAGTACCACTATTTGTGGGAAAAATATGTAACTGTTGATTTCTCTTCATTTACTACAATGTTGTAGGCCGAAGAGATGATTATGTTAATTAATTCCTCAAGGTAGAAAGGTTTACCCAGCAGTGGTACATATACAGGCAGCCATTATGTAATATTTCTATATAGAGCTATGATGGTACTTCATGTGATATAAATTGCAAGGTCTGTATCCATAACAACATAATGATTAGTTGAATAGTCAAGATGTGAAAGAGTAACAAACAAAGTCAGACGCATATCCGCGCTTAAAATATTAGATTTAACGCGGATAATATTAATAATGGTAATAAGTCAAAATATATAAACTTAATTTTGTGCATACAGTAAGTTGAATTCTGATTAAAAAATTTATACACAAATGTGGTCAAACAGTGATCCCATGACAAGCGTCATAGTCGTCTGTAATCTCATGTCATACTTTTTCGTGTTTCACATTTGGACTCTATAGCGTAATGAACCATTGAGATTTAATTTTGAAAAATAAATGAGACACGGATCGGACAATGTCTTTGACACAATACATTAATTTTAAAGGATAGTGTAGGGATAAGACTGCAGGTTTGGAGGTGCAAGCGTTGCAGCGCTGATTTTCAGACAGGACCTGTCGTCACAATATATAAACAAATGGACGAAATTTCAAACAAACCGACGAACTTACACTACAATTTCAAATAAATATAAGTATATGCATGCTATAATATTCAACCCAGTACTACCTATACACAATCCATAATTTACGAAGTTACGTATTACATTTCACGAAACGGCAATCCGGTGAAACTGTAGAGGCCTTGCCAGGCCAACAGTGTAGTCAGTACGAAAAAAAAAAATTCAGGAAACTGCGAAGTTACATATAACTCTTAAAAGACTGCGCATTAGCTCAAATATTACATTGATGAAACCAATTAGTGCAATTTCTTAATTTGCTAATGTGTACTTGCTAAGTCTCATATGTGTACTTGCTAAGCCTCATATGTGAACTCGCTAAGCCTCATATGTGTACTTGCTAAGTCTCATATGTGTACTTGTTGAGTCTCATATGTGTACTTGCTAAGTCTCATATGTGTACTTGCTGAGTCTCATATGTGTAGTTGGTTATTCTTAACCATTAATCAGGTTTTAACCTTCTTTCTTTGGTTACATTTACTTTACATTCACATCTTTCAAGTAAAAAAACATTAGTAACTCTAAACGCCTGTAACATACATAATGTATAGAATTTGGAATGTTAATAGTTAACACTCGTTTGGTACATTAGAGGGTAGAATGGCGAACTCAAGGCCGGACGAAGGCCGCGGTGATTAATCGTCGCTAATGAACTGAGACGGACCTCTGACTAGCACTTCAGCTACTAACTGTTGTAGAGTAAGCAATTTTTACAATTAATCATTTTTTAAGTTGGTCTGAAGACGAGAACTATATATGGATCTGAGTGCCGGGCTACGAAAGTGACGGATGGGAAGGTTTTGTAAGTGGTAGAGCTACGCTGAAGCTATTACTGGTTTCAGCATGAATGGGTCGGCTCGCCCGGGGTAGTACCACCCTCTCACAGAAAACCGACGTGAAGTAACAGTGCGCCCGCACTGTTGCGTTTCGTTCGGTCAGTGAGAGCGCCGCAGGCCCACATATATTAAAAGGCCGGCAACGCACTTGCGACTCCCCTGGTGTTGCTAGTGTCTATGGACGGCAGTGATCACTTACCATCAGGTGACCCACCTGTTCGTTTGCCTCCTATAATATAAAAAAAAAAAGATTACATATGGCAGAGATGCGAATGTCAAGATGGATACGTGGTGTAACCAGAATGAATATATAATTAATATAAGAATGAATATATCAGAGGAAGTTTGAATACAGCACCAGTGACATAGACATATCTATAAAAATTGTGAACATGATATCTTGAAATATAATTTAAACATTTATCAAGAAAACAGTACACATCACCAACACGAAATCATTTTAAAACATGTACCTAGGAATCGGCAAGAAATTCGATGAGACGATGTTCTAATAAATGAGGTAGGAAGAGCCACAGATGAAGTTTCACGCGTTAGAACGAAACTCTAAATTAGTCACTAAATTTATTAAAAGCTTACTCTATAAATTAATAGCTGAATGTAACATCGTCCTTACGGATCGACTGGTCGGGATCCGTTCCGCATTTAGCTCGCTTCACGGGTCTGAAGCTTCTTCTATCTCGTTTTAGCCAGTATTAGATCCTAAATACTTTCGAGGAATTGAGATATACTTAACGAATTTATGCAACCTTGTTAATTGTGTTTTTCCGGGTTTTTTTTTAATGAAGAAATTCATTTAGTAACTCGTTGATGCAAATAAATAATGGATGAATAATCGAACGTGGGAACCAAAAATAATAGGCCAAAAATAGCCCGTCTCGAATCTCTCTAATAACACGTCAGTTTTTTAGAGATTTCCATCCTCGTTTTTGTAAGGTACAAAGGAGCGCACCAAAGCATCCGAGTTCAGTTTTGTTATGAACAACGGAGTAAAATTGAAGACTTCTTTTATTATTTAATATGCCTGACCATTTGATCACAAACCTATCAGATGTTAAATGACTATGTGTTCTAAGATAGTAAACACACTAAACCTAGAGGGGACTGGCTCTCATGTGAAGCTACCGGAACACACCAATAGGCACATGGCGACAGATTTTTAACATGCGGGTGGTAGTTAGCCGGACGGACTTAGGAAAAGATCTACCACCACTCAAATATTAAACTGTAATTTAACGCGGACGTAGCCGCAGGAAATAACTAGATAAGATATAAATATATATATATATATATTTTCTAAATGTAAAATGAAGTTTCCAACCCAGCGGTGCTTTATTTTCATATTTACTGCACATACAAAGGTACCGCTGCTTGCTGTAGCATATATTAAATCGAGCTATGCTCAAAGTTCAGTGCATTGCTCGATCCTATAATGATGTATATGATACGATAGACTTATTTCGATATTCACGGAACATATTTATAAGTGAAATCATAAAAATAAACCGTAGTATTAAGTAAATAACAATACAAAAAGAATATAAGCCCTCACACACACTGTCACTCACCCACACATACTCTCTCACTTATACGTTCACACACATATACATCCACCTAAGTACGAACACGAACCAACTCACATATACGCCAGTATAGGATTATATGTTTTTCTTTTAATTATATAACTACTAGCAGGCCCGTCGGACGTTGTCTGCCGTGATAATAAAAAATTATATACTTATGTTCATGAAATGCTTAAGGTAACTAATGTATTTTATTTGATAAGGACTAATACTGTATCCGTCTAAATAGCCTTCCAGTTACCTCGTTTTATGTGACCATTTTTAGGAGATATATAGGATATAGTAAGCTATGCTAAAATGATAGGTATATGCCATTGTAGATATTTTTGTAGATCTATAAAAGGGGAATATCTCAGTATGCATTGTTTTATTATATCTCAAAGCTCCCAGGCGGCTTGAGTTTTTCCGATTCTTTCAACAATTATCAATATATTTCAGCCACTTTACAAGAAAACCTTGACAAATTATATGTCTACCTAAACCTTTCCCGTGAATTACTCTATTTATTGGTGAAGACTGCATTACAATCCATTCAGTAGTTCTTAAGTTTATCGCGAACATGCAGACAGACAGATAGACAGACGCGGCGGACGACTTTGTTTTATAATATGTAGTGATAGTGATTATTACTATGTATAACTTCGTTGTATGTCTCAATTTTGTTTTGGCTTCAATTGTGACATATTATAAATTATTAAAAAAAAAAACATATGTATGCTGTTGGATTTCCAAATAAATAAATAAAAAATATTAATATTATTTGTATAAAATCACACCATGACCAAAGGAATGAAGTGAATTATTCGACCATTTAAAAATATATTCTCATAAAAAAATGTACAATCTCCACTATAAAACTCTGTCGATATATATAAAATGATCAAGATATAAAACGCGGTATTGACTCAAACCGTATCAGAGATCACGAACTGCGCCCCAAGCTATGGACCTCCGACAATCACGAACGGTCCGTGTAAGAAATATCTTTCGTTGCATCTAAGGCAATAAACTTTGTAAGGGTTTTCGTTATGACTCTTTATATTTTATTAGAAGTGCAATATTTTATTGTGTTCTATTTTTACTTTACATTTATCATCATGTTAAATGTGAAACGAGAGTAAAGAAGAAGGTCGTTATGCACTTCTGTCTATCTGTACAGTTTTTCTAAAATAGGTAAGGCATTTTATAACTAAATTGCAGAAAATAGTTTTTGGGCGCTTACATTCTTAATACTCAACGACGGGAAAGTATTTTATAATGTAGTTATTAATGAGTATTACAAAACAAAGTCGCTTTTAGAGTCTGTCTGTATGTTCGAATAGTTCTTGTAAATTACGCAACGAATTCTGATACAGTTTCCAGTAACGTTTACCTATTAAAACATATGTTTTTTTTTTATCAAACCACCTAATGCGAACGTAACGTGCTTCGTAGATGGTACAGCTACGGTGAAGCTATTACTGGTTTCAGCATGAATGGGTCGGCTCGCCCGGGGTAGTACCACCCTCTCACAGAAAACCGACGAGAAGTAACAGTGCTTGCACTGTTGCGTTTCGTTCGGTCAGTGAGAGCGCCGGAGGCCCACATATTTAAAAGGCCGGCAACGCACTTGCGACTCCCCTGGTGTTGCTAGTGTCTATGGACGGCGGTGATCACTTACCATCAGGTGACCCACCTGTTCGTTTGCCCCCTATAATATAAAAAAAAACGTGTCCCATGAAATTTTGTAAAATTTGTATAAGCACAGGTCGTATTTAATTTTATAATGATATATATATTTTTAAATAATAATAGCGAAAAAAGACAAAAAAAGAAAAGGACAAGACAGGAAAAGGAAGGAAAGAAATACCAGTGAGCCTCCTGAATCAGATTTGAAGGAAGAAATCCTCATGGCTATGACAGCGCGTTATTTAAATCCTTACAACATGTTATCGAAGATTCAAATATCCGCGTTTGACATTCATACGAAATTAGGAAGTTGAAGTTATAGTGGTACTACAAAATAATGACAAGAAGGGTTGATATCAGAGAGGCGGTCGATCGCAGAAATTAAGCCAAATGATACATCACAACATGCCAGATATGTTATGCTGACCCTATTGAAATGGAATAAGGGTAAGAAGGTGATGATGACCTACGTAAACGGATCTTATATTCTGTAGTGATGTTGGCTTCAAAATAAATATTTGGACCTGCTTAGAGTAGCAATTCTATGTTGAAAATGTATGGCTTAATTGTTACCTTCTGAGATTAATTCCCGAGTTAACATAAAGACATAAGAAGTCAATTGATTTTGTTGTTAACAAATATTATACCAGGGAGAGTAAGAGTCATATAAGTACTTAAGAAGGCGTTACTTTGCATTTCCTCCCTGAATTCATTGAAAGAGTAAAATATTAATAAGTTAAACAATAAAAATCAAATAAACGCATCGTTGGATAACAGTTAAACGCAATGATGGCGGATGGTTGAACCTTTCCTTGGTTGACACCAAAGCTGTACAAACAAGTTAAAATTAATTTAAATGTTCCCAATTAACATGTAAAGACCACAATCGATTTCCCATGTTTCTCACCGTTACAGAGTATCTTCAGATTGACTTTAACTGTTTTCAAAATCAAAATCAAAATCAAAATCAAAAATACTTTATTCAGTTTAGGCCCTGAGAAGGCGCTTATGAACGTCAAAGTTACCACCGGTTCGGAAAACAGCCCAGTCATCGAGAAGAACCGGCAAGAAACTCGATCTGGTTTATCTTTTCATTAACATATTATAAATCACATTTTTAAAACATAGTTATAAATAATTACATTCGGTTTTGGTGGATGCACAGAGAGGGCGTCATTTCCAGACGTCACCGTCGTTCACATATTGATCCACCCCGTAATAGCCTTTAGATATTAAAACCTGCTTGACATGGTGCTTGAAATTAGTATCCGGCAGATCGGTAACTTGCTTTGGAATTTTATTATAAAACCTAACACTATTACCTAAAAAACTGTTACCGGTCCTAGTGAGTCTAAAACATGGAATGACCAATTTGTTCTTATTTCTTGTATTTAGATTATGTCGGTCCTTTACGAAATCTAGCTTATCTAAGTTTTTGCGGACGTACATTAGATTTTCAAGTATGTATTGGGAGGGCAGAGTTAGGATACCGAACTCCTGGAACTTATCTTTTTTTATATGTTTCTATATATTTTATTCACTTTATCATTGTAATCAGGAGCAGTAACGGCGGTTAGTTGAACGTGAAGAATTTGCGACGGCCAGTCGCTTATGAAGAAATCGTGGGTTCGGCTTTGAAGAAGTCACAGCGAGAAGTAGTTCGAGGAAGCCTGTAACGCACACCGAATCACTGTCGCCTCCGCAAATTGGAAACTTCGCTAATATTTTATTTCAGTTATCTGCCCCATACTTCAAACCCAGAATCAGTACGTACTATGCTCTTGAAAATACTGGCAATTCGTATCTCATAACGCTATCGTCAACGCCTTAAAAAACTCGAGACCGGTGACACAACATGCTATTTAATTCTCTTCTCGCTGTATAATGTGCAGTTTTCGTAATAGCCATTGTTTGACCCAACGGTATCCTTCAGACCACATAGGGTCACTAAGCTCGCGTTGTTTAATAAGGAGTTAAAGTAAATTATCGGCTCTTTGTCATTTTCTTTCATTTTCAACCCAATACCAAGACAAATTATGATGTCCCTTAATTACTTTCAGAAGTAGTTAAATATCTCGGCAGTTTTCCTTATCAAAAGTAACTTCCGTCCCGGGGGTCTAATGCCTTCGATGATTACATTTAATGTGCGTAAAAAATCTCCACTAGTACCAATCGTAAAAAAATGTTTACAAGGTCGTTTAGGGCTGAGTGGAATGTTAATTTATAGCTTTATTGATAATTAAGATTTTATATTTTCTGACATTATATAAAAATAAGTAACCAGCCGTGAATGCTTCCCAGTTAAAGCTACATGAGTAAAAATCAATTCCCGACTTTTTTAGTCCATCGAAGCTGTGAAGGCCCATCAGGAAAACAGTTTATTTTCAGTTTGAAAAAATAGATCAAAATGCATGTAAACGCAAAAATTCAGAACGGCGGCATCTTTCTGGGTACTAATTGTTTTTTTTGTGTATTTGTAATAGTCACGACAAGGTTTGTATGGAAGAAAACTTTTAAAGAATCATACGGAAAATTTGAAATTTAATTAAAAAATAAAAAGAGAAATGACGAAAAATGATAGCGACAGAGAAAATTATAGAATAGAATGACCTTCACTTGATCAGTTGTTATTTGTTTCCTTACATGGTTGTACTGTAAAAGAACAATTGATTGTCGTTTTTTTCTTTAATACACCCGCGCGCAGCCAAGATAGATAACTTAGTTACGTATAATATAAAGTGTAAAATCAGTCAAGTATAGTCTAGCGCCACCTAGCGGTGAGTTACAGTAAAATGGATATCAAGAGAGAAACACTCTGGTGTACCAACTTTCATGCTAATCGTCCACAGTATTATATATACTCTTTATCTATCTCAAAATAAAAAATACTTTATTCAATTCAGGCCTTGAGATAGCGCTTGTGAACGTCAAAACTATACGTATATCAAAAAAACACATTTTAAAAATTTTGGCTACCTGTCTCGGCTAATCTCCGAAAAGATGACACCGATTTTGTCGGGACTATCACTGGCAGATGGCTGATTTTACAAGTAGTAACTTGCACTAATTTTATTTAAAAAAAAAGGTGCCGCGTAAATAAATTACAAGGATACAAACGTAAACAAAGTCGCAGACTACTGTTAGTGATAATATATATAGATAGATTTAAGTAAACGAGTGTGTCTCATCATCATCATTTTTTTTTTTTTTTTTTAACGTGGGGAAATCCATTATGGATACACCACCCTCCCGGGGGGGAGAGTGGGTTATGTCCGACTCGCACGGACTAAAACCCCACGGTGTACCGTCCTCCGCTTTGGTTGGGGCGGCATGGGATCGAACGAAGCATCCACCATGCCGCCCCAGCGGATAGCCCGGCGGAAGATGGCCGCCGGGCTCCGTCCTAATAGGGAGGCAGACTGGGTACACACCAGCTGCCTCCCCTCGTCCGCCGGACCTGTGCAATGACGAGATGGGCCCCCCGGCCCATCCCCTCAGGTCCAGCTACGGTGGTGGGAGGAGGCGGGCGAAAGTCCGCCTCCTCCTTCCAGTTCTTCGCTGGCGGAGAGGGCCGCTAAGAGGATCCTCCTCGCGGGCCCTCTCCGCCGCCTCCTTCTGCGAGATGACCTCCTCGCAGAAGGAGGCCATCGCCCTCCATGCTTCTTCGCTGCCGAGCATGGCCGAAACCACGCTCGGCAGCGAAAGGTCACTTCCTACCGCCGCAGCCAGAGTGCGGCGCCGTCCCTCCCACGCAGCACACTCGGACAGAGTGTGCTGCGCGGTATCCGCCGTAGCGCCGCACTCGTGACATACGGCGGTCGGCTCCCTGCGAGCGATCTGGTGTAGGTACCACCCGAAACATCCGTGACCGGTGAGTACCTGCACCAGTCGGAACGTCAGGGAGCCCCATCTTCGATTAACCCATTCCGGCAGGACCGGGCGGACGGCGTCCACAGTGTAGCGCCCGAACCGCGCGTCCGCCAGGTCCTGCCTCCACCTCTCGACGGCGTCTCCCCTGAGACGCCGTCTCTCCTCCTCTATCTCCCTGGGAGCTGGAGGCTCCCCGCTGCGCTTCCTCGCCGCCGTGAACTCGTACACAGCGGCGAGAACCTCTGCCTCCAGCTCCCAGGGTAGGGAGCCGGCGAGCGTAAAGGCCGCCGCCGAGGACACCGTGCGGTATGCCCGGATTGCCCTCAGTGCCACCGTGCGTTGCGCACTACGCAGCGCGCGCACGTTGGCGGCACCGAGGGCGTCGGCCCACACCGGTGCCCCGTAGGCGGCCATCGCCCACACGACTCCCATGTAGAGTCGGCGGCACCCGGCGCCCGGCCCCCCTATATTCGGGAGGACCCTGCCGAGTGCCGCCGCCGCCCTAGTGTTTCGCGGTCCGAGCCCCTGGAAGTGGGGCTCGAACCGCCAGCGCCCGTCCAGGGTGAGGCCCAGACAATTCATCTGGGTCCCCACCCCGATCCGGGCGCCCTCCACCAGCAGGTGGGCCCCAGGTGGTGGCCCTCGCCGAGGCCCATGAAACAATAGGGCCTTGGTCTTTTCGAGGGCCACCCTAAGGCCCAACCTCCTTATGCGCCTGACCACGAGGGTTGTGGCCATCGTGGCCAGGCGCTCTACCTCCTTCCACTCCCCCCCCCCGGGCTACGACTAGGGTGTCGTCCGCGTAGCATATGAGGCGTGCCCTGTACGGGAGCACGCCGCGGAGCACCCAGTCGTAGCCCATGTTCCACAGGAGCGGCCCCAAGGCCGACCCCTGTGGAACCCCCCTCCGTGTTCGACGCCAGACCATCCGCCCGTCGCCGTCGATGTAGGCGACCTCCCTATCCTCCAGGTACGCCTCCAACAGCCGCCGCAGATACGGGGGCACTCCGAAGTACCGGAGTGCCTCCCGTATAACATCATGCGGCAGGCTGTTGAAGGCGTTGGCGATGATCATCATCACTTACCCTTATCCCACCTAAGTAGGGTCGACACAACATGTTTGTTATGTTGTGGTGTACTATGATTTGGCATAATTTTTTCGATCGGCCGCCTACCGAAAATCAACCCTCCCTGGGATCATTATGTAGTACCACTTCGATAACAGTTGGTAAGCATTGAAACGACGCGTTTGTGTACGATATATTCGTGTATTGCAGCTCTACAGGCTCTGGTTCGAGGTCCGTCGTTCGTAGCCACGAGGGTTTCTTCGTAGTCTATTTGTATTAAATAATCAACTTTAAAGTCCCAAGTATATTGAAATCTTTCATAAACAATTTTAGGTTAAATGACGAAAGGAAACGTACAGAACTGGGCATTTAGAAAAAAATGTTACCAGTAAAACAGGTATAGCCTTCAGCCCCGTTAATAGATGTTAAAGAAACCGCTATAAATCTGTAACAATTCCCTTTGTCGTCACACACGCGATCAAACAGACGTAATACACGCGAAGCTATTTCTTGCATATTTATCATTTCCCGGCTTCCTACTCCGGTATTTGACAGCGCGTTCATTTCTCCGCGTCACTTTGTACACTGTCGGACATGAAAATGTACTGTTATGAGCAGCATATTTGAATTTGCACTTTTGAAATTTAGTAGCAGAATATTCACTCGGTGACATAGAAATACATTTTTAAAATGACATAAAAATGTAGGCAACTCCGTCTACGATTTAAAAGCATCTTGTATCGGTTTTTTTTTCATCATAAATGTAGGTAGAAAATATATGCGAACAACTAACGAATCCTACGAATTATTATATAACCAAGTGTACACACAAACTTAAGAATTAAAGTATATGAAACAAGAGAAATTTATATCATTGTTTCATCGACTAATTGAGGGCCGCATGATTATTAAGAAATAAATAAATATATTATTTGTACAAGAACTTTATGTATGTAAAATGGCATATTGCATCAAAAAATTAGAAAGAAGAATATCTCTCCAACGCCTCGTATTTAAATCCTGGTGAGTTGAGACCTGTACTCTTATTCAACTACAAGTCATAATTGTGATTATATTAACAACTAGCTATAACCAGCCGTTATATTCTCTTCATATCTATAGAATTTTGAATCGCTCTTAACAGAATTTAATAAGCTTAAATAAATCCCGTATAAATTAACTATCGCCTAGTGAATAAACCATGTGACTGAGTCGCGCAACATAGTACTCTGTTAACATAGGCATTCACATGAGCTTGACCGGGCTGTCGTCGCGGTCAGGGCGTTCGCGCTGGGCCTTGTCGCCGGGGTGGCATGGTGCTTGCTTGTTCGATCCCGTGCCACTCCATAGCGCGGCAGACGGTATCTTGTAGGTTTTTTTAGTCAGTAGGAGTCTGACACCCCACAGCTCCCCAGGGCTGTGGGTGTCCAATGAAGGATTTTTTCCCACATTAAAAAAAAAAAAAAGGGCATTCACATGTTCGCTTTTCTCGGTAAAGCTCAGATCACACGAGCAAACAATGTGCCTTTGCTTCCAATACTCCCACGCCACGGCACCCCAACCGCTAGCACCATTATTGAAATCTGACTTAGTGCATGTTTTAACCTACATTTTGAATCGTAATTGCTGCACTCCCATGTATCTCAGTATGCTGCTAGATAGCCTATAATCATAATCAATAGATCAGTTACAAAAGGATTTTTTAACCTAACAGTTACTTTCAAAAATTAGCACGTTCAAACAAACATAAAAGAATTTCTTAAACATAATGTTGAATAAATTTTACTGTGTATAATAAATATTATATATGCAGATACTAATATTCTATAAAAAAATTACCACTTAGATCTTCAATCTATATATGTATAAAAAGGCGAAAACAAAAAAATTAAGTACCTTTCTCTCCTCTATCTGTCAACGGACTTTCCGTCTTTTTTTATTTAGGAACTATTGGCTAGCTTTAATATTATCAATATAAAAATGGAAATCATTGTTTTTTTCCATATAACCGAGAATTAAAACCGTTTATTTATATGTGTGTATTCGTCATACTTCACACTTCTTACGTCTACAACCTACAATACAGTATATTTCTTACAATTTTAAAAAACAAATCCAAACTAGAAATATATAACAATATCTTTATATTCACACAAGATAAGAAATAAAAAGTGAACCGTCACGAGACACCCAATAGATGTCAAATATTTTATTTAATATTAGAATATATAATTAAAAACGTGTCAAATATACAATAATACGCATTTCCCACACATACGAAATGTACAGTATATGCGCGCACACACACACAAGGTAGTCGAGAGCGGTGACGTATAGGAGGCATGACGGCATAAGAGAGTGTCATGCTGTTTACCGTGACGACATTCGGGTCGCCTTTTCTTTCATTAGGTATTTCAACGGTGTTTCACTTTGTACCCTTAATTGTGATTGCATCTCGTTCAGTAACGGAGCACCAGTTTATATAAAAAACAAGCCCTGTCTGAACTACCATGTCACAATATATCAAAGAAGAACCGTGAGCATTTGGCCGTCTGTGTACACGGGTAAATAATGCACCCAGTAATTTGCTTATATCAACCGCTTCTCCGAATCGTTGTAAAATCGCAGTTACAAACAAAATTCTCGTTTGCATACCCTGATGAAACAGTATGAAACATTGTTTAAATTGATGCTTTTTTGTAACTTTAGTAGGTTATATATATGTATCATGAGAATAGAACATTCTCGAATGCTCACATGATGAGCTACCGAAGTCGATATTCTTAAAAAAATATTCATATAACCTATACTAATACTATACGTAGTTTTTATTCGATAAAACACGTTAACCTTTGAAAATCTTAATCAAATAAAAAAAAATGTTCTGTATTTTATAACCTACTTGCTTTACATTCCAGAACAGTACATATTTAGTACCCTATGCATTTGCACTTTAACTGAACACTTTATAGGTGGCAGAGCTACGCTGAAGCTATTACTGGTTTCAGCATGAATGGGTCGGCTCGCCTGGGGTAGTACCACCCTTTCACAGAAAACCGACGTGAAGTAACAGTGCTTGCACTGTTGCGTTTCGTTCGGTCAGTGAGAGCGCCAGAGGCCCACATATATTAAAATGCCGGCAACGCATTTGCGACTCCCCTGGTGTTGCTAGTGTCTATGAATGGCGGTGATCTTACCATCATACCCACCTGTTCGTTTGCCCCCTATAATATATAAAAAAAATTGTGCTGTCCTGTAACAAGTAACGAGAGTACGTTTGAATACGGCAACTTGCAAACCACTCTGAGCGTAACTGTGTTGAAAAACAATTGAAAAATCGGTAATGTCACTGCAAAACCTGTACAAAACCTAGTGCCAGTGTAAACTAGTACCTTATCAACAAGATCAGCGACCTAAGCCACAAACTTAGCCGGAGCACCCTGAAGAAGAGGATCTCCGTGTGCAGGAGAGTGGTGGATATATGTCCTCGTAATTTCATTTCCTATACAAGTAGCTTAGGCGTAAAAGTGTATCAAAACAAACAAACTTAAATTCACACTTATAATATTAGTTTTATATAGTTTAAGAACCTATTTACTGGAAAAGGGGTTATTATAAGCCATCTAAAATTACGCTACGACTCTTAGGAGCGAACCAACTACTATACAAAGTTTAGGTCAGAATTTACGCTAAATGACAACGAAGTAATAGTGTTAGCAGGCCGTGTAGCGCGGCTCGGGTTATTGAGTACTCAGAACGGATTAACTGCTCCACGAGATCCGAGCACAACCGAAAACGGCCGAAGTATGAATGCTCTTGTCAGCGAGATAACATACCATACAATTCAGGCGCGCAACACATCTGTTGAATATAGTTTTCTTTAAACTTATCTGGATTGACAGTGATTCAAACTTTTCAAAATTACAAACGAGTGATAATAATTATTTTTTTTTGTGTCACGATGGTGGTAAACAAGCGTGCGGGCCGCCTGATTATAAGCGATCATCGCAGCCTATGGACGCTTGCAACACCGGTGGTATCACATGCGCGTTGCCGACCCTTTAATATCCTGTTAACTTGTCTTGAATATACACCGTAATAATAATAAACGGTAATAATAATATATATATTAGAAACTCCATTGACTGACTCATCACGATATCTCCGAAACTATATGTCCGATTGACTTGAAATTCACCATAGTTATTCCTTTTGCCACGTAGACGCTCACTAACAATGAATTTTATAACCTATCTTAAATACATTTTTCAGCTACAATTACATAATTCCTTACAGACACCTATAGTCACTTACATTAAACAACGATTGCTTAATGTAAGTAACTAATTAATAGTTCTTAATGTGCTTAAGACCACTACCAACTGAATTGCCGTCTAAAATCTCTTATTTTAAGTCGCTTAAGACTGTGACAGTATCTTTTCCAGGTACCTTCCATTCTTGTACGTCATCACTAGTAACAGTAAGACCAATTTACAAATGCTGCGTTAGTGGTAACAAAGGACTGGCTCCATCTTTAAATGAAAATAGAGAAAACAATACATTCTCGACAGTAAAACTGTTATCATTCGTAGAAATAACGGATAATGAGAAAGAATGGAAAAATGTAAATATTAATTAAGATTGGACTTTTGTACAAAAAAAAACGTCCGAGGAATAGGTTCATAAAAAAAAAACAGAGTAAAACAGAACAAGAACCAAATTAATGACGTGCGTGTCGTACAAACAAATGTTTTTGGTAGAGAATTTCTGTAATTTTACATTTTCTCATAATTTTAAATTCCTATAATACAATTTTTTTTAAACACGTGCGGAGCTGCGGCCAATAGCTAGTATTATATGAGACCGTATAGGTATTCTATTTCAGTAGAACAAAAAATATATATTTGTTTTTTTTTATACTAGAATAAAAAAAAATTACCGTTTAATGTAAGAAGACATTAGTTTATCTGATAAATCTTATATCAAGAATTGTAGTGTAAATATCCATCCAAATTAAAAATACCATTAGAACCGATATAGAAACAACCTTGGTTATTATATTCCACGGTACTTTGAAAAATCAAATAACGCAGTATTGTGGTAAGAAACAGAACAAACTAACAATAGAAACGACTATTGGCTGAACAATCTCGCTTAGGGGCTCGGTAATGACGAAAACCCGGGCGCTTTATTTCACGTTATTTATCGAAGGACCGCTACTATCGGTTTTTTTTTTTTATTTCTAACGGAACACGTTAACTATTGGACCGTACGAGTTCACGTATAGTACGGTATAACGTAGAACAAGAATACAAGAGAGATTTAATAATACTTTTTTTACTGCATTACCTAATTTTCAAGTAGGTAACCTTCACTAATTTTTCCTTTTATAAACGAGAATGTATTTGTTTGTTTTTTTTTAATAAATTCTTTCATCCATCTATCGCATGCCGCATTACAGCCGACCTCAAAATAGAGGTAAAGTAAAAGGCGCTCGGCTGAGCAACCAAGGCTAATATGATTCCATGACTTAAAGAAATATTGTGGTAAGTTTTTAAAATACGCCTATCATCTGAACACTTGTATTTATTATTTACTCCGTACTTTAATGAACAGATTGAAATTAAAATGTAAAGTTGGATATCTTGCCTACTATTGATTTCCCATTATCATTACCATTGTCCAATTATTAAGTTAACACTAAAAACGCGATTTTAATACCTCAAATCGAATAACTTTCCGAAAATCTTCAGTTAAATGCCTACGATCCGAAAAAAACGTTCACTTGCATCGTGGTTTCATAATACTAAACAATTTTTTTATAATACTTAATAGATTTTAGTCTTTCACCATTATTTCAATTCATGTTAAATGACGATGCAGACCAAGACGGTAACTCTTTAAACTTAGACGTGGACTGGCTCTGAAGTGCAGCTGCTGGAAAACATCTATGGATGTTGGGTAACATATTTTCAACTTAGGGGTGGTAGATAGCCAGGTGGGCTTAGAAAAAACCTTACCACCATGCTATAGTTTCATCACGAAGTTCTCTTTAACCGAAAAATCTGACTCATTCGCAAGATCAACCGTACGTTGAACGACATTGTATCTGAAGACGATCACACCGAGAGATTACCGCTTAATAACTGCTTCGGTAGTTTGTTGCTCTTTCACACTTTAACTACACAACCGATTTTCATACAAATTTGAATAAATGTTTGTCAGTGGCACAGAAAAGGATATGGGGTACCTGTCATCTAGAAAAAAGTTGATATTCCCGAGGTCAAATCTAATTTAACGGGAGCGAATTCGCAAACAAGACCTAGTGTATAATATATTAAAAATAACTACATCTTATCTAATGGTAAGTGAGTACAAATTATAAATAAAGAAAAGCGCCGAAAAGTGTTTTTTTTTCATGCATACAATATCTTGCTAACTGGGTTTACAATATTTATCCAGTCACTCGAACAAACGTTTTCTCATGATTTACTACTGCTTTCAAATCTTTCATCAAGCATCGATCGAAGCGTACCTGTAGTTCTACACTTGTCACTATTATATGTTTGAATTGTCATTACCTTCAGCCGTATAATCATTCAACGTCAAGTAAGATTGTCCAACCACCATATATGCCGGCAAAACTAATATGTTTTAATTAAGAAAATCTTCACGGTATCTATATTATTTTGCTTTGCTATCGGGTTGTTTTGCAGGTCTTTAACTTTTGTGTCATTCAACCGATTGCCATGAAAATTGGTATGCGTAGGTTTCCAAGCACGAAAAATATATTCGATTTATACACATATATATACATATTTATACACATTTCACTCTTCACTACATGACATTGCAGCGGAGATTTAATTATACAAACTTAATTTATATATATGTGTATAATAAAAAATATAGTTCCTTTAAAGTTCAATCACATCAAAATTACTGAATGTATCGGCATAAGACAATTATTTTTAGGATTCGATTACGATTAGCAAATGGTGCTATTTTTTAATAGCCAACGAAGCGGGAGGAGTATCGTCTAGTTTTCCTATAACTCTAATATATTACGACAAAAAATAATAAAAATGCGTGCGAAGACGCGAACATATCTAAACAAATATAAAAGTAGAATAGAAAAAAAATGTTACTTCAAAATTTATTCCGTGAAAAGCATACCCATAGTAAGGGTTGAACTTAGTCCGTTGGCGGCGCGGTAAGTAAATGTAATCTGTCCGCATTGCCCTAAATTAGACCCAGACTTGCGCTCATTTGTCCACTTGTCAACTAGCTTGCGTAAACCTAGGACAAGAATTTTCCTAGACGAAGCAAATAATTTATATTTTCTTATGTAAAACAAGTAATAAACGAACATATTGCCTACAGCGTAACTCGTAGCCAACTATATCCAGACTCAAACAGGACTGTTGTTATACTTAGTTAAAACACAAAGGTTGCAGTTACCTTCGAGAAAGTAATTAATTTGAAGTAATCAATAGTTTAATTTTCAAACAGCGCCATCTGTTGATATACACTATAACAAAAACTTCCTTACTACTTATTAATTTTGCAAATATAAAAATCAGTTTGTTTGTTACGCTTTCACGCCTTAACTGCTCAACCGATCATTATGACATTTTGCATATACGTTGTCACAGGTAAAGAAAAAGACATAAGGTACCTATCATACATAACAAAAAATTGCGAATAAGTATAAGCTGCAAAGTGACTTGCACAACGGGATGACAACTCAGACCGGTACTACTTATTACAAAACCGGGCTATTCGAGCAATATACAATATGAGACCTTGCAAATCATTAAAGACTAAGTTTCAGGAAATCGGTATCTTAACGCTGCACTCCCAATACATTCTTAATAATATACTGTATATCCGCAAAACCTTCAAAAAACTGGATAAAAGCTGAATTTAGTGGATTTAATTACTAGAAACTGTGACGTCAAAAGACGTTGATGTCAAAAGGCTGGACATAGGGTGGATGAATTATGTGAACAATCGTGATGTCTGGAATTAACACCTCTCTCTGTGCATCCACTAAAAACGACTGTATCGCTAATGTACTTTTTAAATATATATATATGTTAAAAAGATAAACTCGATCGAGTTTATTGCCGGTTCTCCTCGATAACAAGGTTGTCTTACGAACCGATAGTTATTTTCTACTTTCACAAGCGCCATCTTAGGGCCTAAATTGTATCAAATATTTTTAGTTTTTATAATGGAATGTACGTTATATAGATCATCACCGTTTGTTTCGGCTTCCACTGTACTTACCATAACAGACAGTGCAATCACTTTGTCGTTCTTCTGTAAAAAACGGTAATTTGTATTCTGCTATTTCGCTAATATTTGCTTATGGTTATAAACAATGAAATCATTATTTCAGATGTGAATTTTCGTTAAATATGATTGATCCTTGTATCGCGTGTTACCATTACATATCGTTCCCAGGTCACAATCAAAATGCGATTGCTTTCTGAAATACAAACTAACGGCGTTGTTACCACTTAGGTTAATTTGTAACACTGATTAGCTGTTATAGTGCTGTCAAAAGGAGTATTTGCCATCTACCATTTTTTTTTTTAATTTGTGCTTTATACATTTTTCGGAATCAGGACACCTACCACCTAAGGTGCACCTAATAGTATTTTAGTTCGCCTAGGAATTTCTGTTCTCAAATTACACTTAATCAAAAAACCAGTTGATAGTTTTTGTCATTTGATTGATGAAGGCGTTTCTTTGCGGTAACCCATATATTAAAGTGGACGTTACTTCGCACTTCCGTTTGGAATTGATTGGCTGCAGTCTCGTCTTACTAGAACAGATGTTGAAATCTGAAGATGCTCCATGACGGAGCGAAACACGTGTAAACAAACGACTGTAATCGCTCTACGTGAATCTGCAACATATTTTAAATGAATTATATATTTTTTTGCATCTTTACAACGATACAATAGTCGCGGTGGTCGACCGGTGTGACCGGGGGAATATCAATGCAATGTCCGCATTTAAATTGGTAACTCTATCGACTGACGATAAAGAAAAATATCGTGAGGAAACCTGAACCTGAGAAACATAGTTTGAAATTACCAATACGTCGTGGGTTAGCGTGGTGATTATACCCATACCTTCCTTCAGGAAGAGGCCTATGACCCTGCAGTGGATCTCCTATAGGCTGATGATGATAACATTATTTACAAAGACAAAGCAAAGTATATTTTTGGTTACCAATTTTTTATGTTTTTCCTTTGTACAAATAATGTATTGTTAAGATAACAGGCAACGCAGACGAAGTCGTAGGTATCGATTAGTTCAAAATATATTTAAATATACAAACATAAAGCAATATAAAAAAAGTGTACATAGAAATTTTAATTTGCACTTCGTTTAAAGAAAACACACAATAAAAAAGTTTTAAATTCTATAAAACTGTCCATTAGTTTATTTGTTCTAAAATAGTGTTCAACCGTAACTTATACCTTTGGGGCGTCGCAGTAGCTTAAAACAGTTTATGAACTACTAAATTTTGAGGTCCCTATACCGCTAATGTACTTCAAATAACTGCGAAGTTAGTTGATAGTTTCTCTCAGGTAATCAAATCTGATCACAACTTACTACGCTAATGATTTTGGCGACCGCTTTGAATGAAAATAGTGACATCTATCGGTTTTGCATTAAACTAGGTGTAATTTAATATAGTTCTGAATTACCTGTAACTCGTTTAATATTTTTATTTCACCTATTTAATATTAATACCAATTTACACCGAAGTAGATGCTGTTGAAATATCACGACAAAGCGATATCGTCTAGGGTAACCAGTTAAAGATATACTTTAAATACTGTATTGTACTGTACTGAATGTAACATATTTTTATAACATTATAACAAACTTTTAACGCCATTTTCGTGAAATTACCTTTTCTCACTCAATTCACTGTTATTGTCACAATTCTAAATCTAGGAATATAGTATGTCAGATATTGCGTCAATGGTAACTCAGTATATTGTGTATTTGTTTTTTTTTTAAAATTAATAACACTAATATCTGAAACTTACAGTAAGATCTGAAAAGTTCCTTTGTATTTTGTAGTCTGCTTATTGAGGGAGATTGCAGGGTATATATGACGTATAACAATTCGATCAGTAGGAGCCGAGCAGTTAACTTACAAAAACTATATAGGTACCAGAAAGTACTACGCGAAGAGAGAACGACGTATAAGTGCGGGTGGGCCGTGTGTCGCGGCGTTGGATATTGGGGGCAGATGGTTGCAAAAAATATTTGAAACAAGGTTGCAACTGCGAGACAGAACTGATATTTATGAATCTATAACAAATGAATATCAGAATGTATTGTAAGCGCATCACTTCAGAACGGCTGCACCTATTTGGCTAATTCTTTTTTCAGTTGTGTGTGTAATTGTCAGCACGGGTGCGCGTGCTTGCGCGAGTGCGTGCCGTTCAAATGTACTTAGATATAGTTCCTACGTTATTTCGTTACATAATCGTAATGTACAGTAAAGATTAGTTTCCTTTTTCTTCGTTACTGCACTCGTGCAAAATCGGGCCGAACAGCTAGTTTGTATTAAAAAATATTTTCTTATTGAAGTGAAGGTCTATAGCAATAGTGACAATGGGCATCTAATGTAGAAAAATCTCGAGATCAAACGCTCATCAATGGTTGTCTCACACGAAAGAAGTAAAAACTTTTACACAAAGTACAACAAACAGGCAACAGCCAACGCATCGCATAGTGTTCCCAGACAGTCACAAATCCAAGTACAGACCGCACCCGACGTTGTGCTTAATTGTTTAACTGTTATCAACACTCTACCCGACACACAGTGTTTACCTCCACCACTTTTCGTCACACAAAATGGCTGCGCGGATCAGAATTTCAAAGTCCTCCTATAAGAAGTTTCACTTCAAAAAGTGTATTATTAAATATGTCTCTAGACAATAATTATTTTACATACAGAACCTAAGAAATTATTCTATTGTGGGTGATACCACAATCTGTTTTTTTTTTATTAAAACTTGATATATTATACCATTTATAACGGCATTTTTACTACTAGACTACTATATGATTAAAAAATAATTATTCCATCAGTCGAGTCAAACAAAACATACAGCTTTTCATTAACACAATCAATAAAGACTCTTCCCGAGCAACCTTCACGGTCCATCCGTTCCATATTTGAAATCGTTCGTGCAAAAAAACGGGAATAATTAAAAGGCGAGCCGCACACAAGCGGACTTTATCCAGGACCCTTGTCATGCGGATGACGGACGAGACAAAAACATGCTGTCCGTGTGAACACGGCCTTTTTGTGTAGCCACCCTTTACCCATACCGACGCGACGCGCTCTGCTACATGTACTCTGTGCTCTGCTATTTGGAATGGGATGGAACAGAATTTTTGTTGTTCGCAATTTTATTTCAAACGCCTTTACAACGTACCTTGTGTTCATATGAATGTTAAAATTACATTTTTGAAATATTCTAGTAATGGTTCGATGAACACTAGTTTACAAAATCGACCATTATTTAATTCGTTAAGGAATCGTCGGTGAGATATCGATGGTCAAAGACAAAATTATCCTATTTTATTTAAACTCCGATATCTCAGAAAAAAATCGACGTAGTTAAGGTTTAAAAAAAAGCAAATTAAATCCAAATGGACAAGTTATTTCATCCATAATAGTCCACAAGTCCGCGGTGGACCAGATAACAAAAATTATTTTAATGTTTTTTTTTTCAAATGTCCAAACTTGATACTTCAAGCCTCAAATTGCAATTTTTCACTCGCAAGTTTTTATCCTTTAATTTTGTCCACTAGTGTATATACTAGCTATGCACAATAATTTCACTAGCGTTACATTTTTTCCGTCACAGCATTTAACCTGCATTTCATTCTCACTTAACATACTTATTGACCTTCACTTTATACGGTCATTGCTCCATTCCTAAAGGTCGTAGCGCAATGCTTATAACCTTCCTCGATAATGACGCCAATATGCCCCAAATAAACTATTGAATTTGTATGCTACTTCCACAAATTATCTCGCTTTAAACAAACCAAAAACTCTTCACTTCTATTGTATGACTATAGATCAACAGTAAAAGGTATTAGGGTAATATTTCATTATTTATCCTAATTCTTACTAATATTAAAAATTCGAAAATTTGTCTGTTCGCTTGTTACGCTTTCACGTCATAACCACTCGACCAATCAACATAAAATTCTCCATAAACATTGGCAGAAGAAGTACAGGAAAGAACGTAGAATATCTTTCTGCTTCTAAATTTACTACTCCCGAGAGATAGATCACATGTGTATTAATGCGGGCAAAACCGAAAGCAAAATAAGTATCAGAACATTATACCGTTCAGACATGCTACGGTTTACCGACGCGGTCTGCCTATGCAGGTGTACGTACTTACGCAGTTAGACCGGAGCGTGTATTGGTACAAAATGATACGGGTATTATTATATATGTAGATTAGTTGACTAGTACACTTCGTCTCCGTTGTTTATTATCTTAACAATGTATTTCATACACAGAGTAAAAAACATAAGCCGCATACCGCTTTTCCCAATTTACCACGGCAAGAAAACTAGCATCGCTGAAAGCGCAGTACTTATAAAAATTGTAGATACTTAAAACTTTAATAATATAATATTAAATGAAGCTGTCATGATATTTTTTTAGAGAAGAACCAATTGTCTATGATGTAAAACTAAATTTGTTTAAAAATTATCCAGTAGTTTTTAAGCGATGCGCCCACAAAAGCAGACCTTTATCATTCTATTTACATAGATGTGATATAATTTTTTCCAATATATCATATTCTCAGAACACATTACTGTACGCAATCTACTTCATTCTAATCTTTTCTTATCCATCTTCATATCGATATTACCAATCATCGGAGAACAATATCAGAATAGTAATGCGGCTAAGCCTTCTGATCTTTTTGAAAGCGCCAAATCCCAAGTTTTCCCAGAAGGGTTAAGATTTTTGATCCGTCACGCTCCTTCCTATCGGGGATATTTCAAACGTTTATACACCGAATTTATTGCTGCTACTTTAGGAACCAATTTCATATAACAAATTAGTTATAAACATTTCGTTTCATTTTATATGTATAATTAATTCTAAAAAAATGTACTTATATATTTCGAAACCATAAAATATAAGATGTATTTAAAAAATCTTCAAATAGTAACTATACGGAAAAACTTAAAAACGATGTAAATTCAAAGGAGGATAAAGAAAATAATTCTGAGAAATAATTTAATAAACTTTCAAATTTTTATACACAATTCATTGTATTTTACCGCCATCTATAAGTTTCATTAGTTACTAAATATAACTATTCTTTTACATACCTTAAAATTACAAATAGTTCATAGATTGTACACTAGATGGCGTGATACCGCATTTTTGCGTTGGCTAAATAATGGATACAATATTTTAAAATATAACGAATATGCATTAATAATCAATTATGACATAAATGCAATCTTAATATTACTCTATAATTTGAGTAAATACTAATATTTTATATAACGGTTTATTATAGAAATTACCAATATATAAATGATGAAGTTCTTTTTTCTTGTTTTGGAATTAATATATTCAAAATTATGTTTTTGAGTAATTAGTTTGTGATAGAGTATGAAACACTATAAAAGTCATCTTTTACCATTTGAGGTTGAACTTTAACCTAAAATAACTTTTAAAGGAATCGACTAAGCAAGAAATCTTATCAGACCTTTTTCGTAGATAGTTTAATTCCCCACAAATATATGATTTCAATTTCACTGTACGATTATTCGTTCGAGCGCATTACAATTTAATTAAAAAAGTCCCTTAGTATTTAAATATTATTATAGTATTAAAATTAAGAGCTCAAACTTTGCTTGATTTTTTTTTCGTCTTCATAAATATTTTAATGGCAACTAAAGAATAAAAGATTAAACGGTTATTTTGGCCCACCCTAAGGTAGGGGGAACGTTATCGCAATAAAAAACAAACTCTTATCTTATCCATACTTCTTGCGTTAACAGAGTAGCTAAATTAAAATATATTTATTGATATTAATCATTAAATTGATTTATATGTATTCGATAAAAAAATATCACTATACGGTTACAATAAATTTGATAATTGATCTTTTCCTAAATTACAGAAAGATGTACATGAATTTACATGACATATGTATAATATATATAATATTCTACATCATCTTTTTACCCTCCATGATGACCCCCGTACGCCGCATCAATGGGGATGCCACAGGTTCAGACTCCGACTCCGACTGTCTCTCAGTCTATCGAATCAGTGCAATGGAAGGTCAGGTTGCTCTTCCCCCTTTAGATCAGCCCGGTAGAGGTGATGAGATGCTAACCAGTGGCGAAGAATGGAAATCTGACAAAGGAAAGCCGGAGCATTTTAAAAAGTTCTTACCTAACAGAATGTCACCTCTTCGCCACTGTCACCGATGTTTCTATAGCGATTCAAAACCCACCTTCACCATATGTAATGGTAAAGTGGATAAAAGGTAAAAGTATGTTTACAAACAGTGTTGTTCAAACACGATAAAAGTGACTTTGAAAAAAATCTTTTTATGTCGCTGTGAAACAGATCCATGCTTGGTTGCTTTATTAAATACGCACTTAACCGACACCAAATAAAAAACCATAACCATTTTATATGGAAAAAAGAAAAAAATATAATTCAATTTTTATATTTAATTTTAGTCGAGTATTTAACGAATTTACATTATAATAAATTCAAAATGTCTTTTGCGGCGACAGTAGGATATTTGGTGGTGCATCGCAATAATGCCCTAGGAAGTATTGGTTCATCCAGTTCAGATGAAGAATTGAGCACTACAATTTTACAAAATTATGATCGTGAAAAAAGAAAACTTCTACGCCGTCTTATAGATAATAATAATAAAATTAATAGTTACCCAGATGACAAGTTCAAAAGTCACTTCAGGTATATAAATGAGTGGCTGTCACTGTATAAATTTACCTACAAGTAATATAGGTTACTTTTCTAGTGAAAAGAATTATGGTTCTGTGTTCATATAATAAAATTCAAAATGCAAATACAAAATAAGCGATTACAATTTGTATGTTCTCGACAATTTATTTATTTATATGGGAATATTATATCTGCATAGTAACATTTTTGTCAGATAATTTATAGCTTGAAATTTTCATTACTTTCTTACATAGAGCATATGAGTACTGAGCGGGTTACATAACGGGTTAACGTTCCAAATATGTTACTGAATACAATTCATACATTATTCTGTGATGTTTTATGAATTCTGTTCTTCTATTGATGGGTTACAGTAATATATCCTATCGAAATATTCTACATTATGGATGAATCTTCTGTAATTGGATCTTATAATATTCAGCGGTAGAACTGAATCTTTCTCGCAAATACCGAGTCACACTACTTACATCTTCTTCATCATCATCATCATCTTACCCTTATCCTACCTAATATGTTTTCCTTTTCCTCTCTCCCCTGTCAGATGTCATCTCAGCATTCACACTTTTTATACACATTTCATTTTTCACACGATCCATCCACACCATTTTCAGTCTTCCTCCACTCCTATATCCGTCCACTTTCATTATTATATATCAAGATCTAGATTTCTTATCTGTATTTCTTTTTGAGAACTAACCGCCTGCCCCGCCTTCGCACGGGTCAACGAAGAAAATGCGACCAAATCGTTACAGTACGACCATGTAATTAAGTGAAATAGCTATTGAACTTCAACTGATTAATTCTGACTATATTTTTGAAGATCTCCCTTACTTCCCTGCCTCTTTTGTCTCACTCACTGACTTTTGTAGGTGGGGAATTGTTCACCTAATTTTTTCAATAATTTTCGTTCATACAAACCTGGTCCTCACAATTACACACATAACAAAGAATTAGCTATATACACAGCGATTACCTAGTATTATATAAATGTTGAAAAGGTAAGACAATTGCTACATATATTATGTCATAATATATGCGTTACGACGAATTATTTTTTATCTATTTCATTAAGAAATCTTACACAATAATATAACTGTATGTAAGAATAAAAAAATTAAATCATTATATGGACTAATGATAAGCCGCGATCAACTATTATATAAATAACGAATGAAAAATACACTAGAAAAGTGCTTTACATATATTATCATATACATAAATATATTGCAAGCAAGAAATACACATATTCCTGGACAATTCCTGGTAAATTGTATCTTATATAGCCCCAACAAACAATAACCTTACGCTTACACAATACTGTCTATTCCATCAACGCTAGTAACCAATAAAACCAACACCGTCCATACCGTCAACGCTAGTAACCAATAAAAACAACACTGTCCATACCGTCAACGCTAGTAACCAATAAAAACAACACTGTCCATTTCATCAACGCTAGTAACCAATAAAACCAACACCGTCCATACCGTCAACGCTAGTAACCAATAAAAACAACACTGTCCATTTCATCAACGCTAGTAACCAATAAAAATAACACTGTACATACCGTCAACGCTAGTAACCAACAAAAAAAAACACTGTCAATTCCATCAAAGCTAGTATCTAATAAAAACAACATTGTCCATACCGTCAACGTCAGTAACCAATAAAAATAACACTGCTCATTCCATCAACGCTAGTAACCAATAAAAACGACACTGTACATACCGTCAACGCTAGTAACCAATAAAAACAACACTGTCCATTCCGTCAACGCTAGTAACCAATAAAAACAACACTGTCCATTCCATCAACGCTAGTAACCAATAAAAACAAAACTGTCCATTCCATCAACGCTAGTAACCAATAAAAACAACACTGTCCATACCGTCAACGCTAGTAACCAATAAAAACAACACTGTCCATACCGTCAACACTAGTAACCAATAAAAACAACACTGTCCATTCCGTCAACGCTAGTAACCAATAAAAACAACACTGTCCATTCCGTCAACGCTAGTAACCAATAAAAACAACACTGTCCATTCCGTCAACGCTAGTAACCAATAAAAACAACACTGTCCATTCCGTCAACGCTAGTAACCAATAAAAACAACACTGTCCATTCCATCAACACTAGTAACCAATAAAAAGTCTTTATAATAATAATAATCTGAGTTTATAATTTTGTTCATTTGTTTTTTACGCTTTCACGCTTTATTGACTCAGTGAGACCTTTCAAGGAAACTAAGGAGTTTCCGAGTGGTAGCTGAAAACTACATTCCAACTACAAAAAACGCGAGGTCCGAAAACTTGAAGAAATAGTTCTAGAATAATATGTTTTTTTTTGTTTACTAACAATATCAATCGACGAGTCATTAATATGAAAAGGAATATTAATCTAGGTAAAACCTAATTGGGTTTCATCCATTGATAAGAACACCGGATATTTGAAAAGATAATGATTCTAGTGGAAATATAATTAATAGAAAACAATACCTCCAATTCTAAGTAATAGGTAAAAAATCACTGCTATCGTATCGTTTTTATTTAATTACTGACACAATATATATTAATAATTGCCGGAATATGTCGACTTCAAGATAAAACTTATCTATAGCAGTTATAGTATACCGATATATTAGTATAATCTTAACACATTGTGATAAGCAATAGCTTTGACTAGAGCATTGATTTCCTGAAACATTTATCTTATTAGAATATCATAATAAATTGCTAGATCATGTTTTGATGCTCAGCGGAAATCTACTACAGATTCAGTGAGAGCACTCACTACGAACTGTGGTCTATAATGACCAACATCGGTGTTACCAAATTCGGATCCAATATATTAAAGACTTCAGATTTTGCTTACAATGAGGACTGATACTCCAAATCACCTCCTGTGTAAATGTAGTCCATTAAAATTAAAGGCAATCGAATTCTGTTATGTGTGTTATAGTTAGTGCTTGATAAATTGTCCGCGAAAACTTTGAAAAGTTGGATTTCGTAAAAGACCACCGTGAGTTAAATACTAGAAACTGTGGCGAACAGATCTAAAAAGAGTGTTGTAAGGCAGGATTTTAGTCTGAGGATATCTAAACTCTTTACTATTACACAGGATAAGCCCCCATAATCTGAAGGCGTTTCTTACGATTACATCGATATGCTTGTTAGATTGTAACTTAGAGAATCAAGTGGTTTAGTCGTATTTCATATCGTCTTTTAATATCCGGCGATATTGTGGTCAGATGCCAAATAATCGTGATACCTACTTATACGTATGAAAAATACAATAATTAAAATTAGATTAGATTAAAAAATAACAATTAAACAATACTGTTACATAGAATAATTAATTTTATCTCCGCTCTATATTTGGACTTTCAGAGTTATATTTGGACCTTCTACAGCTTTAATATAATTTTTTTTATTCTTTTTAGATAGCGTTTTGACCAAAACCTCATCTGATGTTAAGTGATGATGTGTTTCAAGATGGTAATCACGCTAGTTAGTAGCAGTCGGTAGGAAAACTGGCCCTCAAGTGCAGCTGCCGGAACACACCAATAGGCGCTTGGCGACGGATTTTAAATTTGAGTGGTAGTTAGACATGCGGACTTAGAAAAAGCCTTACCACGATGCTATGGTTTCATCACGATGTTTTCTTTCACCGAAAGCTCCCGACTCAGTTGCTAGGATACGAACCTGCTTCCTTCGATGCTGTCTCCGAAAACAATTACCAACTGAGCCATCATTAAGGTCAACCGGATTCCTTCAGAAGGTTATACTCAATACATTTACTTAACCACGCCCGATGATAAATAGTAACTACTATTTACCTAACGAATTTGTTACTTACCGAAAATTCATCGTAAAACCTTTCTTTTTATGCTATAATGCTTTGCTTCAGTTAGTTACTGTAAACTGCACTTTCGTTTGTTTATGAAGTATTAAGGGGATTTTTCTTCGAATGATGGCAAAATTTCTTGCTTCAACTTGAAATACAGCTCTAGTACTGCAGATTCATCCCTACACCATGCTCATGTAGGGCACAGTACAAAAAGCAAGCAAATTACCTACTACACTACTAATATAAACTTCATCACCGTCAGCCTGTAGGAGACCCATTGCAGGGTCATATACTTCTCCCCGAAAGAAGGTATAGGCATAATAACCACGCCAGCTCATGACGTATTTAATGATTTCAAACTTCGAGAAATTCACAGATCTATATTTTCCCACATACAGTGGCACTTTTCCAGGTCATTTCTCAGGTTCCGGTTTCCACACCATATTTTCTTCACCGGCAGCCGATAGTGTTACTAATTCGAAATTAGTAAACGTACGCGAATTTAGAAAGATTAGTTGGAACATGCCGGGGTTCAAACCTGCGGACATAAGACTGATATACCACTGGTGAAATCGCCCGACCACCACGAGTTAATATAAACTTCATCATCTTCTTCTTACCCTTACCCACCTAAGTAAGGTCGGCACAATATGTTTTCCTTTTGCACTCTCCCTTGTCAGATGTCATCTCAGTATTTACACCTTTGATACAGATATCATTTTTCACATAATATATCTATACCTTCTTCAGGCTCCCTCTACTCCTATATCCATCCACCTTCATACTTAAAACTTTTCTAGTTGCATGGCTTTTATCTGTCCTCATGACATGCCCATACGATGCTAACCTATCACTACTCAACTTCTCTGTCACTGGTGCTATTTTCAAACTTCGCTTTAGATACTAATTCTTAATGTTATCGGTTCTAGTTATATCACACATTCATCTTAAGATTCGCATCTCTGACACATGTAGTTTTCTCTCAACCATCTCTTTCGTAGCCTAGCACTCAGATGCATACAGCATGACTGGTCTTATAATAGTTTGATGCACCTTTCCCTTAAGTTTCAGGACATTCGTGGGTCCATAAGCTACCTCAGACACTTTTAGCCATTTCATCCACCCTGCATTTATCCTATTCCTCACATCCTTGTCTATGCCACCGTCGTTTTGGATCAATGAACCGAGATACCGGAAATTGGAGTAAGCTGGTAAGGGTACACCATTTAAAGCTATTTGAGAAAAACTGGATAGACCAACAAACTCATAAAACAATTTTCAGTTTATGTTCTACTAATCTTCAGACCAATATTCTCCAGTTTTTCTTGCCATTTCCCTAGCCTACTCTGGACTTCAGCAGCATTTTCCCTGCCAATTAATATAAAATTATTATAAACCAAAAGGCAAATAACACATTTTGGTACATGGTAAAAATATCACGGCCTCTGTGAAAGAAATTTCAGACGCCAAAAGATACCGAAATTCAAGCAGATGGTTGTGGCTTTATTTGTAAGGAATTCAAGGTATTTTCGATGTAACACGCTCAGCCATATTTTTATAGGAAAAAACTAAGATGATATCCGCTAATACCTGGCCGTTTCAGCAAATTAACAACTTGTCTTATTAGTTTCTAGTTACAATTTTTCGGGCATACATATATTGAGATTAGACAAATATTAACAATTTTTACAGGAAAACGTACTAATTGTCAACCAGTTCTTAGTTTAAATTACACTGCAATTATAATATAACCAACCTATATTAGGATAGTAGTCCTAGTTTAGGGCACGTCCGACGCCCTGGCAACTCCTGTACAGGCGCATGTGGTTAAGAGGCATTGTTGTTGTGTGGAGGCAGGCCGTGGTGATTAATATAACAGTCATTTTAATGTGAATTTCAGAAATAATTTTATCTTATTAAATCTGGCGTAACTATAATGTATCGCTGATGGCTCGTTCGCGATCGTCGGCGATTGACGTAATTTCGAATCCTTGTATCTTAGTTGCAGCTTTCAATGAATCCTTCGTGATGAAACCATATGTACCATTGGTAGGGCTTATTCTAAATCCGCCTGTCTAGCAACCATCCTCAAGTTGAAAATCCGTCGCTAAGCTCCTGTTGGTGTATTCCGAGTCCGAGCCAGTCTCCCTCTAGGCTTAGCGTGTCTACCATCTTGGACCATATCATCATTTAACATCAGATGAGAATGTAGTCAAAACGCTACCTATAAAGTATATAAAATAGTATTGAACAACAAATACTAAGAATATCGATTTTAGGTAAAATTAAAATAAATGAGGTAGGTAGGTTATTGGACGAACCATCACGTGTCAACTTTGTAAACGAAAACAAATGATTTTAAAATGAATTTTATTGGTTAGATCCTTGGTTTTTATAACTCAATTCGTAGATTTATATATAGCGATGATTTGTCGCTATATTCTAGCTATTTCAAATAACGGTAAATGTAATAAATTGCATTTATTTAGTACATTGCGTTATTTAGCAATATTTATAGCGCGCTAAATAAAATTAGCTATAGCAATTACCATGCTAAATAAGAATCACAATAATTCCCACCGCTATATGGTCGCAATATCGTCGGACACAATTTTCGTATCATATCATCTTGTACTAAAAATACCTTAGAATACCCAATGAAGAACAACATCAACGTTTTTCCCCGAAACTGTATATTGTCGCTTTAAATTAAATAAAGTAGCTACATGATAAGATATACAAAAATATAATACCGATTGAAAGATAAACCGAAAATCAAAGATTAAGTACTAATTAAAAGATAATAACTGCGAATATAAAACGACCGTAGCCGGCAAATGTCCATAGATTTCCACATTAACTGCCAATATGAGGTGGCCAGTACTTGTGTTTTCATTAATTCTAGTAGCCTTGGCGGCGGCGGACGCCGAAACTACTGAACTGCCGTTAGCAGGACCGTGTGATGCAGAAACTTGCAAGTTACCAGAATGTAGGTGCTCGTCAACGAGTATCCCCGGTGGACTGGAGCCTAGAGACACTCCGCAGGTGAGTTGAAAACTCTCCCCAAACTAAATGTTTATATATATAAATATATGACTGATTACCTGATATATCAGCGCACAGCCCAAACTACTGAAGCTACACGTGTGAAAATTTGCACGCGTTATTTTACACTGTAGGTGCTCACCTAAGGAAGAATATTTGAAAATTCGACTCCTAAGGTGGTGAAAAGCCGATGAGTGTTTGTATGAAAATGTATGAAAATTTTCCGTTGCTCATTCAGTCCGTTAGTAGATATGAAATAAAGAGTCAAAAGTAATTATCATTTTTCAAACAATCCATTCATACCTTTCTCGGTCTTACTCAACTCCTATATTCATCTACTTTCATACTTAAAACTTTTTTAGTTACATGACTTTCATCGCTTCTCAAAATATAAGTACCACGCTAACCTAGTACTCATCAACTTCTCAATCGATAAATGAATCCTTAAGCTATGCTAAATATTTTTTAGGATCAGGTATACCGGCAAATATGTATTAAAATTTGTGATACCTTATAACTTCACCTTACCATATTTCAATAGGTTGTTTAAACGTGATTCGGTAAAGCAAGGAATTGTGATTTATATCGACGGATATCGGTGATTATGGAGTGCTATATCAAATTAGGTCTTATCTCGCAATCTTTTACATACCCAAATTGACTTATTTATTCCATAACTAGCTTCTACTAGCAGCTCCGATCGCGTTAATGTAAATATGCTCGGGAACCTTACATTCTTGAAGTGAAACTTCTTATGGGAGGGTTTTGAAATTCTGATCGGCAACCGCTTTGAGCTACGAAAAGTGGTAGGGGTAAACACTATGTCGGGATAGAGTGTAGAAAACACCGGTTCTCGTCCGATCAACGAAGTTATGCAACGTTGTGCGCAGTCAGTCCTTGGATGGGTGGCTTCACTTTAATTAAACCGTGAAAGAGTAACAAACAACCCAAAATACGAAAACTCTCTGTTGTATTTATAATATTAGTAAGAATATAGACACAATACATTTATATAATTTGTAATTTATAATACAATACACGTATATAATTTGTAGTGTATAATAGTAGCTGATATCAGCACACTTCAGTTGGATATTTATAAAAAAAATTGCAAAGGGTTAATGGAAATGACTAGTTTGGATTTCGAAAAATTCCCCATTATGTGGTCATAGTACTACGTCGATGCATTTAGTATTTCTCAAGGCACTGTATTTTCATATTATATGTATTTATATAGATATATCCATATATATATATGATTAAGAATGATTATGTAAAGGGAAGGTTGAAAATAGCACCAGTGATAGAAATATTGTTATACATATATAGTAAAAGGTTAGCACGGTACGGGCATATTATGAGAAGAGATGAATGTCATGTAACTAGAAAAGTTTTGAGTATGAAGGTGGGCAGATATACGAGCAGAGAAAAACCGAAAAAGGTATGAATGGATTGTGTGAAAATGATGTATGTATAAAAGGTGTGAATGTTACGATGGCATCTGACAGGGGAGAGTGGAAAAGGAAAGCATGTTGTGCCAACCCTACTTACCTACTTAGGTGTGATAACAGTTAGAGGAAGAAGTAGAGGTACTTATATAGATTTATATATCTTTTCCAGTTTGTCACACTTACCTTCGACGATGCAGTGACCGTACTAAACACCGAAACCTATCGTAACCTCATATACAATCGTATAAATACCAACGGTTGCCCAGCCGGCGCCACTTTCTACGTCAGCCACGAATACACCAACTACCAACTGGTGAACGAGCTCTACAACAATAGATTCGAGATCGCTCTCCACTCTATCAGCCACAGGACACCGCAGACATACTGGGCTCAGGCTACCTACGAAGACATGGTTCAAGAGATAGCTGACCAGAGAGTCCAAATGGCTCACTTCGCTAACATTCCCTTCGATGCGATCAAAGGTTAGTTTCGTAAATATCATCATAATACTAGCATTTACTCGCGGCCTCGCTCGCCTTGATAAAGACTTAATTGTACCCCTCGGAAACAATACATTCTTTCTGGATCAAATGATGTTTTCTATATACCTGAGAACGTATATGCAAATAACATGAAGATTAGTTGAGTAGTTACGGTGTGAAAACGTGATAAACAAACAAATACACTTATTTTCATATTTATATATCACAATTAAGGTTGCTTACAATATTTTTAAACTAACTTGATAACGTTTATCCCTATTTCACTATGAAAGAGGATTATTTTGTAATAGTGAATAAGACAGACCTTGTGACGCAGAGGCAGTTAGAACTGTTAATGGGCCGATAGGTTAGTTTAAATTATATTTAAGTGATTCACACAACCTGTCACTTCCATTGTGTAAGTGCTATCTAAAACATGTGTGGTTTTATGAAACTACGATACAAGTGATTTTTTTTTTGGGATCGATTTAACAGAAAATTTTAGAAAAATTATTCAATTTAGAGTATTGAAATCGTGTTTTCAATCTTACTAAAAACTGAGCACAATATTTATTTAAATCATTGAATCATTTTGAATTGAGTCATGTGCGCCGCCATATTGGCCTTGCTGATGTGCCGAGCGCCTTTCACATTACCCTTACTCCGCCGGAAAATTCGAAGCGATATAAAAAGTTTCACTTTGAAAAACACACAAATAAAATAAAAGTGTCTGTTTGTAATATATCAAATTAACCTGTTTTTAACTATAACAACGACTGTTGTAAAATAACACAGTAGCGTGATTCACTCGCTATTGTTGTCTATAATAAATACCATTGTTGTTTACAAAAGAGTTTCACGGCATTAAAGTTGGTGGATCAATCATATGCACAATTTAGGAAGTCATGAAAATTATGTACGTCATAACGTACCGCTGCTTAATCGAAACAGTGATCTTGCGTTGTAAAAGTCTCAAAAGCTGTTCTGGTTAGCAAAAACTAATTTTATAATTGCTTACATTTCAGGTTTACGCATGCCATTCCTCCAGTTGTCAGGCAACAACAGTTTCCTAATGATGTCCACACATGATCTCTTGTACGATTGTTCCTGGCCCACCAGCGCCTTTAGGAATCCCGGTCTATGGCCATACACACTTCACCATAGCACGACACAAGAATGCGTCATACCACCCTGCCCCACTGCTTCAATCCCTGGTCCGTGGGTGATGCCAATGATATCCTGGACTGATTTAATGGGACTTCCGTGCTCCATGGTCGACGCATGTTTTGCCTTGTAAGTACCTAATTCTTTCGCTATCTATGTGGTGCCTTATTTCTATAATTGTATGGAGTTAAACAGTAGATATAATGCCTTAAATACTAATGAAGGATCGTTTATATTATTCTTTGATTGAACTAGCTTCTATGATATCATTTATTTTAATTCAAAATGTTATTCTTTTGTTTTGTTTCCAATCATTTTACTGGCGTTAACGATAATTCTAAAATAATAAGGATTGATACCACGACATAGATTATGAATGTCTCTGTAAGACGATACACCGAAACAACCAGAGGGAGCCACTTGATGTACTTTTCATCGAGCAGTTATCACAATCTATTTGGGTGCTAGTACATGCTAGTGCATCATCAACTCTCTAGATTAATCCCGTTTATTAATTACAAGTGAACAATCCCAACTTAGCACGATTCGTAAGTGTCTAAGCAATGAATATAGATTTACATTCCGATACATTATTTGGCATTTTAACCGCTCATTGAAGTGTAAGGAGATTATTTTCAAGTAATTTTAAGTCTGTAATTTCTTCTAACCTTTTGAAGAATAAGTCTTATTTGTAGACATTTTTAAAATAAAATTTTCCTGGTATATATTATGTGGATATATCTCAAAGGTGTGGAGAACGATAGGAATTTAAACGCTCGGGGAAATATTTTTTACTTCTCATTATCTTGTTTGGGATTCGTCGTTTTTTTTATCGTTCTATTAATATACTTTCACGATACTAATTAACGATACACTTATACATAATATTATGACTGCATATACGTAACACTGAGCGTCGATTCAAAATCAGCGCTAAAGGACTTAATTCCTTTAGCATTTATATATACTACAGTTCCATTTGCTACACATTTACAAAATACATAACTTTTAATTACTTCACTTACATTATTTACATTTGTCACATTTTTTTTTGTTTGTTCGTATTACCTTTAATGAGTTATTGTATTTATTTGTGCGTTACAAATAAAAGTTTTTTTTTTTTCATAATATACTTGTATAGATTTTCGGGGATAAAATTGTCTAAATAATAATGCGAAACGTTTTAGATTCTTTGTGTAATTTAGGAGAAGCAAGAAAACACAAAGACAAACGCGGATACCAAATTATTTTATACTATGTTTTTAATATAATATTTTTAGCCCCGACCGCGAAGACGAGGAGGCCTGGTACCAATTCATCTTAACCAACTTCGAGAGGCACTATCTCGGCAATCGAGCACCCTTCGGATTTTATGTTCACGAATGGTATCTCTCTGCTTACCCTGCTGTCCGGCGAGCATTATCAAGATTCTTGGACTTGGTCAATAACCTACCCGACGCTTTCATGGTAAGTTATTTTACAAAACTAATAACATTTTCTAGCAGTCGTAATGTTCAAATAACACTGGGAGGCGGAAGAAATAGCGACAATACTATGCTTAATACTAATTCAAGAATTACAGCAGCCATAAAGAGATATTCATACATTGTCAGTCGAAACTTTCATGCACATTACACTATTATCTACTTATATATGGGCGAGGTAACGTTAGGATCAAATTATTAACTAATTTCTAAAGCGAAAGTTGGTGACAACGCCATCTATTTTCAAATGTCAATAATGAGGGCGCGACAACGCCATCTATTATCAAATATCAATAGTGAGGGCGCGACAACGCCATCTATTAATACTATGATATAACTTCGAATTGGCAAGTTGTTTCATTATTTTTATGTAACAGTTATACCGAATAACCTAAAGAGTAATTTGTTAATTGATGAATATTTTAAAAGGTTTTACTACTAATCATGTTCGCGATTTGTCCATCACACGACAATATATAATTATGTTCTTTTTGGTCCCCAGGTAAATTCGGCTGATGTTATCGATTGGGTTAAAGATCCAGTTTCCATAAGTGAATATCGCGAACAACCTTGTAAACCCTTCATTCCAACAACCTGTCCTGCCGCTAGTTGTGGCCCTATTGTTGGTGAGCACAACAACGTACGTATTTTTTTTCTTTAATACCTCTTTAGATTTTGGCGCTTAACTACAAAATCTCTTGACATTATATGACGATGTGGTCCAAGATGATAAATACGGTAAACCTGGCTCTCAAGTGCAGCTGCCGGAACACACTTATAGGTACTTGGCGACTGATTTTCAGCTTGGCGGTAGTAATTAGCCCAGATGAACTTATAAAAAGCCCTATCACCATAGACATGATTTCATCACGATGTTTTCGTGCGCCTAATCATTCGCAAGGACTAGAACATAGAGTGAAAAAGTTTTAAACAGTATGAGTACATCAGTTTCGCATAAATTTACTAATTTAAATTGGTAACACTATTGGCTGACGGTAAAGGAAAACATCGTGAGGGAACCTGAACCTCAGAAATGTTCTTGTAGTACCACGGTATGTTGGAAAAATATGGAACAGTCGATTTCTGAGAGTTTGAAATCGCCAATACGCCGTGAACTGGTGTGGTGATTATACACATACCTCCCTTCAGGAAGAGGTCTATGATCCTGCAGTGGGTCTCTTACAGGCTGATGATGAGTATGATAATAAATTGTTACCATGTGCAAATAAAACTAATGTGTCGGTTAATCTTCGAAATGGATGTACTGGTTTTGACGAGATTTTTACTGACAGATATATATCTCTTCAGAGTATTAGTTAGGCTACACAGCATTACGGCTTACCAACGAAATTCAGTAGCAGTGAATTCAGTTTTGTTTACAATAACCCAAGATTAAGTAGGCACCTAATTATGTTCAAGGACGTTTTGCTGCATTTTTGTAGTAGGTTTTTTGACGTCACTTTTAGTTTTTGTTATTTTTTTACATATATTATTATAAAACTAACTATATTAACATTTGTAACAAAACTTTGAGTACGTACTTATTTACACGAGTCTATTATAAACTAGTCCAACATTACCAAGAACACATAACTTTTTATTCTGCTAAAATTAGTTTTGCACTACTCTTGAAACCTACTTTGCCTATTCCATAGAGAAATATAATAAAATTAACTTTCTTTATATTGCAGTTAAGTTACTGGATGCAGCTGTGCAACGCCTGCCCAAGACGATATCCGTGGGTCGGAAATCCTCTTGGACTATAATTCAGAAAATATATGGAAATAAAATTATGAAATTTGAAACTTGTATCTCTTTATAATACCTGAATTAATTAGAACCTACCTATATTTTCTATCTATCTTCTGTATATAAAGAAAATAGAGTCAAAACGACTGATTTTATAAGCATAGATCCGTGAGCATTGGATGCGGAGCTTTTTCGCTGATGGATCTTAGTTTGGTTCGTTTGACCCGTTGGCATTTTTTAATACCCAATAAGGCGGATGGAAATATGATAATTCTGTATAAATCATTATTATATCAACGAAAACTTTAATATAACTTTAGATATTATGTAAGACTAAAGTTCGGTCTAAAAAAATCTTTCGAACATAATAAATGAAACAAAAATACCTTTATTCTACATTTTTCTTGTACAAACATATTTCCACTTATATAAGTTATAGTCGTCTCTTCGGCGTAGGCCCCGCCTAGTTTTTTCCACTGGTCCTACTCTCCTTGCCTACCTCATTCAATTTGGCCCACATCTATGATGGAAATATCCAGACATCTCTTTTGTTATTTTTGGGCTTCATGAGATAACCTCTTATCCAGCATCCATTCTGTTACCCTTTTTGTCCACCTGAAATTGTCTTGCCTGTAGATGTGATCTACCCAGTTCCATTTCAATTGTCTTATTATTTTTCGTATGTCCGTTGTTTTCGATATTTCGAATACATGTTTTAATAATTCTCTAAGAAAATTATAAACTTCACTCTGACTCTATATTAAAGGACTCGAATCTTACAACATTGACGTCATTGTAGCGTGGTATTTTCAAGAGTTATCCATATTGACTAGCATATACGAGTATATGCAGGTCCAAATATTTTTGCCAAAGTATTACTAATGCATCTAAGGCAATAGACTATGGGCACTCAATTAACACCATATATAATGCCTTCAATAATTTCCATCACCAAAAGGTCATGATTATGTAGGGTCCATTTATGATTCTCTGAGACGGTCAATTGAAAAACCAATTTTATATAAACACTCTTTATTGGAACAAGTAATAGATTTAAATGATTATTAGTTTTATTATCTAATAAAAAAATTGTTGCTGTCATCCAGAAAAAAAGCACTATTCCCGAGGGTTATCTGAAATTTACATAAACACGAACGAAGCCACGAGTAAAAGCTAGTATATATATAATCTAAATATATTTCCTTTGAAACTCCATGATGTCAAAACTGCTGAACTTATAGGAGTACTTAGGACTATCACCGTTCGATGTGGATTTCTAAGCAGACGCGTTTATGTTAGTCCTACGGGGCGCCAGACGTTGGCGGGGACGAAGTACTCTAGAGGTTAACGATAGCGGGTGATGTAGCGGGGAAGGGAAAACGACGTGCTATCTCACCCCGCTAACATTTATTGCTAGATGTTAACAGAGGTGGGTTATATAGTCTGGAGGGGAAAACGACATGCTACTTCACCCGGCTTACGTCTGTCGCAACCCAGGACGGCCATGTACGAACTTGTCTACCTATAAGTATTAGTATTGTAATATATCATTAATCAGATTACTTGATTCATCAAATGTAATAATTATGGTGCAATATCCGTATTTGATAATGCAATCACACAACCGTAAATTATAAAATTAATGATTTCACTGTAATAATGTTTCTGGGATACAATAAATCACATTTTTGCAGAATAGTTTTAACAATTTATGGAGAATGTTGTCTGTTTTAAGGATTTAAAAAAAATTGAAAGCAAGCGTATTTTGATAGGAAAGTAACACCGGCAAGATTTTGTTATCGATACATACAGCACAAACCGTTAATGTGTATGTGTAGATGTGACTACGATGGAACTTTTAGAAGAAGCAACGATTAACGTTACTTTGAAAAGTGGGTTTTATAAGAAAGCAACAGGCACAACACGTGCGCATCGTCCGACCGCTCTGCGTTGAAGGACGGCGCGCGAAGATAATTCGTTCCAAGTACAAAATCAATCCACCAATCAAGACTCACCATACAGATGCCGACCAAATGCTACCTAATATTTATTAATCGTAATGAGAAACTGCACACACAATGGTGCCCTGCTTTTAATTGTCCATTTCTAAATTCGTTTTATATTGCCCTGATTGAAATACAATCTTTTGGAATAGTGACTTACTACAATTAGATCCAGGGACTACGGTCCCTTTGTAATTGTATTTACACAGTTACAGAATGTAAGCACGCTTGGTTCGGTGTACGGGAAGTCTGTTTGGATAATTCTAAATTAAGAAATACATACGGTAGATGTACAGAATGGGATACTAAATGAACAGGGAAGATTTTTTTTTGAACTGAATGACTCTATTGGCTTGACGGGCCTACATTTCACAGCTTCAGCGAACTGTTAGTGTGAGCGCTTAAGCCACTTAGTCGCTTGTTAACAAACTCGAGAGTGCCAAGGTGGCCGAACATCACCTTAGGCTGTTTTCTGGGACGCAACAACGCGAATCTGACTAAGCTAAATTGGCCGAGCGAATTATACATGTAAGAATTAGTGAGGCACACATGTGTACAAGCATGTGTGTCTTCCGAAGTCAAACATATATTTTGTATCTGTCAAATCGGCTAAACTAAACTAATCAAATTCGAAAAATAAAGGGAAATAAATGAAACCATTCCACCAAATGTGTACTACCTGTGTCTGTGCACATTACAGAGGCTGAGCATGTTCGCTGCTACCCGATGCTGGGATGACCTGCTCCTGGATTTTAAACGATTTGTTGATTGGTATTTTAATAGATTTTTATGTACATATTTTAAAATACGAATGCACAAACAAAATCGGTTAGGGGACCGACCAGGAGAGATATGTTTTTCATGTTTGAAATACTATTGTGACTGAATTACATACATATAAATAATGAATTTAAGTGATCACAAAGAAGATAGTGAGTTTTTAGAAATAATCATCATCATCTTCTTACCCTTATCCTACCTAAGTAGGGTCGGCATTAACATGTTTTCCTTTTCCACTCTCCCCTGTCAGATGTCATTTCAGTATTCACACCTTTTATACACATATCATTTTTCACGCAATCTATCCATACTTTCTTCGGTCTTCCTTTACTTCTATATTCGAAATATACCCCTTCATACTAACCTATTACTTCTCAACTTCTCTGTCAGTGATGCTATTATCAAACTTCCTCTTATATACTAATTCTCAATTTTATCGATTCTAGTAACACCACATATCCATCTCAACATTTGCATCTGAGTCACGTATAGTTTTCTCTCATCTGACTCTTTCGTGGCCCAGCACTCGGATGCATACAGCTTTTTCCTTTTTTTTTTTTCGAACTAACTGACACTGTTGGTTTCATCAGGCCTCTACAGTTCCACCGGATTATCTACAGTTCCACCGGACTACTCTACTGTTTCACCGGACTATGGTCTCTAACGATGCATACAGCATTACTGGGCTTATAATAGTTTTATACACATTCCCCTTGAGTTTCAAGAAAGAGTTTTTAGAAATAATGCCGTCTGAATTAAGTATGATTTTCTATCACACATGTCGAAAGTTACAACTTAGAACAAGCCCGTTTGTTTATTCGTAACATAAAACAAAATATTATCCATAGGCACGATCTGTATAATTCTAATCGATTTTAGTATTAATCTAGAGAAAACGCTGATAAGATATTTTTTTACAAACAAAACTCATTAAAAATGTAATAAATCAATAACAGCCTATTATTATACTTCTATCAAAGTGCCGCCGAATGTATAACAATACCAAGAAGTAATTATTATAAAATCCCTCATCCTATGAAGCATGCAAGTGATCGGATTATATTCTCTTTGTTTAATATAGTAATTAGGTATTCTGATAATTGTTAATGCTTGTTTTCTTTACATGTATGGATAAAATGTACCGTTAACAAGAAACTACGAATTACTTCACAAATCTTTACATACCTTACTATCAAATAAATAAATTCATATATTATCAAATATATAAGGCAGATATACGAATTATATTTAAACAACGGTTCTAATTTCCTAACTAGACGGTTACGACAGAGCAATCAACCGGTAAACCTAATATTTGTGTCTAACACAAAAGTTATTTAAACAAAAACTCCGGCTTCAATTCAAACCTCCTCCTCCATCACAATCCACGGCAATATACGTCATTTTATAAAATGTCAATGATACTACTCTTACCAACAGAGTTACCTAATAGAGTAACCGAGATAGATATACTAAGATGTATCCATAGTAACTTCAACATTTTATTTACATGATTATTTTTTGAGAAAAATCAAGAAAAACACTAGTTAACTAGTCTGTTAAAGATTTTTGTTAACTTCTAATAATCATCGTTATCTTCTTACCCTCATCCCACCTAAGTAGGGTCGACATAACATGTTTTCCTTTTCCACTGTCAGATGTCATATCAGTATTCACAGCTTTTATGTACACATCATTTTTCACACAATCTATCCCTACCTTTTTCGTTCTTCTTCTACTCCTATATACGCCCACATTCATACTTAAAACTCTTCTAGTTACATGACTTTCGATTCTCGTCATGACATGTCCGTACCATGTTAACCTATTACTTCTCAACTTCTGGTGCTTTTTTCATACTTTCTCTAATATACTCATTCGTCATCCAATCAATTCTAGTTACACCACATTTACAAAAGCAGGGTGGATGAATTGTCCAATAGGTATCTTTGTGACCCACGAATACCATTGAAACTCAAGGGCAAGATGTATAAAACTATTATAACACTAATCGTATTGTATGAATCCGAGTGCTAGTCTACGAAAGAGACGGATGAGAAAAGATTCAATGTAGCAGATATACGAATGTTATGATGAATGTGTGGTGTAACCAGAATGGATAAGAATGTGAATGAGTTTATCAGAGGAAGTTTGAAAATAGCACCAGTGACAGAGAAATTGATAAGTAATAGGTTAGCATGGTACTGGCATATTATGAGGAGAGATAGAAGTTAAGTAAAAAAAAACAGTTTTGAGTTTGAAAGTGGACGGATAATAGGGGTAGAGGAAGACCAAAAAAAGGTGTGAAAGGATTGTATGAAAAATGATGTGTATAAAAGGTGTGAACCTTAAGATGACATCTGATAGGGGAGAGTGAAAAAGGAAAACATGTTGTGCCGACCCTACTTCTATGGGATAAGGGTAAGATGATGATGATGATGATGGAAGTCTATCTAGTAGTATCTGAGTGATACACGCATACACAAAATAAAACTCTGTATATATTAGTATATAGAATATTTTGTTATGTCAAGGTAGATTTGTATTGTGTGGTCGCAACAATGCTAGGAATGAATAAAAAAATATATTAACATTCAAATAAGGTACGAGTTAACTTCTTCGTCCCTTTACTATTTCAACCTAACATCCCCTTCCTTGACGTCATATCAGTGCACGCGTTAGTCTATATAAATAAAATTATAGATGTATGTCGTTGTGTGTGCATCTTTCAAGAACTACTAGACATATTTTCATATTTTTATTTTCAGTTTTACTCCTTAAATAATTTCATTTAATATACATTTATTAAAGTTGTACCGCGAATAAGTCGGGCAAGCGGTATCGTACTTATATTTTTTCATCTTTGTACATAAAATATTTTGTTGCGATAATAAAGACGAACTCGCGGCTATCAGTTAGTATCAGATAAGCAATTGCAAATTCTGCAATGTGCAAAGATCTCTTGATAAACGATAATTATATATAATATGTATTTTGATAAAATAATCGAATATATAAAAGTTATCGAAAAATCTGGCACACATTTCAAAAGGATTACGGGAGAATGAAGTGCGTGACGCTGGTGTTGGCTACGCTTCTGGCAGCTGCTATTGCAGATGAACTGCCTTTGGCTGGACCTTGCGATGAGGAAAGCATGTAAACTGCCAGACTGCAGATGTTCGACCACTGATATACCAGGAGGATTGGAGCCAAGAGACACTCCTCAGGTTAGTTAAAACCGGCAATGTTTCTGTTTAAATTTTCACTAATTTATTGACATACAATCTATAATGCTCAATCTAATATTGCACAATCTAATATGGATATGTGATGTAACTAGAATGGATAAAATTAGGAATGTGTGTAAAATTAAATGAAGTGTGAAAATAACACCCGTTGAGGAGTAAAAGTTTGACGATATATAGTCATAAAGTCTTTTCATAAAAAGGACGAAAATCGTCTAAATGTATAAAATTCTTCCAAGAATCTGTTACTCAGTATTGTCTTGTTCAGCAATACGTTTCATTAAATGAGATATTTAATAGTTAATTTTAAATATTATTATGTAATAGATATGAAATAAACCATTGTAATCAATGGCGTAACTATACCATCTGACGCTCGTGGCAAATTCAATGGATGGAGTACCAGTAAAAATCGTTACATTGTAATTAAATTTTAGTAAATCCAAGTTACTTAGTCTGTCTTGTCCCATAGTTCCTTATAAATGGAGATTCCGAAAATTCCGGGGGCCCCGTTAGGCAAAGAACCCCTGGCATTTTGCTAGCTTTACTCTCCTATAGTTACCCTACTGACTTTAATGTGACCCAATAAGTTCCTAATTACTAGGATTTTAATAATGAAAGGTACTGTTGAATTCCAATTGCTTTGCTTTGATTTACAAAATTAACTCTCTGATTAGATTCATAATTTAATTAATTGGTATACCTAATGAACTTCTTTAGATTGTTAAACTTATTTTACTGCTTAAAATAGAAGAATGTTAAGTATGAAGGTGAATAGATATGGAAGTAGCGGAAGATCGAAGAAGGTATAGATTGATTTTGTAAGGAATGATATGTGTATAAAATTTGAACACTGAGATGATACCTGATAGTCTTTTATCAGCTCTAAAATCAAAGAGGAAAACATGTTAATTCAGACTCAGATCACTTCGAAGGTATGAAGATGATGATGAAGGATAATAGTCCGTATTGTTTTCAAAATAACTAAGACTCCTTTTAAAACTTGCTCCAAGCAAAATTTACAAAAAATAATTTATGGTTTACAGTATACCCATAATTACGAAAATAATAAATGGCCTATGTAAAATATTTTATGTAATTTATTTTCAGTTTGTTACGCTCACTTTTGACGATGGAGTGAACGTAATCAACATAGAAACCTATCGCAGACTCATTTATAACCGTAAAAACTCGAACGGTTGTCCTGCTGGCACCACATTCTACGTTAGCCATGAGTATACCAACTACCAACTAGTCAACGAACTTTATAACAGAAATTTCGAAATCGCCCTACATTCTATATCTCACAGAACACCACAAACGTTCTGGGCAGAAGCTACTTATAATGATATAAAAGAGGAAATCGCAGACCAAAAGGGTCCTAATGGCCCATTTTGCTAATATTCCTTTAGACACAATTAAAGGTAACTATATAACACATGAAGAACTTATTTAATAAAATGCATTAGAAATCAATAAAAAATAAGAAGCATTGTCACAGACTGTTATATTTCAGACTAAAGGATGAAATAATCTAAAACAGCTGAGTATACAAAATTACCGTACAAAAACAAAATGTGTAAAATATATAATTCAGTTAATGCTCCAGAGAAATATTTTGTTTAATAATTTAATGCCAACAAATTTTAAAGCGACCTCAAGAAAATTACAAGGAATTATTTTGATAAATTTTTAATCAATTCCTAAAGTAACCAAAAACATTAGACGAGTATATAACAGAGACTAGGACTTAATAAAAAATATTTTGAAAATAATAACATCTGCATCTTCGAATATTTTATTTTTAATTATTTTCAGGGGTGCGTATGCCATTTCTCCAGTTCGCTGGTAATACTAGTTTCCAAGTTATGGCAGATTATGATTTGCTATATGATTGTTCTTGGCCAACTAATTCACATACCAACCCTGCCTTATGGCCATACACACTTAATTATCAATCGACGCAAGAATGCCCTATTTCTCCCTGCCCTACAGCCTCCATTCCTGGTCCTTGGGTAATGCCAATGGTATCCTGGAGAGACCTTAACGGATTGCCTTGCGCTATGGTTGATACTTGTGTATTCTTGTAAGTATTTTTATGTTTTTTTTCTGATATTCTGTAATGGTCATAGTTTAAAAATTTGGTCTGAATTATTTCTGTATATATACTTTATAAGTTTTAGCTTTTGACCACAATTTCATCTGATGTTAAATGACAATGTGGTCTAAAATGGTAAACACGCTAAAACTAGAAGAAAACTTACACTCAAGTACAGCTATCGGAACATACTTTGGCGACAGATTTTGAACTTGCAGGTAGTATCTAGCCAGGCGGACTTAGAAACAGCCATACTACGGTTTCATCACGATGTTTTCCTTCACCGAAAGCTCTGACTCAATTGCAAAGATTCGAGAGCCTACGTCCATCGATACTCTATCCGAAGACGCTATGAACTGAGTCATCAACGCTTTATAATCAAAATCTGTAACCTATTAACTTTTTCTACTATAATTTCCATTGTAATCATTCAGCCCTGATCGTGAAGACGAGGACGCTTGGTACAATTTTATTCTAAGCAACTTCGAAAGACACTATCTTGGTAATAGAGCTCCATTAGGCTTTTATGTCCATGAGTGGTACATTTCCGCCTACCCAGCCGTCTACAGAGCTTTGGTTAGATTCTTGGATCTGGTGAACAATCTTAACGACGTTTTCATGGTGAGTTACACACATAGCTTATCATTTAACAACCAACTACTGTAACAGTCAGGAAAAAAGCCGCATCTTACTAAAATACAAATGAAAGAAAAGTCGAAAAGTCTTGTGCCTTTAGCGAAGTACGTATAACTCGTTTTTGAAGTGAAACTTCTTATGGGAGGTGTTTGAAATTCTGATCCCTTTTTGTGTGACGAGAAGTGGTGGGGATAAAAAATCCATTACCATACGACAGAGTAGCCCGTCTTCCAGGAATTCGGGAACTAACGGACTGCACAACAGCGGTCGAACAGCTCCCAAAGCCACCCTTCGAGGGGTGGCCCATGGAGATGGACAGCACCCGGTCCGGAACTCGTCAGCGCCGGGCGACGTCCGCCTAGTGCAGAGACGCTCGACCGCCCTCTCTATTTCCTCCTCCGTCACTGGAGGAGAGATGCCGAGCACCTCCACTGTAAATGCGAGGAGAGGAGGCATGGAAGGAGGAAGGAGCTCCGCAGGGTTGGGGAACAATACTCCCACGACCCTCTCAATTATCTCCAGCTGGAGCGTCTCCGTCACCGGGGGCGCCCAGCCGTAGAACTTCTTTCGCACCATCCAGTATGGGCGCCCCCATGGATCACTCTCCAGCGTCTGAAGGAACTCCTCCCACGCCTCTTCCTTGGCTTAGCTGATGGCGATCTGCAGAGCCGTTTTCTTTTGCCTTGTATTCGCTATACAGCCGGGCCTCCTCTTCGAGGTCCCCCCTATGTGTGTACCTAGTCTATGCGTGGCACTAAACGAATCTTATAAGTATGTAACTAGTTACTCACCTAGGCTTCGCACGGGTATATAAACAAAGAAAATGTGAACTGCATAACTGAACGTCAATTTATCAATTCTATTAATATTTTTGAAGATATCCCTATTGTCTTCTGTCTCATTCACTCCCTCGCTTTCTTATATAGAGATTTTGTATAAAAAATTTTTTTTTTCTTTTTCGTACAATTTTTCAAACATTCTTACAGTCTTACAAGTTCGTTTTGACAATTACAAAGACAAAAAAACAAGAATTACCAAATAAGTATAAATCTTCTGAAGTGATAGCACTTACATACAGTCCGTAAGTTTTATTTAAATATAGATCTCATAACTTAGCGATCTAGTTGTACAAACAACGCGCTATAAGTTTTGAATATTTCGAATTTACACTTTCGAATATTTCAGGTCAATTCAGCTGATGTAATTGAATGGGTAAAGAATCCAGTTCCAATAAATGAATACAGGGCACAACCTTGTAAGACCACGATACCAACTACATGTCCTGCTAGCTCCTGTGGTCCTATAGTTGCTGAACATAATCAGGTATAGCTTTGTTACTTATTTGTCGGATGGTAGAGACTTTCAAATTCCGTCTTAATATACATGAGAAAAACCTGTCATATTGAAATCTGCTTAAGTGCTTTATATTTATAAACGAAAGTTTTAAATATGCATCTTCCATTCAAATGAAAGCATGCATTGCAGCTTATATGTATATAAAATTATGGAAGAATATTTTTATTCCGAAAAGGTTGAGTAATCCATTGAAACTGTAGAGGTCTTGTCAGGTCAAAAAAAAATGGATTATTTCACATGTTACTGCTATTTATTCATTTCCTGTGAACGAATTTGGATCACCGTTATTTTTCATATGGTTTTAAAGAAGCTATATTACCATTTATATTTCTTATTGATTAAAAAGTATGATTTGTCTCATGCAGCAGATTGATGAGTTTATATTAAAGTAATGAAACGCAAACAAAACTAAGACTTGTAAGGCTTACTTAGTTTTTTTATATTCCAGATGTCGTACTGGATGCAGCTTTGCAATGTCTGTCCCAGAAGTTACCCGTGGGTAGGGAACCCCCTTGGACAGTAATATTTATACATTTACAAATAAATTATTTATTTGACTAATTTATTTCATTCTAGTGTTGACGTTATTTTACAATCCCTCATAAACAAAGGCTTCGAAAATCTTTGGTTAAGTCCTAGAATAATTACATGAAGGTGTTAATTTTATATTCAACACGATTTTTCATGTAAGACGGCTTAAAATCAAGGCTTTCGAAAGAAAGTAATAGTGTGGTTGCATGGAGCCACGATGCAAGTGACACTATTAAACGGGGCCATGAGCTGCTACCATATTGGCCTTGATTACTCTGCCGAACAGCCTTTCACTTTACCCCTACTCCGCGACCGGTTGCAATGCGACATGCGGTAGATGGACGGAAAAAGTTTGAGGCGATATAAATTATGTGATAGAGAATAATATCAAAGCAAGCAACATAGAAACAATTAATAGAATGAAGAAACAATGATTTAATTTCTTGACGGTTTTGTACCTTAACTTCTACCTTTTAGTTGAGCCTACAACTATGCATTTAGATGCGCTTCCATTTCTATAGAACGTAAGTAGATCTAAGTACATAAATAACATTACAAATGCGAACGTGAGTTTGTTTCTTTTTTCACTTTTTACGCTTTTTATGCCTTTTACGTATTTTACGCGTTTTACGCCTTAATTACTTAATCGACCAACATGAAATATTGCACACACTCCATCTGAGATACAGATATGGATATATAGGGTAACTTTTTTCCAGAAAAAAATGTACTATTCCCGATTGATAGAACAAATCTACATTCTACAAGCGAAGTCGCAAGCCAAAACTCAAGTAGTTTCATCATATTGCAAAATATTTAAAGTGATGCAAAATCACGGAGCATAACTAATAATATAACACATGAAAACAGCTCATATCTCTCAGATATAACTTCTTATCAGTGAAATAATTATTACAGTTAAATCAGCCGTTCCATAGATTACCTCCAACAAAGTTTACCGATTTATAATACATCACTACATATTATAAAGCAAAGTCGTCTGCCGCGTCTGTCCCTCTGTCTGGATGTTCACGATAAGCTCAAAAACTACTGAACGTATTGTGATCCGGTCTTCACCAATAGATACAGTAATTCACGGGGAAAGGTATAGGTATAACAATTTGTTAAGGTTTTTTTTGTAAAATTGTTGAAAGAATCGGAAAAATAGTCAAGCCGTCTTTAGCGTTTCTTACATAAGTATATATTTTTTGATTATAAGGGCAGGACAACGTCAGCTGGGCCTGCTAGTAAAACTATAAAACAAGATAGGCTTATCCATACAATTGCCACACGGACAAAATGGACTGATGCTAATGAATTCTATAATATTTGATTCTAAAGATAATAATAGTCAAATTTAAATATGAAAATTCCTCAACGATAGAATTGTGTTTAAGGGTGTCAAGTACTGAATTTTATATTTTATTCATAATCGTTTGTTATTTGACTCTAAATTTTGTAAAATAGGTGGTATTTTACGTAATATAGTTCGGTTATTGTGCGCAAGTGAAGTGTATGGGAAATAATAACGCGGAGCATGAATTCTGAGATGACAGAAAAACTCCCTCGAAAGTTCCAACAAGGGCACCACCATCCTGATAGAACATTGAAATTATCACAAGATATTTATAATATGCCTAGTCGACAATGGCAGTAATAATCTAGCAGACCAAAAACTAAAACAAGAAAACTGTGATTAAGCGGCATTATCAATCGGTTTCTAAACATATATATCTCTTTTGGAAATCGGAATGAATAAGTGAGAATTATCAGTACACGATAAGCCTAATGGTAAATGGATAAAATCAAATCGCGTTGTATAACAATGATGTACTCATAAACCCGGAATACACAAAAATCTAACTTTACATCTATGAAAATGAAACTGACTTGAATAAATATAGGAATTCTGAAATTATGTATCCAAAAGGATCAATTTACAGTCTTTGCTCTTTTGTGTAGACAAAAATGATTTTTATGGTGTCAGGTCAGGAATCCGATGCAATGGTTATAATATATAAATACAAATGGTCTAACTCTCAGTTTATTGTGTGTTAAAGTTCCCTTTCCTTCTGCTCTTTTGATTTAAAACGTTCCTTGTATTAGGTGCTCCTTCACGAGGATTCATTTGTGCAAATTTTCACCCGCCACTTGTAGCGCATCCTTATACTGTAAAATAAGTCTACCTAGCTTTGCTTGCCTTCTGGTAACTTACATTATAAAATACGCTGCACTACGCTCTCATCTGGTATTCGAATCACCACACATATGAGGCTACCATTATCATCTTACCCTTATCACACCTAAGTAGGGTCGGTACAACGTGTTTGTCCTGTTGTTATATATGATTTGGCGTAATTTTTACGATCGGCCGCGCACTCCTCATATCAACTCTCCTCGGTTTTATTTTGTAGTACCACTATAACTTCAACTTCCTAATAGTCGTATGGATGCCAAACGTGGATATTTGACTCATCGATAACAGGTGGTGACGGATTGAAACGACGCGTATGTGTACGATGTATTGCAACCTCTACAGGCTCTGGTTCCAGGTCTGTCGTGGCCATGAAGGTTTCTTCCCACAAATCTGATTCAGGAGGTTCACTGGCACTTTTTTCATTTCTTGTTCTTTTTCTGCATTCTTATTAAAAAAAGAATATTGTTATAAAGCTAAATATGAATTTTCTTTTCAATTATTCATAACTTTTGTAAATTGTTTAAAATAATTTTATATTTTCATTGACATATGAAGGCTACCACCGCATTAAATATGCTTTTGTGCCGTATATAAAATTAGGCCTCCTATAGTCTATCAGTGGAAACTTGCACAGTGGAAAATGTTTATATATATTTCATGATATCTTGCAAAAAATTCGAGTAGAGGAAACTTAATTTTCCTTAAAGACTATGTATGTAGGTATTGTATGAGCTTTGGAAAAAAAAATAACTGTCATCTCAAAAACTAACTTTTGTTACTTAAATAGGCTTGTGTTAATAACACCAATCAATGTCTCAATATGTGTTACTTGTAAAAACCTGGTGAAATTTTGAATGAGTTAAAAAAAACAATTCCTTATCTGTCATAGTATTATATTATTTCTTTATCGCGGGGTTTTTTTAATTTCCTTTTAATTATCTAAATTTAAGTAATTATGATAAGTTATCAATACAAGGAATAACTTCGAATACCTTATTAATCTAATTAGGTTACCTAAAAGCAAAATATGGGTAAATGATAATAAATGTTCTACAGTTGAATGGCAATAAAATCTCGGTCACAACGTTTCTATTAAAGAAATGATGACTGCTCTGTACCAAGTTCGAATTTCGCATCACCTGATGTAAATTCGAATTCTGCAATAAGTCTTGGTAAAGAAAACATGGTATATGACCAGGGGATATCATCATCATCATCTTAGCCTTATCCCACCTAATTAGGGTTAGCACGACATGTTTTTTTTCACTCTCCCCTGTCAGATATCATCCTCAGTACCCACACTTTCTATACTTTCACACAATCCACACCTATTTCGGTCTTCCTCTACCCCTATATCCGTCGACTGTCAAGCTCAAAACTTTTCTTGTTACATGACTTTCATCACTTCTCATAATATGCCCGTACCATGTTAACCTCCTCAACTTTTCTGTCACTGGTGCTAGTTTCAAACTTCCTCTAATATCCTCATTTTGAATATTATTCATTCTGGTTACACCACACATCTATCTTAACATTCGTATCTCATCCATATGTAATCTGTTCTCATCCGTCTCTTTCGTAGCTCAGTACTCGGATCCACTACATCACGACTGGTCTTATTATAGTTTTAAACAAGGGGATCATGGTAGGGATTTTTTAATTTGTCCCTGACTACCAACATTCAAGTTTAAACTGGACCGTCAAGCATATTAACTCAAAATGTTCTAGAAATTATTGGATTTAGGGTATTAAAATCGCGTTTTTAGCATGCGTTTTAATTAGAGTACGGAATACATAATAAATACAATCATTCAGACGATAGACGTAATTTTAAAACTGTTATTTAGATAACTGAATCATTTTGAGTTGAGCCATGGCCATGGCCATATTGGCCTTAGCTGCTCTGCCTGAGCGTCTTTCACTTTACCCCTACTCCGTAGCCGGCTGTAATGCAACATGCGATAGATGGTTGATAAATTTAGACAATGTAAAAAGTTTCACTTTAAAAATAAGATAGAAGAACATGATTTAAAAAGAAAGTAGTTTAGACAATTGAATCTAGTGAATAAGTGGACGATGATTATACGAAAGAAAATCTAGAAAAGGTTTTAATTTTAGTACAAATTGGTTATAGGTAATGTTGTCGGAATAAGAAAACCTTGTTAAGCAATTATCGAGGAAGAAACCTTGCTGAAAAATGAATGAGGAGGAAATCTCATTTCAAAAATTTCAAAAGAGGTTGAAGTTGCTCTCTGTGGTAAGTAGGTTCTGCAAGCCGAGGCCTCTTTTGAGAGACAGGTAGTGCTTGCCAGTGGGTTTGGAACTATGTTTTTTTTATATACTTTATAGGTAAACGTTTTGAACACAATCTCATATGATGTTAAATGATGATGTGGTCTAAGATGGTAAGTCACGCTTAACCTAGAGGAAGACTGGCTCTCAAGTACAGCTGTCGGAACACACCAACACGGTGCTTGGAGACAGAATTTCAACTTGAGGGTGGTAGCTAGCCAGACGGACTTAGAAAAAGCCCTACCACCATGCAGATAAACACTTGTCCTACCCCCGATGCTAAGAACATAAGAGGCAATGGGTTTTTAGCCAGTACAATCCAATATAAATTTTACGCTAATCTTCATAGCGAGTGAGTACCCATTATGAGTTTTTCATTAATAAAAAAAGGATACAAATATTGTAGAAACACAGTAAATAGAAGAAAATTAAAACAAAAGTCTAGTAGATTACTTTATTCAATTTACACAGATTACTAAATTTAATATTTGAAATTGGTAAATACTAAGTTACCACACAGTATGGACACAGCATTACTTTTAGAAATAATTACAAGAAAACATGGCATTGTAACGTATTAATTTATACATCTGTAATTATTTAAAAAACGGCGAACAATGATGACAGAGACAACGATAATAATTATACTTGATTATAACCAAAATAATGTATTTAGTTAATTTCGTTTTTTTTACATTTAAAAAAATAATTTCAATAATGAATGTTAAAGTGACATACAGTTGTCATTATTTTACATATTAGTGACGTCATTGCTTGCGGTGGCTTCTCGTATAGTATGTGGAGACAACCATAATTATGTATTTTATGCCAAGTCACTTTTCATAGTTTTTGACAAACTATGATACAAGAGATGACCTTTTTAATTATCGCGGATATTTCTAAACATTTCTATATTTATAAATATGAGTATTACGAAACACCGCTTAACGGTGGTGTCGTAATTTTTATAAAGAAGTTGTCTCTAATTTCGTGTAGTTATAATCACTTTTTATAGGGGTATCCTATGTGCTTCTCCAATTTCTAAGCTACCTCTAGGCATGTAAGAAAGAGATATATATATTTTGAGAATTTTTCAACTAATGAATTATTACAATGCAACTTGAAATAAAGTTTTATATTAACTTATTGAGATTTCTAAAGTCATCATTGATAAACTCAGCAGTAAGTACTTCACAATTTACAAATTCGATTACATTAGAAGAACTACTAAGTTATAATTAACTGTATTCTTACAAACTAATTTAAGATCTTATATATTTAACATTTGGTGATAATGAGTCGAAGGAAAAATTACTTATTAATTAATATTTAAGTACAACATATTATTTCGTACAATTAAATAATATATTTACACATTCATAAATTTACTCCTAGTAGAACATATTCATGTAATGCTACTCCCGTACCTGCGTGTATCGCTACGAAGTTTTGTCTATGGTCGCAACAAATTTAGGTGAGATAAGACATTATTGTCATGCGTTACAAACTATCGAACTGCGTGACGATAGATTCATCAGAATAACTGGGCTCGGGGTTTTCACACATATTATAGGAACTTGGATACGCTAATTTTCAGTTATCATTGTATTGACAAAGATGTAATGAATGTTATATGCCTTTATAGGAATTAATTTTAAGGTAACTTTTTAGCGCGACAAGTAACCGAAGCTTCGTCACGCAGGTACGGAACTATCAGAAGAATATAATTTTTATTTTCATTATGCTACGTACTAATCTATGTATGTTGCTAATCTCAATGTTTAATACTATTCGAATATTATTGGAACGGATTAAAATATTATTAAGGAAATATCTTAAGTTTTGAGTCTAATTTGAGTGTATTGTAGAAATAATAGTATCCATTAACCAACCCTTTCCTGATGATAATGGTCTCATGATTCTCCGTGTTTGAGTTAACAGACATTTTATACAATTTAGACAAAATCAAATACTTACTCCTTATCTAGAAAAACTATCAGGATATCTTCATTTTATGTAAAGTTATTAGACTTAAGGAAACTACGATTTTTTAAGCAATACGACATTCAACTATGTGGTTATCTTGCCGCGGACATGTGAGACAAGTCACTGCCGCCACCACACTTGGTGGCTTATATTTTTTTCCTGTGTATATGAAATAAATCGTTAACATATTAAACGACGCAGATCAAATCGTATCTATCTGTTAGTAAAAATAATATCTGTTAATAAAAAGTTGTTTGATTTTGCAATTTTTTACATATAGTATGTACCTGATACTATGAAATAATATAAATCGAATGCTATATTATACAGTTTTAATGTTACAGTTAAACATTGAAAATAACTTTTCTAAAATATTTTTTACGTTTGTCAAAACTATTAAAATGTTCAAGTATTTCAAATTTCCATATTACGTATGTAGTAACATAGTAGTGACGTATGTAAAATGAGACAAGTCGAGGTAAAAGAGATAAGGAGAGGTGAGAAATTACCAAGTGTTTGATGGTGTGGTGTCTCTAGGATAAGCATTATGCGCTAGATAATTTTCATGGCATCGTATAAATTTAGGTTTGATATAATTAAATAAGGTGTTATTCTTTCTTCCATTAACCGACTTCAAAACGGATGAAGTTCTCAGTTTGGTTGGATTTTCTTATATGTGCTACCTCAGAACTTCGGCATTTATAAACCGATTTCGATAATTCCTGTTTTATTTAAAAGCGTATACATATATTCAAGCGGGTCCAATTTTATTTCAAAATCATTGACATATTGAACAGGAGATATTTAGAGATTAAGATTTTGGTAAGTTCCTGACAATACAAAACTAGGTACCTAACCTAACTAACTAACCTCACTAAGAACGTTCTAATACATTTTTGGAGTAGATTTTTTTAAAGACAGTTTTTTCTTCTGTTAACGTTTGATTTTATTAACAAAATTTGATAATTGAAATTACCATCACAATGCGACGATCTTGTAAGCTTTATGCACAGTATCTAGTATCCCGAATATTGCAAAAATCGAGTAAACATTTTTTAATACATTTATAATTGCTTATTAATTTGATAATCAATTATATGGGCCTGGGTAATAAGTGTAGTTACTCGATTTCAAACTACCAAATTCATAAAAAAATATATTCTACATATGACTCAAAACTTTACTAGCTCCGCATATTTTCAGAATCGCTCCGAATATTTAATAATATGTTTTTGATTTCCTAGAAACTCAATTTTAAAGTTGGCAACTCTGATCACTGTCAAAAATGAGTATGTCTCTACTGTCAATCGTTATTTGACATTTGAATTACTCTTTATCCGTCAAACAAAACGCGTCCATATATTAAAAAAATAAATTACCAAATATATGTATAAATGCATCACATCAGAACGTCTGCACCACCTATTTGGCTATTTTTTCGTTGTTGTGTGTATATGAAAAACAATTGAAAAATCATCCGCAAGATTAAAAATTCGCTTTAAAAAATCTATATATAATAAAGTGAGTCAAAGAGTGAGACAGAACACAGTAGAAAGAACTTTATTAACATTGACATAGTTCATCGATTGACGTTTTGTTGTTCAATTTCCATGTTTTTACATTACACGGTCGTATTGCAAAGGAAAGATTTGGTCTCATTCTCTTCTTTACTACACTCGTGTGAGGCTGGAGGTTTATACTAAAAGATTAACACAACCATACAAACTATTAATTATAACAAAACAATACACCTTATTCCTAAAATGAATAAAGCCATCACAATACAATACACTACTACTACAATAAATTACTAACACTATGTTACTTGAAAATATAATATATACAGCCACTTATCATAACATATTTTTAAAACAAACTAAAGTTTAAAAAATCTATCATTCTTATGAGGTAGAAAACGAAATTTTTTATTTTCAATTAAGTACATACATAAACTTTATTTACACGATACTAATCAAACGGTAATTAAAAAATTAAAAATAATTGCAATAAAGAGTTCCCTGAACACAGTTTTATATGACAAAGACAAAGAGAGATATTTACAACTTTATACATTGAGAAACGTAAATTAAAATAAGTTAGTAATACTGTAAATAAATTTAAAGCTTACATTTGCAAATATAATTGTTATCTAATACCTAATATTAAAAGTAATTCAGTCGACATAATCTAAATGACAAAGAATATGATAAGTACTATTGCAATAAAAAACAATGAAATTATTTTTTTTATTATATCATCATTAATTTAATTATTCAATACATTATAATGCATAATAACATTATTTTAGCGTAAATCTTATGACTGTATATAAAATTTACCGTATTGTTGCATTTTATTCAAATTATAATATTTATTACTGCTTATTATTTATGCTGCTTAAACGAAACGTACAGTTACAGCGTTGTAATGATCATTCTTCCATTGATAATGTTTAATTTAAGAAACGATAGATGGCGTTAAAACAACAATATTTAAAACACGTCAAGTCAATACAACGTCTTTATAGCTTATGCAGAAATGATACATTATATACCATATTTTTTATACCATGAAAAAATGTTTTCTTAAAAATTCATCGATGGACTTTTATATAGGACAGAACTAAATTATTTTGTCAAGCGCGAATTGTTCTCCTCCGGGTTCCCGAAATTCCATACTTCCCTAAACTTTTTTCCATTTTAGTGAAGCAATCAAGTCAATTATACCTGAGTCAAGGGTGACACGAGTTAATTGCAAACGTGATGGTCTTTCTTATATCGACATATCTCACAGTGGACTCGACAACACCATACGAAGCGACAACGGCATTTCTCTTCATGGTCCCGCACCCTGGTTTGGTAACCGCGACCGCAGCACAGGAGACGGCATCCATCGAGACCGGCTGAGGTCCTATTACAAGTTCGACCTCGAGTACCAAGAATCCCCAACCTGGAATATATATTACATAATTTGAAAACGAGAATAACCTCTGTAATTTAAAAACCTATACATTTTTCAACCAGTTTCACATCACTTTAAAAGAATACAATTTGGTAATGGATATATTCTGGGAACCTGCAATGAGATGGAGCTTCCAGATGAAGACAAACATCATTTATTTATTTAACATTGATCATTAACGTGACATTATAAATATAAAAATGAGTTGCTGTTCGTTTGTCTCGCTAAAACTCGAAAATGGCTGGACCGATGTGGCTAATTTTGATCTTGTAATATTTGTGGAAGAGCTCAGGGAAGGTTTAAACGGCGCGAAACATAAATAATAAGTAAAGGAAAATACTAAAAAAGATAATTTAATTTTCTAATGCAAACTGTTCCTAGCTGTGATGAAACAGTTGATGTCTTTTGTCTTTTTAAAAATAAAACAATGACATTTGGTTGTCAAATATTTATAGGTGCGTTCAAAAATTTGTCTGTTTCATAACTATAGTATTTATGAAGCCCGATCTATTTGATCTGTTTTGTATTCTAACAAAACAGTTGTCAAAGAGTGCATAACTGTGTTGCATTTATAATGGAAATAAAAAAATGTATTAAGTTTTGACCACATTTTACACAAATACTCGTATATGTAAGTGATACGAAGTTCACTGGGTCATTTAGTACATTTATAAATATAGTGATAAAACTATATTTTAAAATTATATAAAAACTAACAAATTATAACTGGTAGAGAAAGAAAACACTAAAAACAATTAACACTCTCAAACTGTCAACTTTATGAAAAGGCTGATATATCTCTACTGCTGTTTTGAATTTACTTCGTTTATTTGTGAAAATATCGTGTGTTTTATGCAATATATTATAATTATCTAGATATTCTGTACACTGGATAGTAAAAGCCTAAATTAGTGTAGGATTGTGAAATATGAAATGGGACGTATTTATTATATCTAGGAGGCTTAACAGGAATATTAAATTTAAAGTGACTCATGGATAGTCGATTTTTTTCATGAAATAAAACCATAAAACCATGGAAAGGTGTTTTCTAATGCCCATCGGACTAGTCGACACGTTCAAGTTAAAAATCTGTCGCCAAGCACCTGTTGGTATGTTCCAACAGCTGCAGTTGAGAGCCAGCGCCCCTCTAGGTATAACGCGTTTACCATCTTAGACCACATCGTCGTTTAACCCCTCGGCTGATTTTTTAAGACAGAGATATCTCAAAATAGTGGATTACGTTTTTAATAAAAAAAATTCACGATTATTGTACGTTGTAAATCTCATGGTTTAGTAAAAAAAAAGGTCGTACCAATGAAAAATAATTAAAAACACGTTTTACATAAAAATTATAATTTTACAATATACACTATTTGTTATTTTTCAAAGTTTTGTAATAAATCTGGTATTTTTTCTAAGTTTATGCTGTCCAGAGCTTGTTGATATATGCCTCATAAGTTCTGCATTCGTTTGTGTGGAACTTACCATTATGGTTTTGGATAGTTCAGAGGTTAAAATTACACCATAAATAGTTGCAGAATTAAGTTACCCCTTAACATCAGCTGAATAACATCACTTTTTGATATTAAATTAGAGATTTTAATGAATACAACAACTTACTCTTCATTCGGTTCGCAATAATCCGGCGAGTCTTCTAAATACACCAAGTCCGTTTTATTTGGTTTCTTCATATCAGTATGAATGGGTCGAAGTTTTCTTACACTTTTACCCCGTTTTCGTTCTACAACCTAAAGATCAAATAAATAATAGTAAATTGCAATATACATTTAATGCGTTCATGCAAAGTTTAAATAAAATCTTCAGAATCTCAGACGAATTCTTAATAACTGCTGTTTAAACATAAACTGGTTGAAATTCCTTATTTAAATATCAATATAACATCAATCAATGGTCATCTTTCTTAAAGAGCTTCAATTCCAAAATATGCACAGTAATAAATGTATTAAGTTTTTGGGAGAAATTAATTTATCACCTCAACGAATTTATTCCGTTGCCTTGATTATGAAAAGATTAAGGCCAGCTCTAAATATGTAGGGATTAGTGATAATTGAAAAAGCAATACTCACACCGACCTTTACATGAGAGGCGCCCTCGTACCGCGTAGAGAGAGCGTCTCCGACCACTCGGAGCTGAGGCAGTCGACGCCAGCACACGCGAACCGAACACGATCCCGACATACCATGACATTTGCAAACGCGTTGCATACGAGATCTTACAGCCTGGAATATACCAATAATATAAATACCTAACTCACTTCAATAATAACTTATACCATTGTCGAGGCAATCCAATTCGAATAACAATTTGTAGGTGGTAGAGCTACGCTGAAGCTATTACTGGTTTCAGCATGAATGGGTCGGCTCGCCCGAGCTAGTACCACCCTCTCACAGAAAGCCGACGTGAAGTAACAGTGCTTGCACTGTTGAGCTTCGTTCGGCCAGTGAGAGCGCCGGAGGCCCACATATATTAAAAGGCCGGCAACGCACTTGCGACTCCCATAGTGTCTATGGAAGGCGGTGATCACTTACCATCAGGTGACCCACCTGTTCCTTTGCCCCCTATAATATAAAAAAAAAAAAAAAACATACATAACTTTGATTTCAGATGAAGAAATCTACCCAACAGTTAACTTAATAATAACAGATAATTAAACAAAGATGCTTCTGCCACTGGAGAATTTAAATTAATTACATACGACATTAGCTTTGACCTATCCCTCGGGAACAGTACTTTTTCTGGATGAGAGATACTATATGCCCTTTTTCTTAGCCCTTTCTCGGCCCTTAGCAACGTATTTGCAAAATTGCCTAATGATCGGTTGAGGAGTTAAAACGTAAAAGACTAACAAACAAGCTAACGTTTATGTCTATAATATTAGTAAGGAATGAAGGACAGAGAAATTGTTTCAAATAAGTTATAGAAAGCCCAATTAAACGATTCATAAATAATTTAACAATCGAATTGAGTTTTTGGCGGGATCTTGGAATTTCATTTGCACAATGAAGTAGATGTTATATTTTATTCATAATCTAATATTATTTGGTTCTATATTTTATAAAATGTATGGTGTTTTATGTAATATAGTCTGGTTATTGTGCACGTGTGAAGTGAAAAGGAAATAACGCCACGGAGCATGAATTCTGACTTGCCGCAAAAACTCCCTGGAAAGTTCTAACAAGACGGCCACCATCTTGTTAGTACTTTGAAATGATCACAAGGCACTTGTAATATCATTATCTACTCGACAATGGCAGTAATAATCTACTAGAGGATTAGTTGTACAAAAATAAAATAAAAAAAAGGCATTCGCATGTATAATCTTATAGTAAGGGTAAAGAAATTGTTTTACAAATAAGTTTTAGAAAACACACTTAAACGATTTATAAGTAATTAATCTAACAATTGGATATCAATTGGATTATTATAATTGAAATTAAATCAGATTTTGACATCATTTTAACTAATAATTAAGTGTGCATACTTGATGTTAAATATGAAAACGTTCGACTGAAATTGACTTAAAGAATAATTAATTATCTCTCGTGAATGCCTAAACAATTAAAGGGAGGTAACAGTTAATGGTATAAACATCTCAAGAATAGTTATAATGTTAATCAGTATATTTAATTGTACATATAACAGCATTACCTAAACAATTAACATGTATGTACTTGCAAAATTACAAATTCATCTGTATGTTAGTAGCTAATTAAAAAGTTTTACAAACAGGAGAAGTTTCAACATCACATGAAAATCAAAATTACTGTATCCATTTTAGGCCCTGAGAAGGCGCTTATGAACGTAAAAAACTACCACCGGTTCGGACAAACAACCCAGCCATCGAGAAGAACAGGCAAGAAAATCGATCGAGTTTATTTTTTTAAAATGTTACAATCGTTTTTAGGTGGATGCACAAAGAGACGTATCAATTCCAGACTTCACCATCGTTCACATATTAATCCACCCTATAATAACCTTAATAATGGGTTGATAGTAGACACCCGACTTAGAATCAGGTATCTTATTGGATTTATTGTGGATATTTAAATTTACATTTATTTACATTCTTACCCTGCGTCCAGCCTCATTATTGTGCAAATTCATGAGCCCCTCATCAGAGTTCTTATCTTCTTTCGAATCGACGAAGTCTCTGCTATACATCTCTCCGTATCTTATGTCCTATAAAATTATATATCCTATTCAAATATTTATAAATTTTGAAAAATACTTAGCTTTTCATGTCCAGCTGTCCAAAAATATGAATTGTTTTTATTTACATTTAAGAGCTCAGCCTTCAGTGAGGGAAAACATTGTGATGAAACTATAGCATGGTAGTAGGGTTTTCCTAAGCAAGCCTCCTCCGACCTTCAAGTTGAAAATCTGTCGCCATACACTTATGGATGCATTCCATTATTCGCATTTCAGAACCAGTATTTCTAGGTATTACCATCTTTAAATATATTGTCACTTAACATCATGTGAGGTTGTGATTAAATACTAAATCTTATAAAGTACAAAAAGTCTAATTGCACGAAATTACAAAAGAATTTGCAAAGTCTGATATTATTATTAATACTGCATCTTAATTTAATATTTCCATTACTTAAGCTTTACGAGATATCTTGATCTTTTTTGCAGTTGCAATGATAAAATATTTAGGTTTCTTTATACATATGAAATAGAGATAGCAAATGGTCACGTAATACATTTATGTTCAGTAAATATTGCAGTTTATATCCAGCTATAAACGGCTTCAAATAGGACCGCTATCTTACGCAAGGTCACTGAGGAACAAAGTTGAAACATCTCGCATACCGATCAGTTTCGCTAACATTGTTTTACAGGTTAAGGGCACAATCACGCAAGAACTGCTAAATTAAGGTAGAAATAAATATGATAGAGGTCCGTTTACAGATTATTATCTCATTCCAATAATAGCAAAATGAATGTAACTCACTTCAGAACATCCACCCCATTGCCAATGTCGTGGAGTTCGTTTCCTCACTCTAGAGTCACAGGAACATTCATTCAGTTCCCCACGACTGCACGCTCTGGCCACGGCGTGGGCCAATGAGGCCGACGACAACGCTTGTACAAAAGCTGATTCTCGTGATTCTGCAATCAAAAATTATTTTTATTTGGTATAATATAACTACACCCAAAATATAAATTGCTTTATATAAATACACTATTAACTAACATCCTATATAATAAAATTTGTAAGGTCAAAGAACTCCCATTAGCAACAACATTGCTTAAGATAAAGTAAGGAATCAAATTAAAAAGTTCCATTTAATATTCCAAGAAGAATATTCATTTATGAAATATTAAGAGTTATAAATTAGATTTAGAAAATACTAAATGAAAATTAATTTTAATAAAATTTCCACGCGTTGCATATCGACGCTACGAGATGCTCATCTGTTCCAAATTCTTTACTCGCGCGTATAGTCGCGTATACAATAGAAAGAGACAGGGAAAGGAAGAGAGTGGCATGGAGGGGCATAACGGGTTTTCCTTACATTACTATTTTATCCAGTTGGCTCATAACGTAAGCCGCATTAAGTAAGTGCGTTCCAAATAATGACGTCTGCTATTATTTGCCTTGCCTTTTTATATTTATAGATTCAGCGTTGTACTGCAATATCACCAGATAGGCCTAAAATGGTAAGTACATGGACATGTAACGTTCTAAACCCGGGAGGAATTTTTTTTTAAGCGGAGTTCCCTGAACACATCTATCACATTGCTTATAGCCTTTTCATAATATATTTATTAAAAATTAAAAACAAAATGATTTATTTCTAATATATCGGAAACTGAAGCAAAATATTCAAAATTATATATGTACACTTTAAACTAGGTATATATATTAAAAGTGTGTTTGATACCATACATATACATAGAACAGTATCTGAACAAACAGCAAGACGTATTAATGACAATTTACAAATTAATTAAAGCATACAAACTCGTCAGCGGTTATTAGTGCAAAATAACGGGAGATTCTTGATTGTTGAAGGCGTTGCTTTGCGCGAGTCCATCATCAAAAATTAGGGTGGATGTTACTTCGCACTTCCACTTGGAATCCAAGCGGTCCAAGCGGAAGTGCGAAGTAACGTCCACTCTAGTTTTTAAATAACGAGAGGTACAGCTTTAGATTAAGCGTACTTGGACTTGAATTGTCTGTTATTTATATAGAATATAACTTATCAGAGAAAAAGTTTTTTTTAAATAGAATATATAATTGGTTATTGATAAATACAATTTAACAAAATTGACACTATAATAAAGTAAACACACTTTTTTGTTTCTTGTACAAATAAACGTACATCTGAAAGCAGATTAAATTAACGCAGTCTTTAACTTTAAACAAAGAATCTGTATAAAAATACTATATCAAGTCCACCGTCAAAAATGCATACATAGTTCATTGACCAACGGTTCTTGTGTGGCCAACTTATTAGATCTTTGCGTAAGATGTCATATCATAGACGCATCAAGGTTACAGTGGTTCATGATATACTGGTTGTACTTCTATAGTTTACAATAAACATGCTGAGCTGTTCAATCAACAAGTGTACACGTGATCTCAGTAATCGACATATGAAAATAAACATATCGAATCCACGAAAAGTGGTAATTCCATGTAGGAGTCGTAGAATAACACATTGTGGATTTGAATATTATCAGACAACGGAAGACGCTGTCAATTCTTAATGATTTTATGTTTAAATATTACAGTAAACAAAATCTTCTAAAAACCTCTAAATAATTTAAGCAAGTCGACGATACTCTCCGATAAAATTAGCTTTCGCAATGTGGAAGGGTTTTGACTAAGTCTGCTTGGCTAGCTACGATCCTCAAATTGAAACTCTATCGCCAAGCACCGATAGTCGTGTTCCGGCAGCTACACTTGAGAACCAGTGTCTTTATGTTTAGCGTTTTTACCATCTTGGACCACATAGTCATTTAACATCGGGTGAGATCAAGTTTGTAATTGAAGAATAATGTAATTTTCTATTCTCACAAGATAAGTCTTATAGATTGTATTAAAACTGATACTGTTAATTTAAGGGTTGCTTATATTAAATCTTTAAAATCAGATCTAATACTGATAGTTTATAATAATTTGACAACGACTTAAGTGAAGTTGGAGCTTAAAGGAGATCTAATTTTTGCGCGAGTATTGCTCTAAGTCTGTTTTTTGCATTTAATGGGTTCCTCTAGGGTCTCCTCTAGAATTAGTGGGTGTATCTTCACATCCTACATTGTCATTTAACATCAGGTGAGATTGTGACCAACTCCTAAAACTTACAAAGTTTGGAGCCTAGAAATAAAAATGAAACGTTATTTGGAATTATTACCTATTGAGTGTCTGGCTTTTGGTTCTAAGGTAATATGTAAGTGCGAACAACAAAACTATTTAACTCCCAGTATTTCAAATTATAAATTACCAGTGACGATATTAACCAGTGAGACAAGTAGACATTCAAATATTTTGAAACCTTCTAGCACCTAAATAACATGAAAAGCAAGGATTCCTTACAGGTGTTAACTACTAACATTCCAATTTAAAGATCTCAGCGTAAAGTAAACAGATATATCGAGCGCCGTGCCGCTTCGTTCAAAGCGGACAAGTTCACCGGTAGTAGTACATCAAAGAGCATGTGGGATATAGCCATCGAGGTATCCTTTGAACTTCCAGTTTGAAATCTGCTATGATTGTTTAAAAATATTACTAGGTTGATGATATTAAACTGATTTCTTTCGTATAGTACATACAATTCGTGCAACATTTTTTTGTTTAAAATTGTCTATTACTGCTATTGAGAAAAGAAACAAAACCTTGGAACGTTTTTAATATAACATTCATTGTTAGTAAATTACATCAGTTTTAAAGATATACATTCAAATCTCAATGTACCTACGGATAAGATATATAAACATTTAAAATCAAAAATAATTATAAAAATGAAATGTCTGAAGACTCTGCAACACTTGAGTGTATAGCCACGAAGCTTAGTCTATGGTCCAAATAAACAAGTATGGAAAGGTGTTATCGTCCTTCGTGCGCCATTATAACTAGGAACAAGTTTTTGGCGGGATCTTAGTAGGTTATATAAAGGATTTTATATTTTACTTATAATCTTGTGTTGTTTAACTCTATATTTTGTATTATTGATGATGTTTTACGTAATATAGTTCAGTTATTGTGCACAGGTGAAGTGGATAGGAAATAATATCACGAAGCGTAAATTCTGAGATGCCACAAAAACTCCATGGAAAGTTAAAATCAGCGACCATCTTGATAGAACATTGAAATGATTACAAAATACTTACTCCAGAAATGGCAAAAACGATTGGCCATTATTAAAAGCCTGGAACATATTTTCATAAGTAGAAAAACGCATAAAGCAGAAGAGACTAATTAACAACGTAAAAATGACAGTAAGCGTCTTTGCAAAGGACTGGGTTGCCAGCAATGAAAAAGAAAGAATGAAAATAACTGGGAACGGCCGGAGGTTTTTGGATATACATTTTAGTATGACTAGTAATCGAAGGTTCGTAACAAATACTGGGAATAGTAACCATTACAGTATACTCACCAACATAAACCTAAAATGATTATTAAAAGTGTTAACATAAAAGCTACGTAAAAGCCCAGCGTTTTATGGTTTTTCGCCATTTAACCGCATAAGATTTACCAGGATCAGAATCTGTTGACCTCAGTACATTTTTACTACACTGCTTTCATATCCTTTTAACCCAATCGAATAACTGCAATGTAAATGCTTTGAAAGGCCTAAGGTTCTGAAACTTTTTTTTTATCGTTGTAACTGACGGCTTGTTCATGTATCCCGGTGTACTCTTTACTTATTTTATTTGTTTTCATTACAACTTCACAACAGAATTGTGGAAATTTGAATACAATTTGAAAGTGTCACCTACGAAGTAATACGAGTACATCTACTATATTTTAATATTAAGCTATATAAATACAATGATAGGGGTCTGCTGTTGTGCGCGCATTACGCAAAATCTACAGGATTTGTTTAGTCTTACTTCTGGCACATTAATGTTCCTTATTTTACATTTGTTTTTTTTTTGTTATGTTTGTAATCGTCAAGACAAGATTCGTATAAAAGGAAATGTTTGAAAAATAAAAAGGGAAGGTGAAAAATTTGGATTAAAAAATTTACCATTTAAAAAAGTTTGCGAGTAATGAGACAGTAAGAAGACCTTAAAAGGTGTTAATAAATTACCATTAAATTATTCAGATGTCATTTCAGCTGAGGACTGCTAGTTTAGTCTAGAGTTATAAACGTTTTAATAAATTACGGTTTTTATAAGCTAGCACACATTGAAATATGTGTATTTTGTTGCCGCGGAAAAGTGGGGCAAGCGGTGTGGTGCTTATATATTGTTTTCTCTGTATATAAAACATATTGTTAAGAAGATAAATGATGTAAACGAAATCACGGATATCAGTTAATATTTTATATAGCTAAAATAATAAATGTATGAATCTATTTAAAATAGTATCTAATAAATAACTGTGTGCGTACATGCTGACGGACAGTGTGAATCTATATGTGTTTGTATACTTACTGTATTTAAGTACTCCTCCAAAAATATCAGTGGAATTTTCAACAGTACTGCAATTCCATCTGCTATTTCGGAATTGGTATTGGCACTCTTCCACGGCTTGCATCGCTCCCGTTTGAAGGACCTGAAATAAAAATGGCCACCATTAATTTTGGAATTGCTAAAGACTATGTCAAAATTATCCTTCCCCTCCGCATATGATAGCATAACACGTCTTTGCCATACGAGCCTCAGTTTTAAGTAAACTAGTCACCTGTCCCAGCTTTACACGCGAAGAAAACGAGATTCCACCGTTTACAATACAACCATGCAATGAAATAAAATATCAAGCGAACAACCGAATGTCAGTCCGTCAAATCTTTTGATATTTTATAGGATCTTCTTACTGTATTTTGTCTCGCTCGTTCCCTCCTTTATGTATATGGAAATTTTTAAATCCAAATTTTTCACTTTTCCGTATGATTTTTCACACGTTTTTTTTTATACGAGCCTTGTCCTGACAATTATAAACATGACTAAAAAGAAGCAGCCAATTAAAGTCGAAATACATATTATGAAAGATCTCACGTGAGAATAAGGTTGGGGGAGGGAGTACCGAGACAAATATCACGACATCTCACCAGCGGGAAAGGGGATTAAAAAATCCTCTAAAACGCCTGACACAATTAATGTGGACAATCCCTAACATCTAGGCCGTATATATGAAACTATAGTTTAATATCGCCATCAATAAGTTGGAAAGATACTTAAATATATTTGCCATCGGAGAGATATCTCGGCGTAGCCTTCATAAACCGTTAGAGTTCCACAAAGATGGCATCATCATTTACTCGTATAACGATACAAACCCAGGCAAAGTCTCGGACAATCACTAGCTATAAAATAGAAATAATGAAGAATATAATATTTAAAATAGCTTTTGTAAAAGTTTAGGAAACACTGATGATTTAAAAACAAAAAAAAAACAAGCAAATTAATTCTCAGGGTTGTGAATGCTGTTCGCTGATTTTCACATTACTTCTCTTTACACTAAGTGGTCGATAAATTCAATAATAACCTACGTCCGAATACAATGGAGCGAGACCTTTGCAAACAAAGAAAAAAATAACCCGTTGCGCTCAGTAAAAATACAAATCACAACTTCAAGTTAACTTCTATTAATTTGACCATACATTTATTTTCTCAGGATACTTCACATAATAATTAATATATTTATTGACAGTACATTTTATTTTTAATTACTGTATAGCATAAAGTTCACGAGTTAATAAAGAATCTGCATATTTTATAATTAATTATGTTAAGTGCTAGCTGATACCTGTGACTTTGCCTGCGTTGTCCTCCGCATGCGCACCATATCACTTGCCCCACTTCTCCGCGGCAAGAAAATACACCTAACTAAACGCGTAGCACTAAAAGAATCGCGGTTTCTTAAATATCTCATAACTATATAATAGATGAATCAATACATGTATATGGATAATATTTTTGAAAATACGCTCAAAATTCATCTAGTACTTTTGGAGTAATGCGCGGACAATAGGCATGATCCTTTATCATTTTACTTATATATAGAAGATAAACGACATAGTATCTACGACTTCTTTCTTGTTAAAATGGTTTTGTTGCGTCGTAGAAATTATATGTTCCTATGTACTAAATGTGAGTCGTCTTTTGTTTCTTTAATTGTAAGTTTATTGCTATCACTTAACTTTTTGAATGAGCTATAAAATACCCCTGTTATACTGTAACAGTACTGCTTATACACTACATAATAGGGTGAACTATAATAGCTGTTATAACACTCTGAAAAATTATCTATTTGTGTATCTTTTTTATACTTTATAAGTTAGCGTTTCACCACAATTTCATCTGATGTTAAATGATGATATGGTCTAAGATGATAATCACACAGGCTGGCTGTCAAATGCAGCCGCCGGAACACACCAAGTACTTGGAGACATATTTCAACTTCAGGGTGGTAGCTAGCCAGGTGGACTTAGAAAAAGCCCTACCACCGTGCTATGGTGATTTCCTCACGATGTTTTCCTTCATCGAAAGCTCCGGCTCCTATTCATATATAGAAGGAGAAGATGTACAGACTTCGAATGAATTAAAAATAAACAACACCGATTCACAAACGTCGGAAATACGTCGAAACATTTTAAACTCATGATAAAAATCGACTACAGTTTGAGCGAAATCATTGTTAAACACAACGAACTTAAACTGGGTGGTCTTTGGAGATCTGTGTCCTAACTAATATTATAAAGGTGATTGTCCGTTTGTTTTTTCTATATTATAAGTTTACATATTTTACAAATTAATGTATAATTGAAAAAAGAGCTAAGGTATGCTGAATAAGATTTACAGTAAGAAATGCTCATGGTTATAACAGACCTAACCAGAGCTTGTAGATGTGCAATTGACGGATACATCGTACACAAGCGTGTCATTTGAATCCTTACCACCTGTTATCGAAGAGTCAAATATCCACGTTTGGCATCCATACGAAGTTAGGATGTTGAAGTTATCGTGGTACTACAGAATAATGCCAAGGAGGGTTGATGTCAGGCGCACGCGGCCTTTCGTAAAAATTAAGCCAAATCATACATCACAACATCACAAACATGTTGTACCGACCCTACTTAGGTGGGACAAGGGTAAGAAGGTGATGATAAATGTGAGTTTCTTTGTAAAAGTTTTCACGCTTTAATAACTCGACTAGACCATCATGAAACCTGCATAAACGTTGTCTGAAAAAGTACAAAAAGGACATAGAATACCTTTCAAACCAGAAACACGGTTACTATTCCCGAGGGACAAATAAAATCTATAATAACGCGAGCAAAGCTGCGGGTAAAAGTTAGTTCTTTATAATCTCTTTATATCAGGTGGTAGAGCTACGCTGAAGATATTACTGGTTTCAGCATGAATGGGTCGGCTCGCCCGGGGTAGTACCACCCTCTCACAGAAAACCGACGTGAAGTAACAGTGGTTGCACTGTTGCGTTTCGTTCGGTCAGTGAGAGCGCCGGAGGCCCACATATTTAAAAGGCCGGCAACGCACTCGCGACTCCCCTAGTGTTGCTAATGTCAATGGACGGCGGTGATCACTTACCATCAGGTGACCCACCTGTTCGTTTGCTCCCTATAATATAAAAAAAAAATCTCACGATAGAATACCCATTAACTACTACTAACTAACTAATAACCCATTATAAATATATTTTTTTTTACATTGTGTAGGTTTTGTGCGTTTGACCACAAACGCTCCAAATATAAAATGGTGATTTAAGAAGGAAACACGTTAAACATAGACGGGGGCTGGCTCTCAAGTACAACTGTCGAAACACACCTGTAGGTGCTTTCCGGCATCTCTTCAACTTGAGGGTGGTATTTTGAGAGGCATTAAAAAAAGTATAACACCAATTTCTTCACTACATTTTCCTTCACCGATAACTGTAACTTATTGCAGGATTCGAACCTATGTCGATGGACGCTGTCTCTGTGTATACATTACCATTGAACCACCAGTTTTCAACTGTTCGTACGTTCAGTTGATTGCACCAAAATGATACATTTTCGTTACTTTTTTTACTGCAACTTATTTGTTGATAAACACAATAACTTGCATATTAAGTTATACTTAACTAGCTTTTGCCCGCAGCTTCGCTCGCATTCATTTATTTATTTATTTATTTCGAGGAATATCAACAGCTGTTAATACACAATTTAAAATACAATATACAACTTAGAGCTAATTAGAGATATTCACTAATAGAATTAGAGGTATTCACTAATAGTTACTCACTAATAATTTATATTTGAACTATCAATAATATTCAATTAATGAATCTTCTCTTGACATATTTACGTCATTTTATGATAGAAACATTCGACAAACGTCGTCGCCATGCTGTCAATAAAAATGAAGTTACCACAGCACCCAAAGTTGTTATTTTGGCGCTTGTGATATCAAAATATTATTAAAGTTATTTTCAGAGATAAATTTCAAAACGATGTAAGCGATGCAATTACTAACCAGATTCAAGATTCCATTCCAAATAATCCAATAAGCGGGATTGTTAATAAAGGAAAACAAAAATCTCAAAGCATTTTTTCTTCAGCACTATTAAGTCGTATCTAAATACATCTTCTATCACCTTTAAGCCTTTTATGAAATAGACCTACATTTACTGTAAAATCAACAACCACGATATTTTAGTCAAACAATTAAAATAAAAATTCAACGCTGTGGATAATGAACAAGTAATAATATCAACAGAGAAAATCAAGCGAAGTCGAGTTTTGAAGCTAGTGTCAATATTTAAAGCAACTGTGTTCATACACCTACCATTAAGCATACACTTAATAACTTAATTTAAGTTCCGTAATGCCTCGAAAGCGGCGCACAGAAATCTGTTCGCGAGGCCCATAATTAAATTCAATAAGCCTTCATTATCTACAATGCAATCTCAATTAAGTTCGCGATCGTTAAGATTTTATTTTATGCAAGTATCAAAGTGGATTGCCTTTACCTTTATACAAGAATGGTTCAGTAACGCAAGTTTGTAATTATATTTTCTTGTTTCCCTATCATAAACCATTTCAACATAAAGGGTGCAACTAAAGTTGCCTACCGTACTTCATAATAACGTATACTACTTTATTTTTGATAAATACACTTTATATATTTGTACAAAAAAAAGTATCAAAAAATAGATTACTTGAAATCTTTAGCAAATGTTTCTTATTTACTTTCCATGACCGCGATCTTCGTTTTCACTGAGTGTTGCCCAAATATTTATTAAAATTTAATTATACATTTATTTGAATCTAAGCTTGTAATCAAATATTGAAAAAGTAGTTACTAAATTTTCATAGCCAACAAAATTGTTAACGCGTTCTGAAACCACAAAAAAATGTATTCAAGGAAATAGAAAGTATTTTTATAAGTTTCCGCAAATAGACACGTTATTTTTCTGAAAAAAAATTGGCTACCCTAGATATGGCAGTCAAATGTAATCTAAAATTAATATCTATATACAAAATATATTTATGAAGTATTTGAAGTAAAAAAAGTTATATACTACACAATGTTCAAGTAATAGTGACATTTTTTTTATATTAAACGAACAGGTGGGTCACCTGATGGTAAGTGATCACCGCCGTCCATAGAAACTAGCAACACCAGGGGAGTCGCAAGTGCGTTGCCGGCCTTTTAAATATGTGGTGGGCTTCCGCCACTCTCACGGACCGAACGTAACGCAACAGTGCAACCTACTGTTACTTCATGTCGGTTTTCTGTGAGAGGGTGATACTACCCCGGGCGAGCCGACCCATTCATGCTGAAGCCAGTAATAGCTTCAGCGTAGCTCTACCACCTACCAAAACAGTACATAATAACATATATTAATAGCCAAACACAATATACGGATCCTGCAGTACCTAGTTCAAGTGGTTGACCTGCATGCCGCTACCACAACGTTCAATGATGCGGTTTAAATCTATTCAAAAATACAAGACTTTTTTAAATGATGACATACTGAAAATCTCTGTATCGGTTACTGGCTATTATATATTTTATTTATCAAAATAAAGTTTGCTTTATCATGCAATGAATGTAATACAAAATGTAACCTTTATGCTTGTTTTATACATTATGCTAAAACTCCGTAATTTTCTTGAACTTTGCAATAATTGCCCATTAGTCTTGGAGAGTTGAATTCAAATTATCTTATACTGGCAGACCCGAGGGAAGTTGTTCTGCCCTAATAATAAAAAACATATTCTTACATGCATGACATGCTTAAGGTAATTAATTATTAAGTATTCAATTTGATAAGGATTGATACTGTATCCGTCTAAATAGCCAATTCCAAAAAGCCAAAAAAAAATTACCTCTTTGTACGTGACCGTTTTTTTAAAAGATAGATGGGTATAGTAAGCTATCCTTAAATGATAGATATATGCCATCAGAGACTTTTTTGTAGATCTATAAAAGAGGAATATCTCACTATACATTGTTTTGTTACATCTCAAAAGAATTAGGCAGCATTTTCGATGAAAGCTCCCAAGCGGCTTGATTTTTTCCAACACTTCCAACAATGTTCGTTACATTTCAACCAATTTACACAAAACCTTGACGAATGATATACTTAAACCCTTCTCGTGTATTACTCTATCCATTAATGAAGATCGCATTACAATCCGTTCAGTAGTTTTTGAGTTTATCACGAACATACAGCCAGCCACAAAGACGCGGCTGGCGACTTTGTTTTATAATATGTAGTGATTCTCAGATTTATTAAATGCAGAGTACAATAAATACATGTTTAATTTAAGATTTAAGCTAGTGAGGGATTTCTAAAGGTACAACAGGTACTTATTTACTGAAGTTAACATAAATTAATTCTACCGGAACTATTGTGATATAAAATTAGTCAACAGTAAGGAAGGACATTCAGCGACGCATTTTACATTACATTTTGGATCACATTCATTGTAGGTGATAGAGCTACGCTGAAGCTATTACTGGTTTCAGCATGAATGGGTCGGCTCGCCCGGGGTAGTACCACCCTCTCACAGAAAACCGACATGAAGTAACAGTGCTTGCACTGTTGCGTTTCGTTTGCCCAGTGAGAGCGCCGGAGACCCACATATATTAAAAGGCCGGCAACGCACTTGCGACTCCCCTGGTGTTGCTAGTGTCTATGGACGGCGGTGATCACTTACCATCAGGTGACCCATCTGTTCGTTTGCCCCCTATAATATTAAAAAAAAACTTTTCTTTACTATACTTATGTCACTTTTAATCGCGCACAAAAATTATAGCTATTTTAATATCATATAGGAGTGACATTATTTTTTATTAACTTTTAAAGCTGCTATGTGGCGCATACCACATCACCGTATAAAAGAAAGTAATGACGCAAATTAATTCATACAAATAATAACATTGATTAAAAATGTGCACGATTATCTTGTGACGTTTTTTTTTATTTGATTGAAGAAGGTGTTACTTTGCATTCACGCCTGGAATCGATTACGTTTTATTTAAAACTAGTTGGCCACTTCGGCGTTACACATTAGTATAGTAACAAAGAAAATGAGACCAAAGTACGACCAAGTAATTATATAAAATGACTACTGAACGTCAATCCGTCAGTTCTGACAATATTTTAAAAAATCATCCTATCGTCTTCCGTTTCATTCATTCACTCACTTTTGAAGTGAAGATTTTATAACATGAATTTTTCATTATTCCATATGGGTTTTTAAAGATTTTCCTCCATACAGATCTTGTCCTGACAATTAATTACAAGCATAACAGAAAAATAATTACTCAAATATATGCAGCCGTGCTGAAGTGATGCGCATATGTATTTATTTATTTTTGATGTGCGACATCTATAGCCGCACGTAAAGTCGATTGCTGGCGTGGCGACGCGTCGCCACATATACAGTGACACATGCCGACAAGACATGTACAGTCTATATGTAGTAGTGTGTTTGAGTTGTCTCAATTAGAATTTTTTTTCTTCAATTTTTGTATGTAATGAAAAAAAAAATGTTTATTAGATTAACAGTCATCATTTTCGATGTGTCACATCTGCCAGGCGTACCGCAACGGCTCACATTTTTTTAGTGTAGTGAAAAGAGACAAGGGCCATTCAATTCCAGACCGAAGTTCACTCAATTTCTTTTTTTTTACATATGAAAAATAATAGCGACTCGTAAAATATTTCACGTCTATATTTAATATATAGTAACAGTTTACTGAATAATATATTTAGGTTTATCGCATCAACTTAAATAGTTACCTGAATCATTTTATCTGACAACGTACACAATTGTTTTTGCCTCTCGACCAAATACTCCAATCTGTGGCAGCTCTCTTTGTGGAGCGTGGTGAAGGTGTCCAGTGAGTTGTTCCCGATTTGGCTGTCGGGTTTCTGTATGGCGAGGTTCCTGAAATGAAAAAAAAAAGTTGTATTTTAACGTGATAATCAAATAGCACTATCCCATAACAAGATTTGTTTTTTTTTTCTATGTCGCAGACATTTTTTTTTATTTCGGTTACGGATGCAACTCTTAGCTTAGTATTCAATCCAATTCGTATTAGTGACTAGGAGCTCCTAAGATAGCTGTCTGGTTTCAGATTGAAGTTGAAGATAACCAAACATCAAGGTGACAACCTCAAGTGAAATGCACTCCTGTAAAAAGACCTGATGTTTCGATTTTAAGAATAATACTGACTAATATCAGTGACTTTGTCTGCCTCATTTATTAACTTAATTATTTACGAAGAAATAGGAAAAAAAAATAATTAAAAAACAAAAATATACTTTCCGTACAAATTTTTTTCAGTCTTTTATAGAACTTATAAAAGTCGCAGTTTCTTACAATTTCATTAACTTTATGTTAAGTTAATATACCGGGATCTTTTTTTTTATCCTTCCAAGTACATAAGAAGTAAAATTTAAAATTCGGTCGAAATTTTTCTAGTAGTTTTCGATTGATATGCGCATAACCACAGAGCTCTATTATTCTATGTATATACTCGTTACCGATCTCCAAATCAGTGGTGTTCTAGAAAAGCCTAAACACGGGTTGGAAATTTAATAAATCTTTTATAATTAGATATCGAATAAATTTGAAATTTCAAGCAATCCTAAACCGTTAATATCAATGCGTTTGTATCTACAAATCGTACATTTTACCGGAAGACCAAAGATTGACCGAGTTCTTAATGATTCAGTAAAATTAACTATCATTATATTATTTGTACTTTAGACCTCGTAACTCCAATACTTGGTTAAGAGTCAAGGAGATCACGGAATTTTGCATCATTTACACACTGTTCTTTATTTGGACCTTTGTAACCTGAACAGAATAAAATCTATTCGATCTCATTAAATGTCTTTAATTCTATCCATTTAGAAAAGATACGCATTCTTTTAAAATATTGATTTTATAATCAACTGTAAAATATAGGAAAGTTGTTTATTTAAGTTAAAGGTATCGTAATTAGAAAACAGAAGAACAAAATTACAAAGTTATGCACGAGCATGTTAAATACTAAACATAAAGAATCCTGTCCGCGAACAAGTACTTGAAAAGGCGCAGTTCCTGACAAACAATAAATGGATGGTTAAGGAACAAGCACAGCTAATTTGCTTGTTTTTCTACTCCAGCATTCGTTGAAGAGTTCCGTGTAAAATAACAATGTTAAAAAGCCCACCTTAGTGCGTAAGTACTTTTAACAATAGTGAATAAGGCAATTAAGAGTCGAGACGTCCGCTCCCCGTCAGCGCCTCCACTCAAATGCGTAATGACACTTGAAGAAAACAAAACTCACCTACCCTCTTTTGTTTTATTTTTGAAAAATATTTCTCTATTCAGGAACCGGCCAATGCGAAGCGGGCTGAGAACAGTACGTTGATTGGCCGACGACCTGAGTGCAAGTGGAAATAAAAGTCCTCGGGCAAATGAAGCGCGTTGTCTCTTTTTGCTCGTTTACCCTTGTATGCGCCTCTCGCTCTGTTTTTCGTTTTAATTGCAAGCATGAGAGGATGTGTAAAGGGTTGCGGGACCTTGAGTGTTGCACGTGCATGGAGGCAGGCATTCAACATGTTTCTATGGAAGTAGGGATGGTTGACGTCATTCAAGATGGGGTTATGTCGGAATAATCTCCGCTAATGCATGACTTGGGTCAATGGTACTCGGCAAATTATTACAGTTGATATATAGTTTTACAAAAATATAACATTGCAAATAGATAATTGAAATAGACAGTCTTATATAAATTGACAAATGTATATTGACCGAAATATAACATACTAGCTGATACTCATTGCTTCGTTCTCTTTGTTTATTGTCTTAATATATTATACACACTTTGTACAAAAGAAAAAAACATAAAAAATTTGAAAGTAAAATTATACTTTGCTTGTAAAACTTGTTTAGTCTTTTTTATTGCTTATAAAAATTGTAATTCTTTAAAACTTCTATAAGTTTATATTAAATAAAGATTTAATATATCCTCATTTATATAGATGAATATATATATGAACAAAATTTGTTGTTATTATTATTTCCTATGTATTATTTGTAATAAAGCTAATTGGGTATTACGTAAATATTCTTCTCCGTTAAAGTTTTGTACAAATTGTGTCGGAGTTATCAATCCTTGTTATACACATAACAAACATTCATTTACATTTATATACAGTAACAGATTAAAAATACATTTAAAAGTGTGCGCTAAATTACCCTGCTCACATGCAACCAGTACTGCAAATTCAACTTTCGCATGTACTCATGTAATAAATCCTGCTACATTGACAAATTATAGCCGATAATAACAAACTTCTGAATAATTTCCATTAATTTGGGATTCAGAACGTGTGTTTACAATTAAAAGGTATATTTAAAAACGTTATAATTAATTAACTAAATGAATTAATGTAATTGTAATAATTTTAAGCGATAACGGTTTTGTTGATAGCGTGTCGTGTCGGACACCGAGTCGATAATACTCGTAATGAAAAACTATTCGATCATGTGAAGTCAGTAAAAAAGAGGTAGTTTATATTTTATGCCATTAACTTGAGAGTTGCACAGTCGTAAAGTTATGTTGAATAACATACACGGATTACTCGAAAACATAACGCTAAATCTATTCGTGTTTTCAGTTAAAAATAGCTTGTTTAATAATAAGGAGACCACCATGATGCGAGGGTTTTACTACATTACTTACGAACAGTCCAGAATTGTAGTAAAAATTTAAATTAAAAAACAATATGATCATTCAATAGTGACACTGTGGACACTGTCAATCGACGAAGCCCCGAAGCTTTCATCGAACGTGAAAAAACTATAGCATGATATCGTTGTGGCTTCTTCTAATGCCATCCTGATCAGTTAAAATTAAAAATCTGTTGCCAAGCGCCTAAAGAATATTCTGGCAGATGCACTTACGAGTCGGATGCCCTATAGGCTTAGCGTGTTTACTATCTTAGACCATATTGACAATTAATATCAGATGAGATTGTGGTCAGACACTAAACTCTATAAAATGAAAAAGTGTGTTATAAATTATTTAATTCAATGTATATTATGGACCATATGTGCGATGGCATTTTCATGTTTAAAAGGTTTGTTTAAATAAATTATGAGCTCTTAATTTCAATAGTAATGATGCTCCGCATCACACTTTCCGATTTTCCATATCAATGACATAGGAAAAAATATTTTTGTTCCTATTGATTTTTGTAACTAACGGGAACGATAGGTCGTATTGTGAAAGTTCTTTACGTGTTTTTGTACAGAATTGAACGCTCTACAAAAAAGGTATCTTATGATTTTTTGATAAGTTGGATCCTTCAAAAGTAATTTAAGGTCAAAGTTCACATTATACGACATTATTGAGGTTTTTTTTTTTACTTTTTCGGCGAATCAACCAGTCTCAGATAAAAAAGTTTGAAATATTTTTGTAGAAGATTGAACGCTCTACAAAAAAGGTACTGAAGTCATTTTCAGTAAGTCAACTAGGATTAGAAGTTATTCAAGGTTAAAGTTAAATTAACCGACAATTTAGTAAGTTTTCTCGAAAAAAATCCTAGATTACACTTTAAAACTTCTGTTACAATTTGATTTAGATAATCTTATAATTCCATTATAAAGAGATTTAAAAAAAATGTTACTTGTAATAGGAGCAAAATTTTTGCATGAGTCCGGTAGAATTGTCGAAAAAGTTAAAAATATCCAAAAATGACAGTATAATGTGATATTGACTTTAAATTACTTTTGAACGATCCAACTTATAAAGGAAATCATAAGAAACGTTTTTTGTAGATCGTTCAATTCTGTATAAAAACACGTCAAAAACTTTACAGTATGACCCATCGTATGTCAATCCAATTACAAAAATAAGAAGGAACATAAATAATTTTCCTGTCATTCTTATGGCAAAACGAAAAGTGTGGTACGGAGCATCTTAATATTGAAATTAAGAGCTCATCTCTTCACAGGCTCATTTTTATACCTAAACAAAGCCATTAACCGTAGTTCCGAATATTTTTTTTATCACACAGGTATATATAATATTAAATATTAAGATAGTTTAGCAAACTTTGATAACAAGTTAGCGATATTAAACAAAAGTATTCATTCGTAAAAAAATTGTATGTTCAAACTATTTGTTATTGCTCTTTGAACAAAAGAAAAATATAAAACAAACGAGACAATAAAACATTGTAAAGTATTGGTGAATTCATAATAAATTCTTGCACAATGTGATGTTAGGCCCTTAACAAGGAAGTGTATAAACATTGCAACACAATCCCCGGTAGGCGAGTGAAGACGATCTCACGCGAGTGTGTTGTTGTTACCTTTGTCTTGTGTCAGACTGGTCACTCGTGTTACTATTGGTTCTCGAAGCGAAAACATTTCATAAAACTAGCAAAGTTTGCGCGAACTAAAGCTTATTTATGTCAACTTGAGGAATTGGAGTCGATGTTACCTTGTACACGGTTTTGTGAAAACAATTATTGAATTTTGCAATATGATTACTACTACGATTGAAGAAATTATTACTCTTAACTCGTTTTTTAGTAATCACTTCATTCTGTCTCTGTTCCGAATGGAATTTCGGAATTGATTTCTAACTAACTTTCTAATGGAAATAATACAAGAAAATATCAGATAAATAAGAAATAGAATTTTCTGTTTCAAGTATGGCTAGATAAAAAAAAAAAAAAAAAAACTTGAGAATTGTTATGAAATTTTACACGCACTCTTAGGAAAAGCAGATAATAATACTTTAGTTCAATTTAAAAACGTAGTATATTCAATTTATATACCTACAGTTCATACATTTTTATTTATTTTATTATTTTAGCGTTTAACTATCTGTAATATTAAATGACGAAAAATAACAGAGGATTGAATCTCAAGAGTGAATCAGTATTATAGTTCCTTGACAAATTTCTATCCTACAACTACGTTACCATTATTTGGAATTTATTTTATAGATATACTAAATCTTCAAATAAAATTATAAGATATAGTGAAAGAGATAAACATTAATTAATTCATCAAAATTTTATTAAATAGCACTTATGCCTACCTAAATGTCTAGTTCAGGGTATATAGGCATATACACCTAAGTGAAAGTAGCTCTTCATTAGTTTGGTGAATTTTGGTATCATGGAAATTGGATATTCAGTTGCCAAGCAGGTTACAGGCCGACATGACAGCAGCGACTGTTGACAAATTGTAGATTTCTTGATGGTAGACGTTTTTTTTTTTTTTTTGTATTGTTTTGCGTTTCTCAACAGATACAGTGACTACCGTTTTAAGAGAGTCATTCGGTCAGAAATTTAAAAATATACCTTAAACATGGAAAATTAAATGACATATGTCTCATTAAAGATGACAGGTATCTATACAAAAAAATACACTTGAAAGAAGCGTCTATTTGTTCCGCCCAATATCCGAAATGCTTTAACCGATTTTGAAATGACTTTCACTGTAGTTGTAAAAAGTAACTTTAAGTACTTTTATGTAGAAAAAAAAAGGGTTTTATAACAAACTAAAGAAGCAGTGTTCAGTATTGCTCACGTTTCCACATACACATGGGCTGTAGTTAGTTAGTTACGTTAATAAAACTACTTTGATTATATAAAATTGAAAGATATTTCTTCGAGTTTCTAAAGTACCGACCGATTCCTAGGAAGCGTTGAGGAAACACAGCGTTAAAGTCGCTTTCGATACAAAATACCCCTTTACGAATACGTTTAAAACATAGCACAAACGTTCATGGAATGCAAACCGGCTGTCGTTTCTTTGTTTGATTATATTTGATGGTATTTTAGGGCCATAAAACATTTATTATGTTGCATCTACCTAATGATAGATAGAATTTAAAACAGATTTTTCCTTTTTATGGTATAATTATTATAATTCAATTTCATTGTTTAATCATTTTATTCCTTATTTTACATTTACAATGTTGTTTTTTAATATTATATGTTGTTGAAAGGGTAAAGTTTTATACATAGTAATAAGAACATTATAACGATAACAGAGTCACGGGTACGAACTAGTACAATTGTAAAATGATATTTAAACTTGCGAGGGTTCATTTTTCAACATGATGACGTTAAACTTCTAAGAACTCTCAATTCAGGATAGACGCATAAAATAGTATAACCTAACTGATTTTTCATAAAACGTAAGCGTCATACTTATAACATGTTTACCGAAACTCGATCTGTACTCGAAAATAAATTCATTCCAGTGATTGTTCATTCTTTGACATATAGTATGTGATATGCCTGTGTATATCAGTAACTATAACTCTCTGACGAATAATCTTTGACATTGAAGCTGTTAATATTTTACTTTTCAATTTCCAATAATACACTTTAAGTGATGATTACACAAGAAAATACATAATAAGCGAAAGATACATAATATTTTCAAACTTAAACAACTCAATACTAGTTTAGGGATAAACGTTTTAATATAGACTGGCTATTTGATATACAACGCAAACCCACCATCATAGAGATGAAATTCCAATGTTAGTTTTAACTTTTAAAGAATTTTTCACACATACTTGCGAAATGAGCTATAAACACGAGTACGCTAAAAGAATACTCAACTCTCAAACCATAAAGACGTATTGAGGTATGCATATAACTATGTTTTACTTGCGACTTCATTTTTTTTTTTTAATAAAAAATCTTTGCAAGTAAAATACAATAAACACATGTGAAATTCCAGTTATATTTCTTACCCTTGAATAGAACACTTTGTAAACAAACTACATGTGATAGTAATAAATTAATCTTTTCTGCAACTTACTAACAAGCGTCCGCTACTTCCTCCGCTTTAGATTACGATAGGAAAACCTAATGAGAATAAAAATTTGCCTAGCGCCGCTTTGTTGTGTGTTAAGATAAAGGGAATAGTATAAAAACATTTGTCACTAAATACACTTATGTGTACTAACTTTTATTTCGATATGAATGGATATTATATTGCTATTTTCCAAGACGGTGTCACCTTTATTACAAGTGTGTAGAATTTTTTGATGGTAACTTGTAGGTGGTAGAGCTACGCTGAAGCTATTACTGGTTTCAGCATGAATGGGCCGGCTCGCCCGGGTTAGTACCACCCTCTCACAGAAAACCGACGTGAAGTAACAGTGCTTGCACTGTTGCGTTTCGTTCGGTCAGACACAAGTCATAAAAATTAAGGGATATAAAAAAAACATTTTTTTGTGTGAAAACGATAAATTTAAAGGTATACGGTACACTAAGAAAAAAATCGGAGCACTTCAAACTTTTTCAGAATATTCTGAGTTTGAAAAATTACCAACTATAATATCCTTTATTCATCCATTATATCCAAAGCTACATCAACTTATCCAAATATCCTTAAATAGGCATTTTTTTTTCTTTCTTAAATCAAAGTTATCGCTTCGAAAAAAAAAAATTACCGTGAAACACTGATGGGTTCTTCAATCTTCTTATGTGAGCCCGCGAACCGTTTTTAACATGAACAAAAAATGTTTTTTCCATGCTTTTCTAAGGATTCCTCTGAAACCATAGATCTGGAATATTTTCTCATGGTCAAATTCAAGAACTACACAACATTTGAAGCCACAATTTTTTTTTTCACTTGACAGCCATTTGCTATCGTATTATAGCCAGTTGAAAATCACCCAAAAAATCTTTTATATTTTTATTTTATATCCCTTAATTTTTGTGACTCGTGTATATTGAGTATTACTAATCACTTGTACCAAAAAACAAAAAGTATATCACGAAAAACACTTCTAATATTCCTTAATATAAGACTTTAGTAGGGAGTTCTTGTGGTAACTTCAAATGAATATGTCTATTATAATACATAATCCAGTACACTAGTAACAAAAAAAAAAATCACAACATCTTCATTTATTGTAAAGTGAAATCGTTTACCCTACCTATTTCATGGTTGTGTGTTGATTTTTTTATTATAGATTACACCTATGTGATTAACCTAAATTACTTTATTAGAGGAAGTACATGTTAACCTGTTATCTGAGTTATGTAATGTCAGTGATGAACAACTCCATAGCCTAGAACCATCTACAAAAAAAATCCACAACGAATTGTCATAGCCCAATACCGATACGAGCGTCAGAGGAACTGCATTCGCATTGTGTATGCATAGATTATATGCTTAAAATAAAATTTGCCAAATTCTCGGCTATATTATTGTATTATTGACGTAACCATTTATTAAAGTAACCATTTATATACTTAATTATAACCACGACTGTACGTTATATTACGCACCTCTCCCTAGTATTAGAACTAGATTATTTTCTAATTCAGATATATTTAAGATAAGCATATTCACATTTACGCAAAGCGGTTTCCTAAGGAGAGCCCTGCACTGTAAATTTATGTAATTTTTCTTTTGTAATAAATAAATAAAAAAAAAATACTTAACCGATTATTATTAAAATAGCGTAATTTAAATCGTGACGGTAACAATACATTGTTCCTTCTTATAGTGCGCCTAAAGAAATAAACATTTCAAACAAATAATTCAGAATGCAAAACTCACATTGAAAACACTGCTGAGGAACCAAAATAGTAGTACGCACTAGTTTATGGGTGAATTTTGTATTCGTCATAACATGAGTCACACCAGGATTGAACCCTTACGATTAGGTATAAACTGATGTGTCATAAAGTTCACACGGTATATTTTTAACTCCAACTGCCTTTTGCTACAGCTCGACAGGCCGCGTGGCGTAGAAGTAAGTCATATACTATTGGTTCTTAAGTGGTGAACGTAACTGTCTACTCCGTAATTGAGTGTCAAATATTTTTATATATATATGTATAGATGTTAGACACTATAACACAAGCTATATGTTGTTTAGTTTTAAATGTCCGTCTGTGAAATTGTTTTTTTTCACATTTATTATTATTATAATATTATAAATTATTAATAGACGCTATAAAATGTATAGTCCTCATGGATATTATTAAATTGGACTCTTACACCAAAATAAATAATCTAAAAGTTGAAATTGAAACATGTCTATTAACGTAGGTTTGAATCCTCGCAAATGTGTCGGAGTGTTCGGTGAAGCAAATGCTAAGAAAAAAGCATCCTGATAAAACTATAGCACAGTAGTGGAAAGACATTTTTTTTAATCGGGTGAGTGCCTAAAGCGCTCCCCTTAGTAATCCGGTGGAACGGTAATGGCCTTGCCAGTCTAACAGTGTAGGTCAGGTTCGAAAAAAAAAAAAACAAAAAAAGACTTTTTTTTAAGCTCGCCTGACTAGCTACCATCTTCAAGTTAAAAATCTGTCACCAAGCAACTATAAATGTTTTCCGATAGCCGTAGGTACTTGAAACCCAAAATCCCTCTATATTTAGCATGCTTACTATCTTAGGCAAGATATTTCGTCACTTAAATTATGGTATACCATTAAAAAAGTAATGTATCCCGAATTATAACCACGTTATACTGAAACGGAGCAACGGGAAAGGTTTATGTATACTCTATGTAACTTTATTAACAACATCAATAAAGAGAAAAACCAATAAACACTTTATGGGATAAAAGTAAAAACCCAGTGAAAATGACTTTTACTGTATCATAAAAGAAATATATAAAGCTTGGTCGTCTAATAAAATGCAAGCTCATTATAAAGAATAAATGAAAGAATATAATTTCACCAGCTTTTGCTGGCGGATCTGCCCGCATTAGTTTAGATTTCACCTATCCTTCGGGAACAGCATATTTTTTCTTGATGTAGGGTATCTTGTATCTTTATGACACCTTTGACAATGTGTATGCAAAATTCCAAGATAATCGATCGAGCAATTAGGCGTGAAAACGCAACAAAGGAAATAAACAATATATATTTTTAATTTCTTTTTTTTTATGTTATTTACATCTTTTATTCATTTTATACTACGCCTTTATCGGAATCAATTTTGAGGTTACTTTTTAGCGGCACAAGTGACCGAAGCTTCGTCGCGCAGGTACGGGACTAGCATTAGCGGAAGTGCGAAGTAACGTCTACCCTCATTTTTAGTGTAGATGTAGTATTGTGATTCGACTTCGACATACCGAGGTTATCATGCACGTAATAAATAAAATCAACAATCTATAATTTAAATATCGCCAAATACGATATCGGATAAAAAAAGGGAAATTATTTCAGCCTACAAGCGACAAGATTTATCGATACCGTACTAAGAGATGCAATTTTCACTTAAGTCTTCCCATAAATATCAATTTGCGAGTGTAGAAAACACCCAAATTATAGGTTTCGTGAACGACACTGATATGATTTATTAGTTGTAGCGAAGGTATATATTTGACCGTCGGGAATCTTTGTATTTATTTATTTATGGGCGGATAGAAAGTTAACGTTAGATGTTAAGAACGAAGCAAAATGTGACACGTTTTTATACAATATTGTTATTGCAGTCATTGCTAAACTTTTTGACCTTTCTGAATATAGGTGCGCCGAACACAACTTTAGGTATAAATAATATATAACATCAAGAAAATTTAAAGGTTAATAAATGCCAATTAAAGGTTCTAGATTAATTTTATTTTGAATTAAACTCTTGACTGCATTATACACTAGTCCTAACTAACATTCAGAGGAGTCAAAAGTAGATTAATGGTACCAAAAATTACCGGTTACAGCATACAAACATGACTATCTCATTTAGACCTGGCAAGGCCTTTACAGTTTCACCTGACTACCCATCATATTTTAATATTAGTAAAACTACATAATCAATGAATCGTATCCTATGAAAAATATAGATTACTGATTTATTTCATACTAGCAGATATCCGCGACTTCGTCCGCCAATTTTTTTTTAACAATATATTTAATCTATCAAGGAAAAACATAAGTAACAAAGCGTTTGTACCACTTCTTCGCGGTAAAACAGACACATAAAGCGGAAAGTCTACAGAAAAGGTCGTTTTTTCTTTAAACATTAATAAGGTTTTATTAAATGTAAATATCGTAATATTATATATATTTTTTAGGTAAGAACCAAGTGTCTATGAAGGATAATTAAAAAAAAAAATCTATCAAATAGATTTTATTCGTGATGCGCGTACAAGTGGAGATCTCTGTAATTTTATTTATGTACTAGCTGATACTCGTGACTTCGTCTGTATTGTATATTAACTCAATAATATATTTTATTTACGTAGAAAAGGCATAAAAAAATTGAAAGCATAAATATTCTTTACTTACAAAATTTCGTTTCTCTTTTGTCGAACTTCTGAAAACCTTAGTTTCTTAAAACTTCAATAACTTTATTTTAAATTATCTTATCGTCACATTCTTTTAGATAAGAACCTAGTATATACGAAGTAAAACTAAAAAAAATATCAATATCTGTCTTATAGTTTTTACGTGATACGCGCACAACGACATACAATATTATTTATATACATTTCTAAAGCATGACGTCACAACATATAACTTCAATTTTCCGTGTAATAAATAACATTAAGGAATACCGCTGGCGTACTTTAATTCATTTTACTATGAAAATAATCAAACAGCTTAGTCGATTCACGAAACTCGTTCAACACAAGTGATGTATCTATCGACTAACCTTCAACCGCGATTCTACCCGTCCAAGAAGATAATATCGAACTCTAAACAATAATATTGTTATGTAACAATTAATTCAGTTCATTTAAATATTAAGTATATATAATAAGTGTAAGTGAAATTGGGCTATGTAAAATTACCAACTGTTTAAACTTCATAATTGATTGCATTCAATATCCTCTTATATTATGTCTGTGGTCTTGATTATACGCTGCATTGGTTAGATTAGGTTGGATCTGTGATTATAAAGTTAGAAAAAAAAATAGACTTAGCAATTTTTCCATGCCTACATAGACATAATCTCAACATGTAGTAAAAAAAATATTATGATCTGTTGAGTTGTTATGGCGTGACACTCAAACACAAACACAAAAACAAAGAACAGATTAATATTTACAATAATAGTTAGAATTTAACACTACGTACGAATACGTAACATACCAATGAACATAGCATCAAACCCATTCCAGGATCATTAAACGAACAAACAATATTCAGCCGTCAAAAATGTATATATAGAATTGAAAGTGCAATGACGTCACAAAACACTATAATAACCCGTTATAACACGTCGAATAACGTCAATAAATAACGTAGCTCACGCGTAAAGAACTTGCCGTTTCCAAGCCCACGCTTTAGTTTTCGTGGTAATAAAATTAAATTATTACTCCTTAATATTAGGTTATTTCTGTCGTAATTATAAATAATTATTTCGACGGGTTTAGGCGTTGTGTTAAATTTTGTATAGAGGATGTTTGTTAATCCGTTGAGGTTATAAATAAGTGTGAAATAGAGTTTTATGAATTATTGGTCGCGACTCCGCCTGCTAAAATCCCCTGGGCTGTCGAATTAAGATTGTAATCTTAAAATAGAAAATTTTGTATTTAGCTTTCCGCGTAATATAATTGATGTCTTTTTCTACGTACGTCTATTGCCACTAAGTTGTATCTATGGTCGCAATAAGTGCTGGTTAGGGATGATACTATACGCCCTCTAAGCCATCAATGGGCGGGTGCTGCGCGCTGCGCAGCGCATTGTGCCACTGAGGGCATTCAGGGGTTACCGCACCGTGGCCTCGGCAGCGGCCTTGTGCTCGCCGGCTTCTTACCCTGGGAGCTGGAGGTGGGAGTTCTTGCCGCCACGTACGATATCATGGCGGCACGAAAGAGAATTGGGAAGCCTCCAGTTCCCAGGGAGATTCAGGCCAAGAGAAGGTAGGACCGGGAGAAGGCGTTAAGCCGATGGAAGCAGGACTTGGTAGTCGCGCGGTTTAGGCATTATACTATTGGCGCCGTCCGCCACGTCCTGCCGGAATAGATACGAAGAAGGTGGGGCTTCCTGTCGTTCCGACTGGTGCAGATGCTCACCGCGCATGGTTGTTTCGGGTGGTAGCTGCACCAGATCGCTCATAGGGAGCCCACCGCCGCATGGCATGAGTGCAGCGCTGAGGAGGACACCGCGCAGTATACTCTCTCTTAGCGATAGGTGGTGATTTGTCGCTGCCGAGCGTAGTTACGGCCGTGTTCGGCAGCGGAGAGGCATGGATGACAATGCCCTCCTTCTGCGAGGAAATCATCTCGCAGAAGGAAGCGGCGGAGAGGGTTCGAGAGCTGTACGCTCTTAGCGGCCCTCTCCGCCAAAGGAGAGTAGATGGAAGGAGATGGCGCCTTGTCTTTCTGCAAACTTATCTCACGTGACATCTGTATCTTACATTGTAAAAATAAAGCCATTATACGTACAATTGCGTGAGTGCTCAATAAGGTTTAATTTGATATAATACTTCGTATGGCGTTTACTGCCTTCTGACAAACGAGTGGAAGTGGTATGATATAACTCGACAGTCCAGGGGTTAATTCTTACTGTAAATAACTGTTTTAACGATATGTCAAAGAAATGTCAAAACGTTCTGTCAAAGATGTCAATCTCCTGTGTTGCCCACGACACAAAATTATAAGTCATAATAAAAACTTTTTCAAATTAGTTATTCGAACCCTAACTAATATTGGACAAATGTATGCGAGTTAATTTATTTCTTAGTTACACTTTCACGTCTTAAGAACTCAATCGATGGTCATTAAGTTTTACGTACACGTTATCAGGGGTACAGTAAAGGACATTGGGAGTTTTAGCCAAAAAGTAGTACTGTTCCCGAGGGATAGTACAAATCTGATTTATAGCGAGTGAAACCATCAACAAAAGCTAGTGTATAATACGCGTACACTCTTTGCAAAACTAAATTAACGTTGCGTGTATCAGTAGATATGTAGCTTATACTTATTAAATTCTATAATACTGTTTTATTTTCAATTAATGTTTAGGTAACACATTTATTATTATAATTATTTGAAACTGTACTTAAAGAAAAATGTCGGTCTATTTCTGTTATACTGATGGGTGTTTCAGTATATGTTTTTGTTATCAAAAACTTGTGGTAACTGAAATAAGAAATAGAAACTTTGCACTGAATATCATATAATAATTTTGAAAACACTGCATCAATCGTTGTATACAATCTATTTCATACAAATTAAAATACTTATTTGGAATGTTTTCCGAATCAATTTATTAGTTCTTCCATATTTATTACATTTCAAATTGATATAAATAATTAGATATAAAACTACTATTTTATTGAATAGTAAAATAAAATTAGACACTAAATACAACATACATCTTATTTTCTTAGTACAAACAATTTTTATTTGTATAAGATAAATTAGTCTCTTAGTGTATATATAAGAAATGTAATAATTATAATTATTAACAGATATATACTTACAGTCGATGTACGGTAACCTATAATTAAAAATGTCATTCAAGTGTTTTCTTTTCACTATAAATAGTTTTTTTTATTCTCTGTTAACTAATAATTTGCATTTTTAATGTTTATAGCTTACACATATGCATCGAGTATGATGCCATAATTTCAAAATGTAATCTTACCACGTTACCATGGCAACAGATAACATATTAATGGTTACTATAGCAACGGTAAGGCGTCACGCATAAGTACAAAGTATTTTCCCTACCGTGCCATAAAGTAATAAACTACTACTGCCAACCTTAAAATAATGTCTTTTTTTTTAACTCCAATATATTAATAAATAAGTTGTAAAGAGGAGCAGAGGTTTTTATCCATCTGTCAGAATTATGATGGATCGCCCTTTACGTTGAAGATCGGATTTCATAATTTGTTTAGAGAGCGTTCCTTTCGTATTCGATTGTGTTCCTTGATTAAATAGTTCTACTCTTTTTTAATAAGCATTCTTGTTCACATAAATGTATTTATTTTTCTTTCATATTATTATATAAACGTATTTTATTTCTGGCAATGTTTTTCGGAAACCAAAACAAGGGTAGTGTTTTTGATTGAATTGATTTCAAAAGTATTCGCTACGTTCGATTTAATTTGATAGTTCTTAAGTAATATGTATGTCGAATGTAGAACGGTGTACGTACAGGAACAGAGTTAAACGACCGAATAAGATCGGCTTGCTGCGGTTTTCTAAATTAATCTCTCTATCGTACAGCGTAATAATAAACCGAACTTAGCCGACTATCTCAGTCTTTACTCACGACGTGCCAAATCAAAATCTGGGTACTGTACTTAACTAGAGATCCGAATCATATCATACACAGTATGTTATACACACACACCATATATACAGTATGCAGTGTGTACATGTACAAATAAATTTAATTCCGATAAAATTCGATATATCAAATAACGTCGAAGTAACAATGCGCAGACAACGCAGACAACGCAGACAAACCATGAGTATCAATATTTAGTAAAGCGAATTACTTAACAAAATAAAAAAGAACATTTTGGCAATGAAACAGGTTATATTGGTCGAAATTCGACCATAAGTCGTTAATTTCTTAATCTTTGATAATATACAGTTTTTTTTTTGAGCTTTTGCTAAAGAGTGTACAAATATTGAAGATTGTAGACATACAACACGTGAATTATGACGAATAGAGAACTAACTTATTCCTTAATTATTTTTACAGTAAACTAGCTGAGCGCTCCAGCTTCGCCCGGGTATACAAACGAGTTAAATGAGACCATATCATCCCTTTGCATTACGATAATATAATCAAAAATCAAATGGCAACGAAACAACAGGGAGTCAATCTGTCGATTCTGTTAATGTTTTTGTAGATAACCAACCTTACTATCTTATGTCTCAGTCACTTTTTCTATGGAGATTTTTTTTAAACATTTGTTTTTCTTTTCCGTACGATTTTTCGAAAACTTTTAACAAAAAAAAAATAAGTGCGACTTGAAATGATGCGCTTACATTCGGCAATTGATTTTTGTACATATAGATATTTCATTTTCAAATGATCATAAATGTAATATTAATTTTGTACTTGAAATATTCAGATTAGTACATTCTTACAATTATAACTCCTACAAACGATTGGTTCAAGTCAACCAAGGACAAGGATCTTTGGAAGAAGATGGACGTAGTGTATACTTAAACGGGACATCCATATTTCAACAAAATAAATTTAACATAATATACTAACAATGATTTTAAACAAATGTATCAAGAATATTAACATTTAAAATAAAAACTGTAATTCGAAATATGAAATAAATAGCTGTAAATAAGCAGAAATGTTTATTATATTTCAACAGTTGAGAACGATTACCTTAAGCGCCTTTGTATATGAAATGCGAAATATGCTTGTGTATTATATTCTGAATACAATATATCACAATGTACACGATGGTTATGTTGAAATAGCAGAGCATTGATTAATAATAAAGACATACTTTCACACAATAAACCCGACCGCTCCATACAATAGCTATTCCAGTTTACAACCAAATTAAAACCCTAGTGGTACGTTTAATGCGACCATAAAAGCGATGGAGCCTTATTAAAGCTTGAAGCAGGATTTTATTGCTCCGTGGATAGCATCCTGAATAAAACGTAATTATAATTATGACAGAAAATGTATATTTAACCTAGTGTTCTGTCACTGACTTCGTCTATTATTATAGGGTATTTTTTTTGTCTTTTTTAATTAACAATTTTGTGTACAAATCGTTTTTTCATGGCTGTGTAGAAAGAGCTTTATGTTTTCGATTGTATGAATGTACTGTCACCAGCTGATAACTTGGTGTACGTTTGTCTATATATACATAAAAATTGATTGCCAAATGTGTATAGACGTGTCACTTCAGGACCGCTGCACCTTATTGACTAATTCTTCCTTTGTTGTATTTGCAATTATCAGGAAAAGAATTTTTATAAACGGTAATGTTTGAAAAAAAAATAGTAATAAAAAATTTGGCTTAAAAAACCTCCGTACGACAACATTAATGAATTAGTGAGGCAGGAGATAATAGGGAGATTAAAAAAAAACACTGACAATATTAACAGATAATCGTCCAATTGTTTACTAGCCATTTAATTTCATTACATGGTCGTACTGTAAACGTCAGAGCTGGTCTCATTTTCTTCTTAATCACACCCTTGTGAAGTCGAGGCGGGCAGATTGTAACTCTATAAATACCTAGTATTTGTTTGCATTAATGTAGATTTGTTCTAGTAAACAGTATAATTTTTCTCGAACGGCGTAATGCATAAAAGCGCGTATATGCGTCAAATACAGAGTAAGTCATTTGGTTCGATGAAGCTGTGAAGGCAAATCAGGCCAATAGCGTATGGTCAGTTAAATAAAAAACGGAGTAAGTCAAAATGTGCCTGACAGACTTGTACACTCGGACACAATATGTTACACGAACTTGTCCACACTTTTGACGTGCCGAGTTTTTCATCTTGTACGAAATTGTGCACACTCATCGACTTGTTGAGTTTTTTTTAAAGTACAACAATAATACTTCCTACTCAAATATTAGTCTTTCTCCTAACAACTAGATACACTAACACAACTTACACAGTAGTAAGGTAAAAGTACCACTTTGTAGGTGGTAGAGCTAGGCTGAAGCTATTACTGGTTTCAGCATGAGTAGGTCGGCTCGCCCGGGGTAGTACCACCCTCTCACAGAAAACCGACGTGAAGTAACAGTGCGACTCCCCTTGTGTTGCTAGTGTCTATGGACGGCGGTGATCACTTACCATCAGGTGACCCACCTGTTCGTTTGCCCCATATGACATAAAAAAAAAAGTATATGTAAATAAGAACTTATGTTAATTGATAGGTTTCGATTTTATGACCTCGTTGACTCTCAAAATTAATTTTCGTTTATGGCGACCCATGGGAAACAGATACTGATCCCTTAAGGTCGATATCGACCACTTTGAGAATCTCTGTTCTAAGGTAACAAATATAAAAAAATACAATCGAGTTAAGTACCAAATAATATAAATAACTGTCTCATTATTTGCACCATCAATTTAATCATCTTAAAATCTCCATTAAGAACGCTGCTAGTATTGAAACCAAAGGGAATGAAGCATGATCGAGTTGGACTGAAAATATATTTTTTTACATTTAATAAGGCTAGTGGTTACTATTTCACCAAATTTTAAGTGACAATACGTCAAACGTTAACTCGTTAAGCCTTCTGGCGACTGACTCCAGTTACCAAAACATACCTATCATCATCATCAGCCTGTAAGAGACCCATTGCAGGGCTATAGGTCTCTTCTTGAAGGATATGGTATAAACATAATCAGCACGCTAGTCCAAGACGTACTGGCGATTTCAAACTCTGAGAAAATTCACAATTCTAAATTTTGTTTGGTACTACAAAAACATTTCTCAGGTTCAAGCTTCCTCACGATGTTTTCCTTCACCGTCAGCCGATAGTGATACCAATTTAAACTAGTAAATGTACGCGAATTCAGAATAATGCGTTGGTACGCGCAGGGTTTCGAACCTGCGGGCATCCGATTGATAATCCACCGCTCAAACCACTACATACCTATGCCTAAGTGATTCGTTTTATAACCTGAAAGAGCTTCCTAAGTAGATATGCTTTAGAAATTGTCTTACCATTATACAAATTACACTAAATCCTCTGATTTATTATAAGTATAAATAAATTTATCAATATTTATATTGTGAAATCGTCTTAAGATATGCAAATAGTCCTTTCCGAGGAGATTATCGTTCACAATAGCTAGTGGCTGTTGCATGTAATAGTAATGTAGTGGCGATAAATAAATGCATCGTGACGTACTCGAAGCTAAAGGCGACAAACAAATCGCGGTCTTTAAAATTTTATTACATTCATGTTTGCAATCTGTGAAGTTTTTTTGTTTTTCCTATATATAGAACTAGCCTTTGTCCGCAGTCTTCGCTCGCAATAATGTAAATTTGACGTATCTCTCGGAAACAGTATTTAATTAAAGGTAAGCCAATAATACTAGTAGATGCCTTGTCACTTGTACTCGGAGCTAATGACAATAAACAAATCGCGGTCTTTAGAATTTGATTACAGTCATATTTGTAATATGTGTACATTTTTTATTTATTTAATATTGTACTAATTATTAATGATTGTCCGTAGTTTCGCTCGCATTAATACAGATTTGGCGTATCTACCGGGAACAGTTTTAAATGAAAGGTATACTCTATATCGTTATTTTTATCCCTGACAACGTGTATTTTATGATAGTCTCCGTTGAGTATTTAAGGCGGGAAAGCGCAACAAACAAAAATAGTCACATTAGTAAGAATTATACAGTTCACATGAATAGTTGCAGTTACATTTAAATATATTTATTTATAGAGTTAATCTAAAATTAAAAACTTAACGATAAAAAATAAATAAATAAAAAAGTATTTATTTAACAAAATAATATTACCGGGCATAAAAATAAACTGTAGATCCCGGCACTAGGAACCATATCCTGCGTCGCGGGTAATCAACCAAAACCAGGTTATAAAATGTATTAGTGTTAGTGCCGTAAGTGGTTTACTTTTGGATATAGTAAATCAAAAATATGAATTAAATAATAATAAAAAAAAACAGTTAATTTTAAACGATATTAATAACTAAACACATAAATATATAAACATAGGTAGTTCCGTCTGTGCTTTATCTTCAAAATTTTTGTCATATATATCCTAAACAATATTATAAATGGGAAAATGTTTCTTCGTTGCGCTTTCACGCTTTAACCACTCAACCAATCGACATGAAATTTTGCACATACGTTATCAGAGATACAAAAAAGGTCATAGAATACATTTCACATAGTAAAAGTTTGTTAAAATGTTTCCGAGGGATAAGTTAATATGATAACGCGAACGCAGCAACGAGCACAAGTTATTTATTTATAGAGGACAGTGATGACGAATTTACTAATAAAAATGTATTTATCAGCTTACAGATCAGTCTGTCTGTATTCACTAAAAAAAATAGCTTTACCGATTTTAAGTAAAAATTGTACAGGAAAAGTACTAGTGCTTGTATAACGGGTATTAAACTTTGTGTACGGGAGAATCTGTGACTTTTTTCTGATGTTTTAAATATACTTCCAGAAAGTTTGGAAAGTGATTACGTTGTGGATTATATATACATACGTCATCAATCTCTCAAACGGTGATGGTGTTTGGTGGTTTATTTAAATATTAAGTTTCGTTAAAGGCACAAGGACAGGTGGTCGCACCAGATTCATTGTTAACGGTGATGAAATAACGAATAGTTGAAATACCAATAGGTCGACGACTTTATTAATTTCGATTGAATAAAAAAAAACTGTATCTTCGGTCTGTCTGATTTATGATGATTGATGGTTTTATTGCAAGGTTTGAAATTAAATGATAAAAATTCAACCGATCTCCTAATTAGATTGGGTCGTTGAAACTATTATTGCAGAGAGAAAATATTTGATATTTGGTTTGTGGTCCACAAATACGTAATCTATTTTTCTTCCAAAATATACCAAATAATAGAGCCGAAGTCTTGTGAAAAAGTTAGTACTTACAAATAATAGTGATCTTTAAAAATAATAAATGTACTACGATAATAAAAACCGGTTTCAAGTTTAAAACTCGATATTTTGCCTTTCATGGAATTTGTAAATAATGACCTACAATTAACTCAGAATTGCTATTCGATAGGGTACAAATAAATCTGAGTTTATTGTGACTAACCGGTCGTTATATACACGCCCCGATGTCTGATTGACACGGCGAGGGAATTAACTTAAAAGGTTGCTTTGTTTGTACGTAATCATATCACTTATGGTATTTACGCAAAGTGCAGTTGAAGTGAAGGTAGATTCACACCTACCGTAACTACAAAGAAACGACTATTCCGATCATTTACCAAAAAAAATATTATATTCTAAAATTCCAACATTTTATTTTACTCTAACCAGTTATATTATTATTTTCACTTAAAATTATCGCTATTTTGAAATAAAATTTAAGGCCAATAACGGTAATGCACAGTTTTAAATTAAATATGTATAATTAATTTGTAAAGAGATGCAAATAAGTGACGTATCAAAATTTATTATCTTAACTATTTGAAACAGGAAAATCGGTTTTGTAGGATTCAGTCGATGCGATTAAGAAAAAAACTATATATAAAAAATAGCAAAGAATTGAAACATTAATTTAAAATATAGACACCTTTCAAGAAACAATAAATCATCCTAGCTTGTATTGCAAAATCGGCGATTGGGTAATTTTAATTTACATTACCTATTGATCGTATTTAGGTAGACCGGTTTTTTTACTCACACGTACAATTTTTAACATAATTATATCATCTCTAAACGGTATGAAAATATAGATGCTACTAAACCATTAATATTGCACATGTAGAAAAAAACCGCATGTGTCATAAAAACATACGACAGAAGTAACATTTTTACATTAAAAAGAAACATTTTAATTAATACAATAAAATAAAAAGCCACCGCCACGTAGTGTTCCCGTGATCAGATGAGAACCGATGTTTTCAACGGTCTACCCGACAGTGTTTACCTATATCACCTTTCGTCACACAAAAAGGTTGCCGCTTACAATTTCCAAAGATACACTTGAAAACAGATTAATTATTAGAAATCTAAAACTAATGCAGTTCACACGTTATATATAATGATTCTGTACCACATAAAAATATATAGACTTTGTTGTTTTAACTTATTACGTAATGAATAATTGAAAGTGTGAAAAAAAATTGGTTGTCTGTAAAGTCGGTTTACAGGCAATAATTAGGCCGATCACACCTCTCTATCGCTTGTTCCATGCTCTCGCTTGCATGCTCGGCTCCGCCGAAACGTGACAATGAGTTACTTTTTCGTGTGTGTAGTCGGCGTTTATCGATTTAGAAGGTGTTATCACGTCACAAAACGTATCGCATACATCTTATTTATTTTATAAGCGAGAAAGTTTACTCTTACACACAAAAATTACTGAACACGTTCAGATGAAACTTTAACTTGTACATCAATTTAAGACATAGGCTATTAAAGACATTGCTTAAATCCACCAAAATATGACGAGAACTGTGACGTAACTTTGAAAAATCATGTCACCTGGGAGATATTTTGGCATGCACTGCATAAACTGTTAAGTGTTACGCAAAGGCAACGTGAATACAAAGTCGCGGGCGACACCAATCGTATATTACTGATTAAAAATGTGTATAAGTCATACAATTTACCAAAAAATACATCTGGCTTTTAGCTAATTTCGAAGTAAAATAAAATGATATAAAAATATTCCAAAATATCGGTCGGTGTGAATAGTCTTTGAATTGAAAGTTAAAACACGTTTGAACCATAAAATGTCATTCTGAATGTCAAAGGTCTCAATTGAATGCTTCTTGCTTCACCGTAAGGTAGGTAACCTTATATCTAGACTCTTTTACATAAAGTCTAGTCCGGAGAAAATCATTAGATATATACTTGATTGTCTTTTACATATAAATACGCTGAACAAAACTGTTAAATACATCCTCTTCTCCTGTTTCTCAACTGAGTTTTTTTATTTATTCTTTAGTTGATTTTTATGCGATTGAAGGCAACGGAATAGATGGGTTTACCTGGTGGTAAGTTATCACCGCCGCCCATGGACACACGTGACACGAGGGGCATCACAGGTGCGTTACCGGCCTTTGAGGAAAGAGTAGGCTCGTTTCTTGAAGGTCTGTGAGTTATATTGGCCCAGAACCGCTGCCGCTGGGAGTTCATTACCGAGGATCGACGTACGTGGGGTAAAACGCACGCGAGAACTGCACAGTAGTCGATTTCAACCATCGAGAATTAGAGAAAATTAGTAAATATTAGCGAGCTTTAGTGTTATTAATCAGAAAAAAAAAAGAAATTGTTTTTTTTTTGTTTAATATTAAACCTTGAAAAATTAATGAGTTATGGTTGTATGTCAACCACTAATTAAATTAAATTTACGAAATATGTCAACGTAACCTCAAAGCACCTGGCGGTCTTTGTATAAATATAAATACTGAATCATTTTGCTAACAATATGTAACTACTTAACCAAACGGAACGAACCCTCACAGGCTTTGTCCGCTTAATTCATCCTCGCCCCTCAAACGTATTACATTACCAAAGAACTGTAAAATGAAATTGATCGTAAACCAACCCCAGGACATAACTCCACCCCAAAACATCCGGACATCTCGGGATTGTCCATCAGTGCTTTATTAGTTAGGGAGTTTGAAGGAGAAAAATTCAAAAAAGAGCTACGAGTGATATTTCATGCACACGTCAAAGAATCGCCTAAAGAAATAGAAAGATTATTTTATTATGTTAAATTAAAATCAAATTCAAATATATTGTATTCAATTTAGGCCCTAAGAAAACGCTGATGATCGTCAAAACAACCACAGGTTCGGACAAACAACCCAGTCATCGAGAAGAACCGACAAGAAACTCGGTCTGATTTATTTTTTCATCAAACACAAGATACTACATAACATATTTTTACGAGCATGCATAATGCATGCATATCAATTGAACGACATGAAAGAATGAAGGCGACGTGTCATAAATTTGTAATTTTACTAAAATGCACTGCATAATTTGGTTATAATTCTGATTATACTATATAGTAACCCTTTCATATCTATTTAGTACAAATTTATTATTTTGATATTACATACACAAGGCTCAGTTTTATTTATTTGTATATACGTAATTCTTATGAAACATCCCCTAATGTAAAGACGTTGGGAATGCAACAAAAAAGATTCATGGCACCATATCTAATTAGGAACGATGAATAATGAACCTCCATTATACACACTAAATTATCATCGGACGACCCTATACTAAGATAACCTAGCAAACGACAGGTAAATTTTTTAGGTATTAATTTGAATTCTTTTTTTTTAGACTTTATATATTTTAGCTTTGGACCACAATCTCGTCTGATGTTAAACGACGATGTGGTATAAGATGGTAAACACGCTAAGCCTAGAGAGGAACTGGCTCCCAAATGCAGCGTCCAGAATACACCAACATGTGCTTGGCGATAGATTATCAACTTGAAGGTGATAACTAGCCAGGTGAACTTAGAAAAAGTCCTACCACCATCACGATGTTTCCTTCACCGAAAGCTCCGACACAGTTTCAAGGATTCAAGCTTACGTCGATCGACGCTGTGTCCACCACACTATCAACTAACCCATTATGCATAGTTCATATTAGCATACTTATGCATAAATATTATATAATAAGAAGTTTGTACATAGTTATACAATAACATTCGAGTTTTGTTACAGTGTTTTTAAAACAAACAAAAAATTACAAAGTTTTCAACGTAATCTTCTCAATTAGCAGAAGTTTTTTGTAATTGACATCTACCATAATGCAGAGGAAATACCTTAGCCTTTTAATATAAATGAAATATTGAAGTTATACTTCTTTTGGTGGGTTAGGGAAAAATGTTGAGAGTAAATTTTTACGATGCGCGCGCACACCGTCACGAAAAACCGACACCCTGAAGTTAGCTATAGTCAACATTTTATTCAAAAAAAGTGTGTATGTATTAAAAACCCTTTTTTTATTGTTACTGTCGTTTTTTCTACAAACATAGAATAAGGCGAAAGATAAAATTTTTGAAAAGATTTTTATCTTGTCACGCCAAAAAAGTATAACTTGTAACGCATGTACATAAGTTCACACTACTTTTTTTTAATATAAATGAAATATTATATTTTAATAAATAAATAAGTTTTATTACTTCTCTTATATTCGAATGTTTTAAATTAAATATTTATTTTTCTTTAAATTAAATAAAATTGTGACATTTTTAGTAGTTTATCAAACATCAGTATGGGCGCATTTAAAATCATTTATTATCTACAAAATCTGCAAATCACCAACGACACATTAAATTATTATTAACAAATTTCTTTCCAAAAAAGATTTATCTGCACTAATTAAAATTTAATTTTAAAATATATTTGATAAATGCTTATTAATATCAGTACTTTGTTAGACAGATAGAATATAATGGATTAATGTTCGGACAATGATCAGGAGTTCTACTAACCAGCAAAGATAGGAGAAACTATACGATTGAGTACCTTGAGCCAATATAACCGTTAATAACTAATGAGTAGGGCTTTTGCCCGGACCCCTGATCCAATATTTCATAATTATCTAAATTTAAAATTTTATAATGAGAATTTTTTAACCTAAATTGTAGAATGGTATCATTTTTTTCTTGGTGATGTTTTAATATTACATGGTAAGGGAAGCGCAGGGGCCAGACGTCGTAACTTTACGATTCCAAGTTTACTGCATCGGCCCTGCAACGGCGGTGGGGAAAAAATAAATTGGATACTGACGCCCTCCATACGTAAGGTAGTGTGAGACGTATTTTATGATCCCACGCGTACTATTAAAGTCCGTTCATATCTAACGAGGCGAAGCGACGCGACGCGACGTCATAATTCTACAACATGTTCTCTTTTCTTCTCTCATTTTTCTCAGCTTTTAGCTTATTAGCTTTTGCCAGCGATTTTACTCGGTTTAATACAGACCTATCATACTTTTGGATGAAAGGTAAGGATTTTTATAATATTAGTGGTGATTCCACTTTATCTAAATCAGTTACATCAGTATGAATCTATTATGTAACATATTAAGCAATCAGAACGTTTATCGTATTATGTATAACTTAAATTCCAGAACCACATCTTTTTATAGAATTATGCAACCCCAGAGTTACTTGACACTTGAGTAATAGTTTTTAATAATTACCACACATTAGTCAATTATTATTAATATTAAAATGCAATATATTGAGATTATTAATTCAAACATTTATTTTGTTCATACGCATTGAAATGAATCAATTTTTTTTTTCTAGCAGCTTCTACAATTTCACCAAACTACGGAAATGAATCAAACATGACTAGCGGTATTTATCATGTGGTCAATATACCCATACATAGAATGGGACCGGAACTATTTATTCATGACGTATGGAATTTATCCTGATTTGATGTCCTGGTAAGCTTTTAACTTTTCGTCATTCCTTACATCCAAAAAGTAAACCATTAATTATTTGGTAAGAACCTCCAAACTAACAACAGATTACTTAGAACAGTGCAGAAAAGATTTTCTAGAATATTTTACACATTATAGCTCGCTAAAATTTTATACATATTACATAATAAATAAAAGATCATAAATAGGTAATTACCTAGCCTTGGACTGTCATAAATATACCAATATCTCAACCACTATATATTTCCTATTCGATATAGAGAAGTTCTCTGATATATCTTCGAAATCTAAAATCCAATGCTAACGAATGAATTAAAATGGGTCATCTCTTGCCAGCATCTCCTTCCCGTTAAAAAAACAATCGAAATCGGTTCATAAATGATGAAATTTTGAGGTAACAAAAATTAAAAAACACAACCGAACTGAGAACCTCATTCTTTTTGAAGTCGAAAGAAAATATGTCGTTAGGTATGAACGAACTCGTTCACTTTATAGCATATAGTTGTGTACGCGACTGTACCGACTCTAATGATACTGCCTGTAAATTATTATTGCAGATAATGACTGCAACTGTTACAATATATAGTGTAAAACATTTTGTTGTTTTCTTTGACTTGACGATCTCTTCCGTTGCGGTTAATAAATGCACTTATCCGCTTACTCTATCATCGGAGTCTGGAATCTTCCAAATATATTATTATATTCTATAAAGTTGTAAATCGAGACAAGAAAATATAATATAGTAGTACATTACTTTTTCTTTTTTAACAAACTAATCAGGCTTAAAAGAAATACATGGTACATATTTTCTCCAAATTAATTAGTTTATTTTAGCTTATGTCAAAGCGTTCACACTGTGACGTACATTCAAATTGAATTACGATAGTTATACATAAAATGACATTGTTGATGACGTTGCACACTTTTTATTCTTACATATTTATTTATTTATTTCACTCGTATCTTAGTTCGTCTAGATTATTGAAATCAGTCAGTGAAACTGATAGTTCATTGTAAACAAACTAAACACAAACAAATCCGATTGTGGATAAGGAATCAATGCTATTTATATTCATAGTCCAATTAATTGATTAATCAGCAGTAGTTTAGCACACAAATAAGGTCTTAGGGTTTTGTTCTATTAAACAGTTTTCAAATATTTTTATTGGCAATACTAAAACTTGTCTAAAACTATCGCACAAAAAAAAGTAAAGCCTCCTAATAAATACGTTAATAAAAATAGCATACACAGATATGTAAAATCAATTCGAATACAAATACTTATATTGTCAAAATCTTATTATTTGTTATAACAGATAATGTTCACTAGTTGAACTGTAGATACATTACAATCTCCGATGCTTACGTCTCCTTTATAAATGTGAGTTGATCATCAGACCGGAAAATGATTTAGCGTGCTCTTATATTTTGCGACCAAAAAAAAATAACATTTGACAGGTTCCAAAAATATCTCATCAACTATTCTTTATTCGCCTGTAACTACTGTTATTTGTAAAAAAAAAATAGCGTCCAACGACACCTTTTTTAGTTAAGTAAATTTTACCATAACTCTTACAAATATTCACTGACAAAGGTTATATAATTTGAGAGAGATCTAGTTTTACACTGAAGCAAAAATGAACCAAAAATAAACCCTGTTAGACACAAAATTATGAATAAAAAATATTTTTCTTTTTCGAACTGTTACCCTGACGGCCTCTACAGCTTCACCGAACTACTAAGGGGAGCGCTTAAAGTACTCGCCAAATTATAAAATACTAGTAGGGCCTGGCGGATGTTGTCCTGCCCTGATATTAAAAAAATATATACTTGTCGAAGAGGTCATTAGTACGGGAACTGCTTTGATAACGAGGTGCAAGCGTTGAGGTTGCGACGGCAGTGCTTCGAAAGAGTCTGGACTGAAGTTCGCGCGAGCCGAGGACAAGACTGCCGAGCGCCCAGAGCGCACTCCTCTGCTGACCGCCGCGCGGACAACCAGTTAAGAAACTGCCTTACGACTCCGTATCTGTTTTTGCTAGTCGTACGGAATATTTTCTCTGACGAATACGCCAACTCGGATCTGCCTACTATGTCGTCATACGCATATGTATCTAATGCTTCTAGTAAATCACCTCATTTTATGTGACCATTTTTAGAAGATAGATGGGTATGGTAAGCTGTCTGTTTAATTTTTAAAAGGCATAAATGGTATAAAAAATCCATTTAAATGAATAACCTTATTATGTTCTGAAATTTTCACATTTGTCACGATCGCAGTCTTAGTGACAGTTTATTATTTTTTTTTTTTTTAAGACTTCAATCGCCTATTTTATTATAATTAACCAATGCGGTTGATGACTTTACAGAAACCTCTTTAGCTCATCTCCATATTTTAAATACTATACTGAAAAGATAAGTGTATGCCATCGGAGACTTTTTTGTAGATCTATAAAAGAGGAATATCTCACTATGTTATTGTTTTGTTATATCTCAAAAGAATTAGGCGGCGTTTTCGATGATAGCCCCCAGGCGGTTTGACTTTTTCGAACATTTCCCACAATTACCGTTATATTTCAATCAATTTACACAAAACCGCCAAAAAAGACCGCATTACAATGCGTTAAGTAGTTTTAAGTTTATCGCGAACAGGCAGACAGACGCGGTGGATGATTTTGCTTTATAATATTTAGTGATGATGATAAAAGCCACTACATGACAGATAAAGATCCCGCTAAAACTCCACTTATGACTTATGTTCTTAGTTATGTGTATGTGTTTTTATGTATTTTGTATATTTATACACACAATTTATATAGTTGTGTTTCAGTTATACTATAGCTAATTCTAGACTTAAAATTAAAAAAAAAATCTGATAATTAATTAAACAAGCGCAATAAAATGATATTATATTAATTGTTATTCATATTCAAATATTACATCTGTACACATATTATTTAAAATAGAACACAGTGCGCTAAATCGCAAAAAAAATTGGACAAAAAAATTAACATGTACTCGTATAATGTAGAATTTTAACAAAAACGGAATTATTAACTGTTAATCGGCCGGCCGCACGCCACAATGGTGATGGTAAGGGACGTTCTTGAAAGTTATACGTTCGTCACTTTTGTCGGCGCCCGATGGTTTTGTTCGATTTTTTGTGCGCGTCATTGACTATGTTGACCGAACTGATACTCGAAATAACCAGTTTTGATCCAATGGCAACGCAAAAGAAAACCCACTTAAATTTTGATATGTGAACAGAGAATGCCTATGTCAAAGAGGTGGCATACCGTACCATTCAGGCTCAGTCACGTAGTCATTTGCCCATGCAGTAATCGCGCTATATACGAAGTTCATTTAATCTTACCCAACTTCGTTAAAAATAATACAGTATCTAAAAACGAAACTCGTATCAAACTACGAAATATAATTAATCTTCTATTTAATTAATAACTTGATTCTCATTTGATAGAAAAAAATTTACTTCGTATAAATCTCGTCACAACAAAATTGTAGTATACTCGTAGATATAATACCTATTTTGCATGGTGGTAGGGCTTTTTCTAAGTCCGCCTGGCTAGCTACCAACCTCAAATTGAAAATCTGTCGCCAAGCACCTTTTGGTGTGTTCCGGCAGCTGCACTTGAGAGCCAGTCTCTTCCTCTAGGTTAAGCGTGACTTAACATCTTAGACCACATCATCATTTAACATCAAATGAGGTTGTGGTCAAACGCTTATCGATAAATATATAAAAAAATATATATATAATATTTAAAGTATCAAGATTGTTTGTAGCCCAGTGAAAGCGGCGGCATATTGCGATTACAATGAAAACGTTTTAAAAGCGTTTTTTGTCGGCAACCACCCGGTGATGGGACCACTGTGTCCTGCGAAAGGTGCTTATACATATTAATGATACTCAAAGTAATATCTCGCTTACTTAATTGATACCAGATTACAATGTTCATTATTGAAGAAAACTGTTTTTTTTTTTATTCAATTAAATTTAACTAAATTTGCCGAACAAATATATTATCCATCGTCGTAATATTAAAAGTAGTGAGGGTCGAGCGATTTTACCGGCGGAATGGCAATTCGAAATCCGCACATTCAAACCCCGGCGTGTAGCATCGAAATTTTGAGAATTCGCGTCTATTTACTAATTCAAATTGGTAGCACTATCCACTAACGTTGATGGAAAACGCTGTGAAGAAACCTGAACCTGAGCAATGTCCTTGTAGTACCACCGTATATAGGAAAATTTAGAACTAAGAATATTTTAAAATCGCCCAATAAATCGTCGGCTCACGTGGGCATTAGCCCATGCCCTCTTTCTGGAATGACACTGCAGCCTGGCAGCAGGTCTCTCACAAGCTGATGTGATGATGATGAGATATCTATAAGGCACTAGGCAATGAAACAAATATCATAATCGGTACTCGGTTGAACATTTTTATATTTTAAAGGCAAAAAGTCAATCGCATCCCTAACTGGCTATCCAACCTCAATAGGGTCGGCAAACTATTCTTTACTATTTCACTCCATTTATCAAGTGTCATCTATCTTAAATTTCTTTAGTATGCGGTTACCAACGTCACGCGATGTACACAGGCGGTCACCCATCAGAGTAATGACGGCTCCAACACAGTGTTTAAGGGCCAATTAAGTGTTACGTAAGCATTATCAACTTCTGACCGACACCCCCCCCCCCGTCCCCCCCCCCCGTCCCCCGTCAGCAAAAGTAAGAAATGGTCTTATCCCTCCTTCCCAATGCTAATTACGTAAACATTTACATAAGTATTTTTAATCAGTTCTGGTTTCCTTATTGATTCATGGCTAGCAGCTAAAAGTGTAGAAATAAGGAATTTATAGTCTATATAAGAATTAACTTATAGTTGATCGCTACGGGAGCGATGTTAGCTCAGTGGATAAGGCCGCGTACCTCTCACATATTAAACCTACACATCCAGACCTCCCATCTCCTATGTCATCAAAAATAAGTAAAATCAAAGATTCATCGCCCACTTTTGGTGCTTACGTAATACTTGAAAGCCCCCTTACTCCAACCATTTTTGTCATAGACAAAGTTTACGGATCAGAATTTCTTAGGCCTCCCATAAGAAGTTTCACTTCAAAAGGGGCGATGGTTTTAGTTACAATAATATTATAATTAGATAGAACCTGTAAATTTGTTTGTAGTAAGATAATTTCTGGCACTACTTATCTTATCCTAAATATCCTTTCACTGACAGAAACCTTTTTTTTAACCTGGGGAAATCCATCATGGACACGCTACCCTCCCAAGGGAGATGGTGGGTAGTGTGAGACTCCTACTCACTAAATCCACACGGTGTACATCCGCCACTTTTGTTGGAGCGACACGAGATGTCTTCAGCATTCATCGTGGCGCTCCAGCGGTTGGCCCGGTATCAAATAGTGCCACCGGGCCCCGTCCCTGTCAGAAGACGACAGTGTACACACCGGCCGTCTCTTTCGTCCGCCAGACCTGTGCAATGGGAAGATGGGTACCTCTATCCACCTTCCCATGCCCGCCTATTCACTGACAGAAACCTAGGTTCAGCCCTATTTTCCCTTCTCGTTAAAACCTCTCAAAGTGCTATGAGTGTGAAATGACAAAACAACGTCCGCCATTTCATCTTGTGTGTAATAATCATACTATGGAAATTTTATGGATGACGAAATATTTAGCAACCCACATTCATTTTCCTCGAAACCGCATCAGTAAAAGTTATTTGCAAATCCAAATTATCAGAAACATGTGAAAATATATTTATTTTCCGTCAACATTTCGTAAATTTAAGTACATAATTATACCTATTTTACATAAATAAATAGAAACATACTAATAGACTAATGAAAAAAATCAAACGATAATGTATAACTATTTAAAACTATAAGAAAAACGTCGTACATTAGTCTTCAACTACTTCTAGATACTTGCCTGCTTGCGACAACATGGTTCAAATTATTTCAGTTTAATTTTTATTGAATTTGAAACTTTATTAGACATATTTACTTTTTTTAATTATTCTTTATAGGTTAGCGTTTGACCACAATCTCATCTGATGTTAATTGTCGATGTGGTCTAAGATGATAGTCACGCTAAACCTAGAGGGAGAATGGCTCTCAAGTGCAGCTGCCGGAACACTCCAACAGGTGCTTGACGATAGATTTTCAACTTGAGGGTAGTAGTTAGCTAGGCGGACTTATAAAAAGCCCTACCATCATGCTATGGTTTCATTACGATGTTTTCCTTCACCGAAATCTTCGACATAGTTGCTAGGATTCGAACCTACGTCCTAATAATCATTTTACAAAAATGCAAAACAATTTGATATCTGTATTCTTATTACTTTTAATATCCTAACCAATAATATACACGCGATTGTGAGTTTGTCTGTCTGTTTGTTTGATACGCTTTCACTACTTGGCTCTTCTTTTTCTTCTTTAATTTAGAAAAAAAAACACTGCTTTCCTGAGACATAGGTAAATCCTAAATTAATGCGAATAATAAATATTCAGATGGCAAAAAAAAATGCATTTATTCACATAAATATCATCCCATTTAAAACCTTAACGTTATGCCTTGAATTTGCTAATAATGGTTAAGTTATATCCTCCCGCATGAAGCACTCGTGTATGCTGATTGCGCGATAAAGTGACACCGGGTTCACTAGCCAACAACACGTATGACACTTTCACACATACCTACACTTTTACTGTAGGCACGTAGGTTCTGTATGACATTAATTTTGAAGTGAATCAGTGATTGGCAATCTTTTTGTGTGACGAAAAGTAAGGGGGTAAGCACTGTGTCGGGTAGAGTGTTGAAAGCACCGGTTTTTGTTCGATCACCGGAGTAAAGCAATGTCGTGCGCGGTTAATACTAAAATAGGACACAGGCTGGGATCACTGCGTGAAGATGACTTTACGTTTTGTTGTACTTTTTATAAAGAAGCGTTCCCATCTTTCGTGTGGTCATAAACACACACACACACACACACACACACACACACACACACACACACACGCACGCACGCACGCAAACACGCACATACGCACGCACGCACACACATTTCAGCTAGTTAGTTTCAGCAAAACTCGTCAGATCTTCAATATATGTAAACTATATATACACCATGTATGGATATACGCATATACGAGTATATAATATAAATGTATACAGATATGTTTAGTTAGCTCGCTTAGACAGACTCAAGTCGCGGAATTAGCATACAAAGTTGCGATCTAAGGTTCAACTACTTTGATAACCTTGCGCTTGTTGTTATTTCGGCTGAGTGCCTTCCACGCTAGGTACGTTACTTTGTCCGAAAAACATATATTATCGATTTTTTTACTTCATTAATTTAATTAATTTAAATACAACATAATTACATCTATCAAACGTACAATCCGTAAAGATTCGAACGTAACCATTTATAATAGGGAGCCATACCATAGGGACGCGAGTCAATTTATCGGACAAATGCGTCATTTTTCTTCTTAACATTTTTAAATACAAATAAAAATTATATAAACACTACTTGAACTGTAAGTTTTATTAAAAGTGTAGATACTATACATATTGAGTATTTTTATTGTCACGATATTTTTCACGGTCGATTTGTTCCACCGATGGAATCTCAATTCGGTGTCCGCAAGTTCGAACCTCGGCATTTACCATCAAATTTTTGCACAACCACAATATCAACAACGACTATTAGTAACTCCATTAATATACATTGCATTAAGATATAAAACTGCTAATTACCCTACAACAACATAATAATTTGCTACAGCTTAAAACAACAATTGTTGTAAAATAACGCAACAGCGTAATCAATTATTAATATACATATAGCCGTCACCAGCATATATAAAATATAGGATACGTGGCCTAGGGATCCTGACATGATGTTAACTTTGATAGGTATATATTTTCGATTTATTACTTCCACAAGACCTGGATCGAACAAATAGCACCGGACATATTATGCAACTAGCTCGTATACACGCGACTCTGTTATGTTAACAATAGGTATATATATTATAATTATATTACAAAATTTCTTTGTAGACAATGTATAACATTCGTATACGTATATGCAACGTATACGTTTACTTACCCTCTTCTGTGTATGCGCATCACACCGTTTGCCCCACTTATTCAAACCAAGAAAACACTTATTAACAAACACGTAAAAACTTGTATATTGAATGATGATACAGTAATATTTTTTTTTAGTTAAAAACGAAGCTAAACTATTAAAAAATGAGCGAAATCTGTGCAGTAGTTTTTGCGTGATGTACGTACAACGCCAGACCTCCATCATTTTGTTTATATAGAAAAGACAAATGTGTCAGATAACATTTTATAAAAACCTATAAACTATATCAAAAATGTTTCTTTATGTCTACGGTACTGACACTTGTGATGACGTAACGATCGAGAAATGTAAAACAATTCGCTTTTACTTCCATCACTATTTTATACACGTTACAGTTCTCATTTAGTAAAGATATTGATTTAGTGTAACAAAATAACAATTCTAACACCTGGACCGTCACGGGGTCGTAGGCCCCTGAATATTACCACTGAAGTCGCTGTACGATGATGGTAATGCACAATTTCACGGCCCACCCTATAACCATCATGCATTGTACAAGAGGTAGCGATAAATACAATTTTCATGCAATTTGCTGAATCAGATTCAAGTGGCATTTCATCCACTGGCAAAATATTTAATAATATGCATTTTTTTATTACATTAAAATTACTTTTAAAATTACTCCAAATGATCGCATCACTGTTTGCCGTAAATTTAATTGACTGGAAGCAAACTATACCTCAACTGTAACATATTCAAGTATCGCTATCAAGTATCTACGAGACTTGTGTTTCTGGTGTATCCGTTCAATATTTTCCAAGAGAAGAAAACTACAGCATGGTAAGAATATATTTTCTATTCTTCGTGAAGAATTCAGGTATTCAACTTAGAAAAACTGCCGGGTGTTGGAATTAATAACAGATTTATTACTTATCTACACAACTAGTCTTAGTAACCACCTTTTTTCAAATTCCATGAAAAAAATTAATTGTAACCTCCAAGTAAAAAAAAACATAATGCTTTTCAAACAATAATACTCGTAATTTTGTAGAGTTTTTTATATATTATGCGTTAGCGTTTGAGTAAAATCTCGCCAGATGTTAAATAATTAATTATATAGTCCAAGTGGCGAACCTAATTTTTCATTTTTTTTTAATCTTTTAACTTTTTTATTTTATAGGAATATGTGTATTTATTTCAACTTATTTATATACGGTCAGTATGTGTATGTGTCCATTTATTATTATATTATTCATTTATTACATTCGACGGATTTTTTTCTATTTCAACAAATTACACTATACACCACATGCAAATCATCGCTAAACGCAAACATAGCTCCATCGCTAAACGCAAACATAGCTCTCTGGGTCCTGAGTGAAAATCAGCGCTGGAGGACTAACCCCGTTCAGCACATATGCTGACTCAGGGCCCATTTGCCACACACTTATATAATTGAAAATGTTTATTTGTATGTTTTTTTTTTTAATTTTGTTTAGATTATATGTATGTTATCATTTGTAGTAATAACTGTATTAATTGTGTGTTGCAAATAAATGTGTTTTCTTTCTTCTTTCTAACCCAACCTAGACAGAGACTGGCTTTTATATGCAGCTGCCGGAATACAACTATAAGTGCTTGACAGCAAATTGACAACTTAAGATTGGTAGGTAGCCAGGTGGACTTAGAAAAAGTGCTACCACCATGTAAAGAGAAATCAGTTACCAGTTCTTTATCTGATTGTACATATATGAATTTATGTCAGTTATCTAATATATTGTATTCTATTTAATTTCAAATTATTATTACCATGTGATATAATTAAAGAGTTATCTCTCGTGAATTGGACTGCAGGGCGAACGCGACGCCGCGACGTATGCTCCGTCACGATCTCACCGCTTGTAATACAGTGTATTTTAAAATAACCCTACAATGTGTTGTTTCACCCTGCCGCGGCCGACGACAATAACCCATACAATAGACACAAACTTATCTACAGTGTGTTCTAACAAGCGTTCTAAAGTGACATTAACATATACAAGTAATTATTATTCGACCACCTATATAGTGTAAAGATTCTGATATCCGACCAAAAGAATCACCTTTCTGATTAGAGCCGATATTGACTAAAAATACGTCATTAATAATATGTAATTATGAAATCATTTGCTGTTTATTTTTCTAGATTTTATTTATGGTCTTACATTATATCTTATGTTATTTTCATCATAATCACTACATATTATAAAACAAAGTCGTTCGCCGCGTCTGTCTGTTCGTGATAAACTCAAAAACTACTGAACGCATTGTAATGCGCTCTGTACAAATAGATAAAATAATACACGAGGAAGGTTTAAGTGAATACTTTGTCAAGGTTTTGTGTAAATTGGTTGAAATATAACAATAGTTTTTGGAAGTCTTAGAAAGAGTCAAGCCGCCTGCGAGCTTCAATCGAAAACACTGCCTAATTCTTTTGAAATATAAGAAAACAATGCATAGCGAGATATTCCTCTTTTATAGATCTACAAAGAAGTCTACGATAGCCGTCTATCTACTAAAAATGGTCACATATAATGTGGTAATTGGAAGGCTATTTAGAACGGATACAGTATTAATCCTTATCAAATTAAATACATTAGCTACCTTAAACATTTCATGTACCTAAGTATATATTTTCCATTATCAGGACAGGACAACGTCCACCGAGCCAGCTAGTTCTAAATAAATCATAATTCCATCTTTTTTTTTTTAAGGTTATAAATTGAACACTTTACAAAGATGACGGTAATCGAGTAAATTAAAAAAAAAATATACTGATTATTCTTCGTTTTTGCGTGATATAATTACAGTGTATTCGTCCGATGGTAAATAAACATACACTATCCCCAGCAACAGATGTAAAGGTCGTTCCGAGCGTGTAATTATAACTCATCAGAGGTCCAATCATTAGCCGTCAGAATGTTTAATAGACCCCAAAGACTTCGCCGTATCAACGTATGATTAGTTAGTTAGCTGTAACTATTTTTAATTAATTTTCACGAGAGGAAAATAAGTTTATATTTACACTAGCTGATACCTGTCAGCTTTATTGTGCATTAAATTTTTATTTTTAGCTTAGTGCGACCTCATAATAATAATCTTTAATCTAGTCAATGTCGACTATCTCAACCATGCTCAGTAAGTTGGCTCTCTGCCTCTACCTATCGCCACAGCACTTGATTTTTTTCATCGTCCATTAGACAAAAGCTTGCCCTGATAGGCAGGATATATATTTTACAGCATAGATGTGTGCGTAATATATAAATGCATTCCCTCGTTCATACTGCCCTTGTCACTATGGAACGGAGAACCGCTACGAATGTTAACATGTCAAAAACCCATGTTACAGTTTCATCACGATGTTTTCCTTCACCAAATGCTCCGGCTCATTTGCAAGGATTTGAACACGGACGCTGATCGACACAGTGTCCGAACACTCTAACCCTTGAGTGTACCTAGTCTTGCCATAAATACTGGAACAAAGAAAAAATATTTTTTTATTGTAAAGAACATTTGTGACTTTTACAATGTGTTAGTTTAATAGTCTTCAGCTCTGATGAAGTCCGAAGCAATCGTTTCCAACCAAGATTGCGTCGACCGAGCTTCATGACCCAGCGCCGAGTCTTGCTGGAAGGACCATTCTTGGTTATTGAACATGGTATTGTTAAGGGGCTGCGCTACCTTCTCAAGAATTATATCTCGATACAATTTTGCTTTCTCTTTATCACCCCCCTCCATTTTAATATCGCAAAATATTGTACAATGTATTGGCGCCAAAATGAAAAAAAATCTAGGTTATTGAACATGGTATTGTTAAGGGGCTGCGCTACCTTCTCAAGAATTATATCTTGATACAATTTTGCTTTCTCCTTATCACCTCACTCTATTTTAGTATCGCAAAATATTGTACAATGTATTGGCTCCAAAATGAAAAAACTCAATGAGCAATCATATAAAAATGACAGATTCCAAATTCAAATGTAATATTTTGTTTATTTTTAATTGTAACAGTATTTATTGCCAGACTAAGTATGTACACCGTCACGTCGTGACACTATTCAAATGAATCATCTGAGTTTTGGCGGGATCTTGGTCTGTCATGTAGTGGCTTTTATATTTTATTCATAATCTTGTGTTATTAGACTCTAGATTTTGTAATATTGGTGGTGTTTTATGTAATATATTTCGGTTATTATGCACAAGTGAAGTGGATGGGAAATAATACCACGGAGCATGCATTCTGAGAGGCCACCAAAACTCCATGGAAAGTTCTAACAAGGAAACCACCATCTTGTTAGAACATTATAATTATCACAAGACACTTACTTGGAACTTCCTACGTTTTAATAAAGTTATATTATTTGTAAACATTCTGCTATAATTCCTATTGAAACAAAAAATTTGACATTGGCAAATGCTTCTGCGGTGCCAAAACAAGAAGAAGAAGAAATGAATCACCTCTAAAGTATAGTCTGTTAACTAGTGATATATAATTTTAAACCATTCATCAAATATTCGTAATGCAACAAGAACATGTGTCTCATTCATTTCGTTTACTGTAAATATTAGCACCTTTATATTTCCGCTAAAGACGCTAGTAGAGCTTGTATGACAGATTAAATTGTATTTAAAAATTATGCTTATGATTTTGATGTCTTGATTTGATGATGTTGATTTTTTTTATATACTTTTTATGTTTTAGGGTTTGACCACAATCTCATATGACGTTAAATGACGATGTGGTCTAAGGTGGTAATGGTGGTGGAGCTGAGTATCAAGTGCATCTGCTGAAACACATCAATAGGTGCTCGACTACAGATTTTCAACTTGAGAGTGGTGGCTAGCCTGGCGGACTTAGAAAAAACTCTACTACTACTATCCAATTACCTACTAATTTTTGACAAAAGTAAAATTGGACACTACATTAGTTTAGTTTTAATGTATTCAAAATTAAAAGTACAAGTTATCTAAAAACAGTAAAGCTTTTAAACGAACATGAATTACTTAAAAAAAAACACGTAGCTATCTCTGTTTGTTTACACCTAATGACAATATATATAAAAGAAATGTCCAATTTAAGGTGACTCATCTCGCAATACAATTGCTATCGGTGAAAGTGTCACCTTTATCTGGGAGCTTAAGTACACCCATACCTTTTACAAGCACAATCTTGTGAAATATATATTAGTTGCCGGGTTAAACGTTTGAACAAATGCGTCACAATGGAAATTAGACTTTTTAATGCATTACGTAGTTTTTTTTTTCTATGCCTCAACCTATCCCACGGTAATTTGTAAAGAAGAACATTTGGAAGGCATTTATCTCTAATAATTAATCTGTAATGGCGTATGTTTAGTTTTGTTTTATATAGAACATTTTGTACAATTAGAAAAAATATCGAACAAATCGATGAAACTGTTATAGTCAAATATACGATAGGCATAGATACAGATAATGTTTATGTCATATTTGTGAATTTTGCTTTATTTGTATTTGTATCTATACTGGGCCATAAAATTTTCGGAAGTGGCAACTTACATTAAGAATGTTTAAAAAGTAATTACGACATTTGAAAATGGAACTCTTTGGCTTTAGAATACAGTTTGTTATACATATTTATTTGTCACTTGTTTTTATATTTTGGTGCCATTTCAATTGCTGTTATCTACGTTACCATGGATTTAAATCGCGAAACTGTTCGTAGTATGGTTTATTTCGATTTTAAGTGTAGTTTGACACCTCAGCAGAATTTCGGCTGTCTTCAAATTGCTTTGGCAATGAGGGACCATGCAGGTCGTCTGTCTATAGATAGTTTGTGCAGAATTCCAATGCGGTAGTGTTCGTGCTGGTCGCTCGTCTACCGTTCTGAACAACGAAGATATCGGTACTGTACACCGTATGATCGAAGCAGACGGGCATGTGACCTACCATTAGATTCGAGCATTCTTAAGTATGTGCATGAGTCAAATATAATGAATTCCATAAAAATATTTGGATGTCAAAAACGGTGTACCCGTAGGATCCCTCAAAGATTTAACTGAGACTCAAAGAACGGACCACGTCACTTGATGCAATGCCATGCTTACCAGATTCAACGATAGGAGTCAAATTTGGTACGGGATATAGTTACGAGTAATGGATGTAAATACAAATACGATTCCAAAACAAAGCAGCTATCGACTGATCGTGCCTTTCCATTTGAACTGAAACAAACCAAAGTGACGAGTGTGCTGTCTGCTACTAAGCAAATAGTTAGAACAAAATAGCGATTCTTATACGGCTATTTATTTGCTGGAACTTATGGACGATCTCTTTGGATGAACTCCGTAAAAAAAGGGAAAACTCCGTATTATCGACACACGAATGTATTAAAGTGAAAATCTTTGATATTATGAATCATTTTCCAGTCCCAACCAAATATCGTGCAACTTCTTCCTGTTTTCAAAAATGAAGACTTATTTACGCGGTCAACGGTTTTCAATACCAGAAGAAGCTGTTGAAAAGTATAAAAAATATGTTTCCACGGTCACCACGGAGGAGTGCCATAAATGTTTACAAAATTGATTTTTTCGTATGAAAATGTGTAAGGGAATTTTAAAGTGAAACTTTTTTTACTTTGCTCAATTTTTTTTTTTCGTCCATCTATCTCGTGTCGCGTTACTGCTGGCTGCCAAGTAGGGGCAAAGTAGAAGTCGCTCGGCAAAGCAGCCAAGGCCATTATGGCGGCACCCATGGCACAATTCAAAATGTTTCAATGATTTAAATAAAGACTGTGGTCAGTTTTTAAAATGCGTCTTTCATCTGAATGTTATTTTCGTACTCTAATATGCAGATTGAAACTAAAAATTATAGTTGGATATCTTATCTATTATTAATTCCCATTTTGTACTTACCAATATAATATTAAAAACGCGATTTAAATACCCTACATCGAAAAAAAAAACGAAAATGTTCAATCAAATACCTGCGATCCGAAAATTTCACGTACATCTTGGTTTCATAAAACCACGCATTTTTTTTCTTATTCGCATCAGAAATTTTTAATGTCCGAACACTGGCACAAAAACTGGCACTTCTAATTGTTTTTTTCATGGAGGCTGTTTCTACGTATCCATCTTACTTTAACTCATCAGTAGATGACGCTAGGGTATATTTTAATATTGCGCAGTTATATATTATAAATTAACGCGTAATTAAAAAACTAAATTAATTATAGTGAATATTTCAAGGTAGTTAACGATTAAAGTCCGCGCCAAACTTATGTACCACTTTGAATATAGATGTGCAGAACATAAAAATACAGGTACAAATACCTATTACATTACATGTATAATAACATTGGGACAACTTAAAGAAATAAATATATGCATATTTTAGATTGCCATAATGATATTTTAACTCTGTTTTGTATTAAACTCTTGACTGTGTTACGAGCAAGCGCGAAGTTACGACTACATTCAAAGCGGCCAAAAATCAAACGAAAACTGTATTAAACAGTGTAGCAACGGCTTAAGTTAACTGAAGAACAGTTTTGATATTTTATTTCGTTTGTCAATCGATTCGCTATTAAATCGGCACGCGACGCACGCGCTCCCCGATTGTTTTGGCTGTACAACCCGTCGCGTCATTTTGCTCGTGTCGCGTCTGACGTGTTGACAACTGTCTCTGTTGGTATTTGATATGTTCAAAAGGATTCAGAGCTTCAGAGTGTTAAATTGTACTCTTAGTCTCTTTATATTATTTCTGAAACATTTAAATGTGTCCAATATTCCATTTATATTAATCAATTTAGGTTATTTGGATCAGAAATCCATTTTTTTTATAAACTCGTAACCTAAATAAAATGATAGATATCTGATATCGGGCGCACGTCACACAATAACTACCTGATAGATTTCGATCTATTTCTTTAGTTTTTCTTGACAGACACTTTGACTTTATCTAAAAACATATTAGGATATCCTAATTTAATATAAAATCATTAACCTATCAAAAAACTACGATTTTTATAAGCACTACGCGTCGTGTGTTATCTTGCCGTGTACAAGTGGGGCAAGCGGTGTGGTGCGCATGCGCAAAAGACGGCAAGTAAACCGATAATAGTAATTGTAAACAAATTTTATAAGCATAGTATATTTTTGTTTTACATTTTTTATTTGTTTTTCTCGCTGAACATAAAATGTACTGTTAAGATAATAAACAAAACAAACGAAGCCACAGATATTAGCTAGGTCAATATTACTCCTAAAAAGATATTATTACTATTGAGATACAACCACTAGTGCGAAAAACATCACAGGTATCAAGAAGAACTGACAAGATAAACTTGATTGCATTTATGATTTATCTCGTACCTTTTAATGAACAATTCTTATTTATAATGAACAATTCGTATAATATAAATTTATTTCGTGTATCTCGAAAACAGGTCTAACGATTTGGATCAAATTTTGTAATTAGGTAAGGTATTGCAGCCGACATACACGACATAAGTGTCGTCTTAAAAAAAAATGCGAATTTACACAAAAATATCCATAGCGTTTTAGTAAAAAGTTGTCATTATTAACGCTCACGACTAGGCACTTCAATTTTATTAATTGTATTTTTATAGACCAACGAACACGTTTGTAACGCATTTACACCTCAACGTGAAAAAGATTTAATATAACAACCGGAGTGATTCGTTAGTCGACAGTTTTTTTTTTTTAATCAAATGCAGATGCAGTCAAATGTAATTCGATACCTTTATTTTGTCTAAAACCCATTGATAAAGTCAGCGATACGTCCCAGCAGCGCTTCAACGCTTTGAGCAATATTTGCAAATTTGCAAACAGATATAAATTTGTTAATTTCATTTCAGACAGATCATCTTTTTATATACTCACTTTAGAGGTTGTAACATTTAAGTACAATCTCATCTGATATTAAATGAGATGTGAAATAAAATGGTAAGCATAAGTAAGTAGTTAAGGACTGTAAACGTAACAAACTCACATTCGTATTTACAATATTCATAAAGATCGAATGCAGACGAAACCTCGGGTGGTTGTTAATGTGTATTGTTACAAAATTATTGAAAAAATAATAATTACAAAATTCTACTACCAACCTAAAGGATAATACGTTTAGTAACATTTAGTTAACATTTAAAACGTTTAGTAACATTCTTAATAATAAACCCTTGTACATTGGTATAATGTAGGTGAACGAAGGGTACTTCGTTCTTTAATAAAAGACATAAAAAATCTATTTACTGGCAACCTTCAACAAGACTTAGACAACGTTCCGTATTCTTGTCAATATCTCTAAAATTCCCCTTTCAAATGTAGCCCTCTTTATCAACATGATGTCACTGATACATGCAAAAAATTAATCCCCATTCAAATAGCCTCTTATATAAACATCTGTTTATAAGAATACGTGAACGTTATTACATTACAAATAACCTAAACATTATACACGTCTATTGTAATAAAATGGGACGAAAACGTCTGATAACAATTCTTTTTTTTTTCACATATAAAATTCAATTAATTTATTTTGAAATCCTTATAGGTCTTATCGTTTGACCACAACCTCATCTGATGTTCAATGACGATGCAGTTTAAGGGGGTAAGCACGCTAAACTAACACGGACTGTAGAAGTGAAGTAGATGGGAAATAATACCAAAGGAGCATGATTTTTAAGACGTCACAAAATTTTCCCTAAAAGTTGTAACGTGGATGATATAAGAATCTAGTAAGAGATACCTATTTATATTTTTGTAGCCTTATAGAGTAACTCAACCACAATTGCCATGACACAGCTTGGAGACGGATCTGCAACTAGGAGGTAGCTTGCTAAGCAGTGGTTAAGAAAAGCTTTGCTAACATGCTATTATTTGGATAGCTGAAACATATTGCAAAATTCGAACTTACGTGTGTCTGTAAACACGATGCGCTGAGACTTTACCGCTGGACCATTGTTAGTGATAATGACTCAGCGGTTAACATGCTGGGATTCCGTGTCGACCGACATAGATTCCCATCCGTGGGGATGAGCCAGAGTGTTCAGTGAAGGAAAACACTGTGATGAAGCCATAGCATGTCTTTATCTAGGCCTACCTAACTAGCTACCACTCTCAGTTTGAAAATCTTTCTCTGATCACACAGGTGTGTTACGACAGCTGCATTTGAAAGCCGATCCTTCTATGGGCTTAGTGTGAAACTATCTTAGACCACATCGTTATTTAACATCAACTGAGATGGTGAACAAATTTGTTATTAACATGTAAAATATATAAAAGTACATTCAACTAAAATACACCATTATTTGGTCGGTACAGTAGTACAGTACGGTACAGTAGTGTGTAGTAACACATATTGCTGTGTAAAAACAGTACTATATAATATATATATTTTATTACACATGACAACACTAGCCACAAGATCTGTCAGACTTCTTTCTATTTCATTACTGGCAACCCAGTCCTCTTCAAATTATATTACGGTCATTTTCACGTATTAAATTAGTCTCTTCAGCTTTATGCGATTTTCTCCTTATTAAAATAAGTCCCAGGCCCAATAATCGCTGATCGTGTTTGCCATTTCTAGAGAAAATGTCTTGTGATAATGTCAGTGTTCTAACAAGATGGCGGCACCCATAATATAATTTTCCATGGAGTTTTTATGTCATCTCAGAATTCAACCTCGTGGTGTTATTTCCCAAGCAGTTCACTTGTGCACAATTATTGTAGTAGATTACGTGAAACACCACTAATATTATAAAATATGGAGTCAAATGACACAAGATTATGAATAAAATATAAAATCCCTATATGACAGAATAAGATCCCACAAAAAAAAAAAAAACAGAGGAATATTAAATTCCAGTAATTCCAAATGCAGTTCAAATATTTAAAAAATAATAGATAGCCTTGCATCCCTTTCGCACAATGGGCGGGTCCGCGTACGCATAATTCATCATCACAAATTATGATAATTATAGACTGGGTTACAAGGGATGCTGTATCGTTCTACCTGAGATTAACAATTTACGATTTTGGGTTCTATTTTTTTTTAATTATTCTGTTTTACTGTACCGAGCGTTTTTAAAAACAATATTTAAAATACTGGTAATTAGGTTTTTTTGGCATGACCTTAGTATGTTATATAGTGGCTTATACTTTTGGAATGTATCAATACTTTATTACATTCTTCACCCTGTACACTGGCGAAGTTAATACCACGCTGCATTTTTTTCCAGTTAACCAGGTTTCATATATTAAGAATAAAAATGATCTTGAATCAGTTGACCCTATATTGAGCAACTAGCTTATGCTCACGGTGTCGTTCAAATTAATATAAATTTGAAGTCGGGAACGGTACATCTTTTTTGATATGTAACATCTTTCCTCTCGATTGCTGGATATTTTTTGTGGGAATGATTTTGGAAAAGGGACGGAAATGTGTAACAGGAAACTAGGGAAGCGCGCGCTTTTTGATTTGACCAGTAAGCGTGCGCTATTTGTTTTGACCAATGAGCTGTGAGATGGTACCAACCGATTTTGCGTGAGGTTGGTACCAAGACGTACTGTCGGATACCATAGTATATGCGTGTAGGTGACGAGAAAGGGAAATAGAGAAGGAGAACGCGTCAGCATAAATTGACTTCACATATATTACATCCCAATTTCATAATTTCATAGTAGGATAACATGTCAGATGTTACACATCATATGCGACTACTGTAACACTCGCTCATTTTTATTTTATTTTATGCACCCTATGTCATTTTCGGTCGCTTGAATAGTTAAAGAGAAAAGACGAAAAGACTCATATTCGCACTATAGAGATATTGGTGGCATCTTATACAATATAGTTTGATTAGGTACTCAACGCAAGTCAAGTGGAAGGGAAATAAAACTATTGAGCATAAATTCCGAGATGTCACGAAAACTCAATAGAAAGTTCTAATAAGAGGGCCGCCATTTTGTTGATAATTTGAAATCTCACGACACTGATAGTAAGTAATATTACCCTCTCGATGATAGCAGTAATTATTGGCGAAGTAAAAAGAAGACTGATAAATAAAATCTTTTATATTCACATGTTAGAGAGTTGGCAACATTGTAATCTATATTCTGGCAACATTGTGGTCAAACATTAAACAATAAAAGAAGAAAAAAAAACGGAAAGCATAATTAGCTTGTATAAAACTATTATTGTTCTTTTTAAGCGGTAAAAAAGACAATAAAAACCGAAGTATCCATATTCTTACAACAAATATTACTAGTAAGAATCATCTACAAATGGGTAATTATACTCTGCATTGTTGTTTTGGTTCGCTTTGAATTTGCAAAATGTATACGTCTGCGCGGGTTCAGTGAGATAAATGTATGAGATAAGGGCCTTCGAACATTGTAACTAGTACTAAAGACAGTGCAATCTGATTTTAACTGTGATGAGAGAGATTGTTAGTTTCTGATGGTCCATCTTTTTTTTTTTTTTTTTTTTTTCGAACTGACCTACACTGTTAGCCTGGCAAGGCTCTACAGTTCCACCGGACTACTAAGGGGAGCGCTTAAGGCACTCACCCGATTTTATATGGACGACTAGCACAAGGGCGCACGGCACGCCTCGGCTTGGGCTGTCGTCGAAAACCCGAATCTAACTAGCTAAGCTAAACTAAGCTAAGCCTATCCGTATCATACCTGTATGGGTTCGTGAAATATACATGGTTACCAAGCATGTATGTTTTACGATCCCGTACATGTATTTTGTATCTATCTATCTGTGTTCTAAACTATTACAGTTCGAAGGGCAAAAAAACAAACAAAAACAGCCCACCACTATGTGTACCTACGAGTGAGTGTGTGTGCACGTGTGTGGGGTGATCGGTGTTGTGTTGTAGACGAGTGTTTGATCGAATCAGTGGTACTCTGTTCGCGCATGCAAGCTGCTCGAGGGCTCCATTCCGGGGGATCGGACCTCGGCTAGAGCAGTTGCCGAGGGAGGCCTAAGAATGTGTGCTGGGGCAAAATTCACAGCCAAACCGCGGCGGCGTGATCTGTGATTACGCGGGCGTGGGCGCGCACACGCTGTGTTTCGAGGGACGGAAGGGTAGTCTTGATTACCTAGCGAAATTTCTTCGGGAGGGTCGGTGAAAATGTAACGCGGACGTCTTTTGTAACGCGGCGCGCCTGGCACGGTATCGTAAGTCGCGGCGGATACCACTAACGGATTGGGATGATTCATGGCTCTGTCGAAATAACTAGTCGTGAGAGTTTTTACGTACTCCCAGATAGACGGCATCTCCAGGTCCCTATGGAGGTCGACTCTCCGGATGTACCACGGGGCACCGATCGCCTTTCGTAGAAAACGGTTCTGTATTTTTTGTAAAATCTTGAAGTTCGCTTTTGACATATGCGCGAAAACGGGACAGCTATACGTCAAAATCGGACGAATACACATTTTGTAAAGTGTGAGCTTATGTCTGACGGACATTTTGCTCTTAGCACATAACAACGGATGCAGACGACCCAAAACCATAGCGGCTTTGTTTCGTACTCTCACTGCATGCTGCTTAAACGTGAGGCGTCTATCTAACGTGACACCGAGATATTTGACCGTAAGGGCCCAAGGAATCTCGGTGTCATACAATTTAAGGGACTTTATATTTCTCGGACGCGGACGCTGAACCGGGTCGAAAAAGATCGCAGCGCTTTTCTCGGGATTAACCTCTATACGCCATCGAAGAAACCATTCGCCGAGTTCATCGATGGCCCTATTCATACGGATAGCTTAATGCGACGGCCGCCAGTCGGAAGCGTAGATTACTGTATCGTCAGCGTAACAACCTACCTCGAACCCCGGGGACCGAGGTAGGTCACTGATGAACAGGTTGAAGAGGGAGGGCGCGAGGATGGACCCCTGGGGCACTCCTGAACGTATCGGGTGGGGCTGGGATAACTCACCTTCCACTCTATAGCGGAAGGTCCTATCTGTGAGAAATTCGCGGATGATGTGTACTAAACTATCCGGAATACTAGACTTAAACAGTTTATAGACTAGCCCGTCGTGCCAGACCTTGTCGAAGGCCTTGGCGACGTCAAAGAAGACCGCTATTGTACGTTTCGGTTTAGGCTTGGCCGGACTGACCTGGCGCTGGGGGTCTTCATTAAATTTCGAGAATATGTACTCCGTGAGGCGGTGTACTTGGTTCGTGCACGAGTGTTGTGCACGGAAACCGAACTGCTCAGGCGGCAGCAGATTCAACCTTGTTATCGTGGTCTGTAGGCGGTTCAAAAGGAGCCGCTCGTATAGCTTGCCTAGTGTATCTAATAAACTAATAGGGCGATAGCTAGCGGGAAGCGTAGCTTTTTTGCCGGGTTTGTGTATGCCTATCACTATGGCCTTTTTCCAGACGGCTGGAAAGTGACCCTGGGACATGGCAGCATTGAAGATGCATACCAGCAGAGCAATGATGAAGTCAGGAAGGAGCTTCAGTACCTCGTTCCTGATTCCATCGGGACCTGGGGACTTCCTAAGCTTCAGACGCTTGATAGCGGCCGTCACTTCGTCAAAAGTAACCGGGGTTAGGGTATCCGCGCGAGGAGACGCGAGAAAGCTATCTACCGCGGATTTTATCGATTCGATATGGACAGGGTCAGTGTTAGCAGTGTTTGGAGAACATTGCTCCTCTAAACTCGCGGCGAGACACTCCGCTTTGTCTATACTTTCGAACGCGGGAGGCAACCCATGACCTCTGTCTAACGGGGGCATCGATGCACTCTGCTCTGATTTGAACTTACGCGTGAACGTCCAAAACGCCACGTGGGACGGCTGGATATCCTCCAGGAGTTTGTCCCACCTGGCGGCTCGGATTTCTGCGATACTAGTTTTAACTAACTTTTGTAATGAACGTAATCGAACGCGATTGTCTTCGGTCGGGTAAGTGTCGTAGGCTCGGGTCGCGGCGTTCTTTTCCGTGATCAACGCCTTCACGTCGTCAGGGAGTATAAAGCGGCGATCGTTCACCGCTTGTACCTCTCTCGAGGTCACCCTGACGGCGGTCTGGAGGTGGTCGACCAGGGAATCGATAGCCAGATCCGCGTCGGCTTTAGACACCAACACGTCCGGAATTCTATTTAGACTCTCCGAGGACGGATTGTCTTTCAAGTGACTGCGGAGTTTCGCGTAGTCAGCTGCGCGCACGGACTGACAGTCGATATCGAAATCTGAACCTAGTTGCAAGATAACGGGGCGGTGATCTGAGTCTAGTTCGTGTACGACTTGTATGAGTCGCACAGAAAGCTGGACGTTTTTTAAAAGAGCTACGTCTAACACTGTCGGGCGACAGCGATCCTGATAGTGAGTGGGTTCCGGCGGGGCTATGACGTCAAAAGCGAGATCGCCACTTAGTTTGTCGAGTGTCACCCCGTTACGGGAAGTACTCGAACTATTCCAAATGACGCTCCCACTGTTGAGGTCCCCTGCTATGATAACACTGTTACTTAACGCGAACAGCGCCTCCAAGTCAGACTTGAGAAGCTCTTTACTCGGTTTAAGATAAGCAGAAACTATCGTTATGTTCGCATGACCGGTCATTCCTAACCTGCACACTGACACTTCCATATTTGTAAGAACGGGTGGCTCTACTGACATACAATATAACGAACGTTTAAAATAAATCAAAGTGCCGCCCCCGCGGGCGACACGGTCGTTTCTGATAATATCATAATTCGCGATACGCGGATTATTCATTTTCGGCTTAAGGAGCGTTTCCTGTACTAACAATATATCTATCTGCCTATCGTGTAAGTAGTCGGCTACTAAGTCGCGTTGCGTACGGAGATTTCTCGCGTTAAAAAACGAAAGACAAAGAGCGCGCGGTTTAATTTTACTCGGCGGTGTGAATACTATTTATTGTTATTTACTGCGGCGCGGGCGAGGCGTTGTATCGTCGCGGCAACGTTTGGGAATGCAGAGACCGCATTCAAAAGACCGATGTCCCTATTACTATTTAAAATTTTATTGAATGCGACTATTTCGCTAATGTCGTGCTCGAGTAAGACTTGAGACAGCCAATCGATGCCCGAGAGAGAGAATGAAAAAGCATGAGAGGGCTGAGAGGGCTGAGCGGGCAACGCTCTTTGAGGCTGAGGCTGGGGCTGCGCCTGAGGCTTGGAAGCCTGAGGTTGAGGCCTAGGAGCCCAGGGGGCGACAGGGGCCCGCCAGGACTGGGGGGCTTGCGGCACAGAAGGTGCCACGCACGGCATCGGGGCCGGAGTTACCGGGGTACGGGAGGAGCCCGGGAGGCCCGGGAAGGTCTCAACGGACATAAGAGGTGGAGGCGGAGGGCGGGCAGAGACAGCAGGAGCCCAACGGGCTTGTCTCGCCTGGCGTGGGCGTTGCGGGCGGGGCGCACGGGGACACCCGCGATAACTCGCAGGGTGGCCCGCGTTACCGCACAGAACGCAGCTGGGAGGCTCGGGAGTGTCGGGAGTGCGAGCGCACTCCTTCGTGGGATGGTCACCGAGGCACTTGACGCACCTGGGACGGAGATGACAGCCTCTGGCTGTGTGGCCATAACTCTGACAGTTATGACACTGAGACGGGGTATGAGTCTTGCGCGGCGGTTCGGCGGTGATACCGGTGAGGCCGCAGACCGTGGTGAGGCCGAAAATGGCCTTGCCTTCTACGGAACGGTCAAGGATGACCAGAGCCATAGGGTAGGGAGCTTTGGTGCGGGGGTGGTACATCCGGTGTACCTCCCGCACTGGGAAATTTTGCTTCTTAAGGGAGTCTGAGATTTCCTCGGTGGACAACTCCACCGGGACGCGCCTGAGTACGGCTCGGAGAAGGCGCTCTTCTTCGAGCGCGTAAGTGAAATAATTAAGCTTCCTCTCTCGGAGGTGAGAGGTCAGCTTGCGGTGGTCGATGGAGGTGGGGACTTTGACCTGAATACCTTGAGCGGTATTCAGGGCTGAGGTGTAACGGATACCCGACCCATTCATATAGGTCGAAATCGCGAGCCAGGAGGCCTTGTCCTGAATGGTAACGGGGGGCGGGGGGCGGGGCTTCTTAGCCTCGGCTACGGGACCCGTAGCGTCGGCTTGGGAGGGGGCGGGGCTAGCGTTGCCCGAGTGAGGCGTTCGATTGGCTGCGATCGCGGCTGATTTCGCGGGCACCCGGGCGCCATCTACTTTTAATGTTTTCTGAGCCGGGCGACCGGAGCCTGACTCAGAATCAGAGGCGCGCGACGCGGCGGCAATGGGCGGCGTGCGGACGCGTTTTCTATTTACGACAGTGAAGCCGTCGTTAGCTGGCGCGGAGTTAATAATATCTAACTCCATGTCGGAGCCGGCCTCCGAGCATGGAGTGGGTGCGACTAGGCTTATACGGTCTAACGGATTTTCCGGCGACCTAGGCGAGTCTAGCGCGGCGAACGAGTTCGCGGTCGCCACGCGGGGCGAGACTACATCTATTTGCTCTACAAGCAAGTGCGGGGCTTCGCGCCTAACCCTTTCTTTTAATAACCTGAGTTCAATAACTTCTGTTTCTCTGGCCATCCCGGGGCCTGCGAGGGGGGCGGGGGAGGACATACTTAAACCTCCCTGCCTGAAGGGCAGGGGGGCACGCCAAAATTAAATTTACGGGACTATCCCGAGTCCGGACCAAAAGAGCTGTGGGCGAAGTGCAATGCCGCACAGAGAAGAACCTACAAAGCCTAGGGGGAGGCCCTATCAAGCCCAGGGCAGAGAACGCAGACCGGTAAACCGGGCTACGCCCAAACAGACACCCGGGGATGGAATGAGGGAATAGGAGGGTGGGAGGGCGATACCTGGACCTGACTAGGCGCACTCGCCAAGGCCAGACAACCCAGGCCCAACTGCCTTTACCGTTTGCCTCGGGGCAACCGGCGAGCGGACAGGGCGCTCTACTCACTCGTTGGCACCGTGACACGTATTCCCGTGAGTAGCCACTAAGCGTGGTCTTCGATTGACAGCGCGGGATGTCGCACCGAAAAGTGCGGTTTTAAATTTGCACTAAAAGTGCGGCTTCGCAGCAGATGTTTTCTCTCTTCGATTTCTCAGGCTCGAACACAATAGAACCGGACGATGATTCAATGCGGGTCGGGCAGCGACGAATTCGTAGAAATACGTAGAAATAAATATAACACCTGGTGCGCAGGTAGCGCAGGTAGGCGAGCGCGGCGAGCCGGAAATGACCGAAGAAAGCCGAGCGCGGCGAACCGAACGGACCGTCAGAGCTGCGAGAGAGCGCACGTGCGTCCCCGACCGCGGCTCGAATCGGACTCCTTTTCCCGATGGTCCATCCACTGTCGTCACCGTCATGTCCAAAATCTCCTGGCAGCTAGGTATACACTGTCTGATTCCAAAAAAGAACAAATCAAAAACGAGTCTCTGTGATTTGCCACCATTTGCTTTGAGGTAACAATCGAGTCGGGTAAAAACATCCTGCCACCTTGCTTACTTACTGAGTGATTCAGGAAAGTGACATGCCTGAGCGTACCACTATAGCGAGTGTTAGAGTGAGACAGAGTTTTTTTTAATAAACCTTTTTATTGGGTATGTCGAAAAAAAATCCTAAAAGTAATTACTGGTTATTAATTATAAGTATTTTCCCTAAGAGTGACAAGATTTTGTATCTAAAATATATGTACACCATTTTTTTATAACTCGACTGTATCTTAAGTCTGTTCTTAGTCACCATTTACTTAGAATAAAACAGTGTTCGTGTGGTAAAAGTGTAAGTTATACTGGTGAGTTGGTACGGGTCAAGAAAGTCGATTTTTATACAAAATTCTCGTTCTTTTTACCATCTTTAAAATAATCAACGTTTAAATTCAAATTGTTATCAATTTTTTTTTTTACTTTTAATACTTATTTCTTGAAGTATTGAACGTTAATTTATGAGCAGTATTTTTTATTTATTTATCGAATCAATCGTTTCGAATTATTGATATTTATAAATTATATCATCGCTTTTCCGAATTTGATATCGTGGGAGAAGATGAGTTATGGTTATGGTTAAAATAACATAATAATTATTTTAAAGCAAAATTTATCAACAGAAATTCGCTTGTAATGTAAGGAATTCACTCCGTCTATTTCTCAACTAATCTCGTATATATACAAAGGAATTTGTTTCAACGTATAGTATGTACATACAGCCTTAACGTAGTTGTCATTTTGAAACATTAATACGAAGCCGAAAATTCCTACGCCAAATACCACGTTTCAGTTAAGTGTCATGATATATAATAGACATATTCACACACACACACACACATTCAGACGAGTTAAAATTATTAAATACGTAAATTATATAAATACTAGCGCCTACATAAATATGGTACCAGGAGACTTCTTCCTGTTTTCAAATATCACGAATTATTTACGCGATCAACGATTTCCAACACCATAAGATGATGAAGAGTATAAAAACCATGTTCCTGAGGTCAGCACGGAGGAGAGGGGAATACAAAACGATGTGCCACCTCGCTCCGCTAAGATCTGACGCTAGATGTTAAAGACGGCGGATGATTTAGGGGGAAGGGAACACGACGTGATACCTCACCCCGTTAACGTATGTTGCTCGATGTTAACGGGGACGGATGATGTAGTAGTGAAGGGAAACGACATGATACCTCACCACGCTAACGTATGTTGCTCGATGTTAACGGGGACAGATGATGTAGTGGGGAAGGGAAAATGACGTGATACCTCACCACGCTAACGTACGAGTATGTTGCTCGATGTTAACGGGGACAAATGATGTAGTTAGGAAGGAAAAATGACATGCTACCACACCCCGTTAACGTCTGTAGCTTGATGTAAACGGGGTGGGTGATGTAATAAGGAAGGGAAAACGACATGCTACCTCACGCCGCTTACGTCTGTCGGTTGATGTCAACGGAGGCAAGTGATGTCGTGGGGAAGGGATCACGACGTGCTACCTTTCCCCGTTTACATTTATCGCAACTCAGGATGCACTGACATGTCTACCTTTATGATATATGTATCATTGCGTAGTTTACAAGAACGTAGACACAGATGACACGGGTTAGGTATTAGCGACTTGGTTTTGTATGAAAATAATTAATAAAAGTATTATTGCAATTTGAATAATTTTAACATTATATATATTTCGCTTACCTGGATCTGTAGATTCTCATGATAAGCAAATGAAGCTATTAATTCAACACTTCATTACTGTTTTTTTTTTATTATATAGTCCTCAAGTATTTTATATTCGCTTGTAATTTAATAGGTATTCGGTAATTTATTATCAACTTTTTATGTATATTTTTTTTATTGTGATACATTAACTTTATCACATAAATGTTTATAGCTTTAAAATAAGGATTAATATTCGAATATAATTATATATGTGTGAACTTTTAAATGGCCTTATTAATGTTATTAATTCTTTATTTGTTTTCTTGTTAGCTGTAAGATCACCTGTTTTTCTAGAATAAAATAAAATAAATATATTTATATATTAGTTTCAAATTCTGTTAAGACCGTTCTGTATAATCTTCTATCAATACATATTATAAAACAAAGTCGTTCGCCGCGTCTGTCTGTCTGGATGTTCGCGATAAACTCAAAAACTACTGAACGGATTGTAATGCGGCCTTCACCAATACATATAGCAATTCACGGGAAAGGTTTAAGTATATCATTTGTCAAGGTTTATTTTTTAAATTGGTCGAAATATAATGTAAATAACTGTTGAAATAATCGGAAAAAGTAAAGCCGCCTTAAGCGTTTTATGCACATAAGTATATATATAAATGAATTGCTGTTCGTTTGTCTCGCTAAAACACGAGAATGTCTGGACGGATTTGGCTAATTTTGATCTTAAAATATTTGTGGAAGTTCAGGGGAGGTTTAAACAGTGAGAAACATAAACAATAACTAAAGGAAAATACAAAAAAAAACAATTTAATTTTCAAATGCAAACTGTTCCTATGAAACATTTTGTCATTTTAGAAATAAAAAAATATCATTCGTTTGTCAAATATTAATAGGTGCGTTCAGAAATTTATCTGTTTCATAACTGTAGTGTGAGGTCCGATGCCTTCAGTCTGTTTTATTGGAATACAAAACAGTTCTGCTTTAGAAATAAACATAGCACATGATAAAGCTTTAATTGTTGACAAGTGGGGCGAGCGGTGTGAAGTTTGTTTTTTCCTCTATACATAGTATAATATTATTACGATAGTAAACGACGCAGACGAAATCTCAGGTATCAGTATATAATATAATAAAAGTCAATAAAATATTATAGTTATTGTTATTTAATGTGAAAATAATAATTATCTAATTCGATATAAAATGACAAGTAAATTCATATGAAGTACAAATAAAGGAGTCAGTATTTATGTTTATCTTAAACGTTTAATCATGGATATTCAATTTAGACGTATCTTTTGATATTAAAAGGGAAAACACGTCGATTCGGCGGAGGCTGCCAGCGAAGTTTAATTATTTGTTTAAAATTAACTCTACGTAAGGCTGCAGTGCCGCGATTATCTTGCTGACACTCGCTCAATTCCGACGGAGTTGTTAACGGGTTAGCGGATTTTGAAATGTTAATTAGATTCGTCTGTTACTTTAAGTATTTTGTTTGTTCACTACACGTCTACGTTATTTATTGTGTTAACAATATATTTTTTGTACATTAAAAAAACACATTAAAAAAAATTGGGTGTCTTTAAAGTCGGTTTATGGACGATAATTGTACGTGATAACGTCATAAGAAAACATTGATGAAAAATTGCATAATTTTATGAATTTAATTTAATTATTTCCACTGAATTACCGATGGAGTGGAAGAGAGATAGATGTATCACAAACCGAACGCTTAGGCCGATCGCGCCTCTCTATCGCTTGTTCTGCGTTCTCGTTTGCACGCTCGACTCAGGCGGAACGTGATAATGAGTCATGCTATTCCGTGCGTGCAGTCGGCGTTCATCGATTTATAAGACGTTGCCACGTCAAAAACTTAACACATTATACTTTTTTGAGTGTTTACAAACATCGTAGTATCTTAAAACTTTTATAACTTTGTAGTAAATAAAGGTATCGTAATAATTTTTATTTTAGATAAGGGCCAAATATTTAGGAAGTGTAACCAAAAAAATAAATAATAACTATTAAATAGCGTTTACGTAATGCGCGTACAATCACAGACCGTTGTATTTTTATTTATATATAATGTAAAAAAATATTACAAAAATGATTATGATTCAAATGAATTTGTCTTCATTTGCATTCCGCATTTTGAAGCGATGATGGCTCAGTTGGTAGTGTGTTCGGACACAGCGTCGAAGTATGTAGGCTCGAATCCTAGTAACTGGGTCGGAGCTTTCGGTGAAGGAAAACATCGTGATGAAACCATAGGCTGGTGGTAGGGCTTTTTCTAAGCCCGTCTGGCTAGCTACCACCCTCAAGATGAAAATCTGTCGCCAAGCACCTGTTGGTGTGTTCCGGCAGCTGCACTTGAGAGCCAGTCTCCTTCTAGGTTAAGCGTGACTTACCATCTTAGACCACCTCATCATTTAATATCAGATGAGATTGTGGTCAAAACGTTTACCTATAAAGTATAAAAAAAAAGAAATTCGTTAGTAGTACATACCGCGTCTACTAACATAGATTTGAATCCAACTATTTCTATGAAAGAAATCGCCGAGATGAAACCTTACGTCGTGATTTATCGTAAATCCTTACCACTACCATCAAGTTGAAACTCTATAGCCAAATACCTATAGGTAAGTTCTGACAACTGCACTTCAGAGCTAATCCTTATAGGATTAGCGTGTTTACACCCTTGGTCTACATTGTCATTTAGCATCAAGTGAGATTGATGTCAAACTCTAAAATCAATGATTTAAATCAAAATGTATATTTTGCCAGCCTATCTCTTATTTCATTGAGAACTCTAGACTTTTAGGCATTTAAGATCGGGTGAGATTGATATCAAACGCTTGGTTTATAAATAAATAAATAATCAATAATTACAGATAATTAATAACACACTACATTGTAAATGGCCCACTATTGGGCAAATGCCTCGTCTCGGAGGAATATCTTTGTTTAATCATTATACAGCGCTATTAAAGATTTTCTGTTTTTGAGGGCACATATTAGATTATCAACAATATATTATGCGGGCACAGTTAAGATACTGAACTCTTGTATCGTAGTCTTTAATGATTCGTGAGGTCTGGTACTGTAAATTGCTCGAACTGCTCGTAAGAAAAACATAAATAGGTATGGTATCTCTCTCAGTAAAACACAATAAAACAGCTATGTTAAGAAGCTATAGAAGCAAGCGAAGTAAACAAGGTATCTCCACTTCTTATTGTTTCTACTAGATGGCAGTAAAACAAAAATGAATACGTGCTTTTAAATATCGTGTTTCACAGATCTATATTTTCTTTTCTTTTTTGCTTGTTACTGTTGACGAGCTTTAGTACCTATTATCAGTAAAAAGTAAGTCAATATTTGTCATACAATATTTACGTCTACTAATCTACAATATTTGTACGCTCTTTGACTGACCAAAATAAATTCAATAATTTTGTACCTAAAAAAAAATATATACATTTTTGTGATCGAATTTCAACATAGTAAAAATAATTGTACATTCATTTAAAGTTTTGCCTTTAGGACTATCGACGTTTGTAATTTATATTTATGTAAAATGATAATTCAATTATATATTTACAATGGAAAATAATACACACTAGAATTTGACGTTAAATTACGAAGGCAATATTTATTTTACAATGGAGAAGAAAGTAGATTTAATAAAAATAAATTGTACCTATTATTTTATCCAGAATTTCGCGGAACGGCTGGTAGCATTAGTTTAGAGCCCAGCTGTCGGCAAGCGATAACGCCTCTCACAAATGTGATGCACTATTCCAATAAACATGAATTGTTTACGTGGACCTTATTAATATTTCTATCACGTCTGTATGTTTGTTGAAATTTATCATATTTAATCAGAGATCGCTATAGCTATTTCCATTTATACTTAATTACAAGAATAATTTAAAAAGATACAAGGAGGATCATGAGACTAAAGAAAAACAGTAAGTATAAGGTAGGATAATACTTTTTTTACATTAAAATATATATATATTTAACGCGAAAAGTACACAATAGATTTCAATATTTTTTTTCATTTTTACTTCATAGAAACTGGACTCTCATCTAAAAAAATATGTCACGATATCCACCATATCCGAGTGCTGGGCTACGAAAGAAATGGATAAGAAAAGATTACATGTGGCAGAAATGCGAATGTTAAGATGGATGTGTGGTGTAACTAGAATTGATAAGATTAAGAATGAGTATATCAGAGGAAGTTTGAAAATAGCACCAGTGATAGAGAAGTTGAGGAGTAACAGGTTACCATTGTACGGACATATTATGAGATGAGAGGAAAGTCATGTAACAAGAAAAGTTTTGAGTTTGAAAGTGGACGGATATAGGAGTAGAGGAAGACCGAAAAAGGTGTGGATGGATTGTGTGAAAAATGATATGTGTATAAAAAGTGTGAATACTGAGATGACATCTGACAGGGGAGAGTGGAAAAGGAAAACATGTTGTGCCGACCCTGCTTAAGTGGGATAAGGGTAAGATGATGATGATGATCCTACATTTCATATAAAGTTACTATTTGTTTTAGGAAATTACCCTTTTTATAAGCGTATCGTTACCAGCGACGTGTGTTTTCTTGTCGTTTAGAAGTGTTGCAGTGAGGTGCGCGTAAGAGAGAAAATAAATTAATAACACTGTTTACAAAGACATACTTTATAAGCAAAGTATATTTTTACTTTCAATTTTTTTTTTATTGTTTTTTCATGAATATATAAAATATATTGTTAAGATAGTAAACAACACAGAAGAAGTCGCGGCTGTCCGCTAGTTGATTGATAGTGTAGGACTAAACCACAAGATTAAAGTAACACTAACATGCATAGCAAGTTAATTTTTTTTATTTATTTTATAATCGAATTACTGTTCTAGATTACTATATTTTTAAATATAAATAGTTATTCATAAATACAATAACAATTTTAATCTGTAGTTATTGCAGTAGATACACATGTCGGTCATATTTATCTATACATAGTTTAAAAAGTTTGATCTGAAATAAAGTGTAATACCTATGGACGACACTGTGTGAGAAGGACAGCAATATATAACCGCCTTTGTAAAAACCGGTTGGAATTCGTAAAGTTAAAATTTTAAATATATCGACACCATAATGACGTTTCACTTAAAGGCTGAACGTACGTACGTATTTGCCCAAATAACGGTATACAGTTCCTAAGCTGAACTAAATCGTATATAAATTTCAACTTTAAAGTTATGTGGGTATGATTTATTTTTAAAAGCAATATAAACATTACAAAACATAAGATTCAAAACTTGATTAATTAATTAGTATAGATAGGGGAACAACCTCAGTTATCGTCATTTGAATGTTTTTAATAAAACTAAATGGTGACACTATTAATTGAATTCATTTTTGCCATCATTCGCACGGTAAAGTCTAAAGTTTAAGCAGAAAGGCAGTTCATTCATAAGCCCCAGCTTACCCTGCAATGTAGTAATGTGCCCTTATAAGTCTTCAAACTATTTAGATCCATTTTTAAAGCTTTGATATTTATGACTTATCAGAATCATTAGAGGAACTAAAGGACCATACGGACAGACACGAGAAGCGGGATTGTTTTATATTATTTATAGAATAGACATATATCTATATCTATACACATAATAACAATGAAGTGTCTGCATGTAATATCAAAATAACGACTTTTTACTGATTGGATATGAACGTATACACGATACTGATAACAAAAATACAATTTTTAAAATTGTTGTCTGTCTGTCTATATGTTCCTAGTAATCTCCAAAACGGCTGGACCGATTTCGACAGAAATTTTACTGACGAATAGTTAAAATTACAGCGGGTGACATAGGCTACTTTATTTTAGACTAGCTGTCATCCGTGGCTTCGTCTGTACTACTATCTCCAAAACGATTGGACCTATTTTCGTGGGACTTTCACAGACAGATAGCTGATCCTATAAAAAGTAATTTATAATTATAAAAAAAAAACTCATGCCGAGCTGCGGACAACAGCCAGTATATGAATATAAATGAAGTGTCCGTTTTTTTTTATCCGAATTAACATTAAACAGAGTTCAACATATTTTATATATTATATTTTATTATTTTCTTACTACAATTTTCCAAAGACGCTAAGAGTAATAAATAAAAGAGTTATAGAGATTAAGTAGTACACATAAAATTATAATAAAAAATATAAGTGGTTTCTAAGAACAAAGCCTAAACTTATTAGTCGGCGACTACAGACTAAATAAAAACTATGATGAAATGTAATTTAAATAAAATGCATAATTCGCAAGAATTCAATTTACCTTTAATAATTTTATTGCTTCAATAATATCGTCTGGAAGCATTAATACTGAACTATTTAATTACTGACCAAGGGAATAAACATTAAAATTATTATTCACGATAACTATAAATATATTTTCACTTGCAATTAACGTTCGACAATTTATATGACTGTTGTGATAGAATTTGTTTAATATACCTTACACGTTACGTTACACGGCTAACGTTATTGCCACTTAAATGTGTATCTTATGCTTTTGGTTTTAATACTTAATTTAATCTGTATTTCGCCACAAATATAAGTATTTAAAAATGTATTGGATATACAATAAGAAGCCTTACGAATAACATTATCGTAACTTATCATTATTTATATTTATGCAATTGAAGTATCTATTTGTAATATCAAAATAACAAGTTTTTACTAAAAGAATAAGAAAGTATGTATGTAAGTACGTTGCATATAAAAAAAAAAAATGTTTTTTTTTTTAAATTTCCTACATGTATATCTATTTGTTTGTTCCGGCTAATCTCCGAAGCGGTTCTAACGATTTTGACGGAACTTTCACTGGCAACTAGCTGATATAAGGAATAACTAACTTAGGCTACTTTTTTATTGAACAAAAAAAATGTTTTTCTCGTAAATATAATAAACTAAAAAGCAGCGTCCAGTACTGCGGGCGCTTCACGCGCACCTTTACACTGAACAAAAATTTGTTACTAAATTCTACGAGGACGAAGTTGCGGGTAACAGCTAGTAATATAGTAGATAATAAATAATATAAATCGTACAGGAGAATCAAGATGAGATTTCAACGAAATTAATCTAAAAGTATAAACGTAATTTTAAAGTATAAAATAAAATTGAAAAGTTTCTTGTTTATCGAATTTCATAAGCTTTTTACAGGTAGATAGAAGACTTTTCAAAGTGTTATCCAGCCTAAATATCATTACACGTTTACGATAGAGTCTAAGCAGTGATGGCATTATAAAATGTAAATGGTTACTTAAAATTATTAAAACTGCTATAAAAATAGAGTACTTAATAATAACAAAATTCGAATAAAAAAAAAATATTCTTGAATTTTTCAGAAAAAAAAATCGTACCTTGACTGAGAAAACCATTTTAACGAGTACACACTCGTAAACATCAGCTAGTATGTAATAAGCACAAATATAACATGACCATAAACTGCTATATAATTTAAATAGGTAATATCTATACCTAATAATCTAAATATCTATGTTTTTTTCCAACAACACATTATTCAGTTAATATTGTAACTAATTACAAACTTGATATTTCTTTAAGATAATCAATATCGTGGAACGAGTCATGAGAGGAAGCAAGTTGTTTTCCCTATGACATTATGAATTTAAGGTGTTAAATAAAAGGAAAGTTAAACAAAAGTCAAGCCTGACTGTTTAACATTTTTTTCAGTGTTTAATTCTAAAGTTACATTTGCCATGTACATAGTGTTATCAATCGATATTTTAAAGTCTTTATAATAAAATAACACAAAATAACAATAAATTTAAACGTTTTTTTTTTAGGTATCAAATGTGTTTTTAATATCCAAATAACTATACTTTAAATATAGTTCGTCCGTCCTTTCCTATATATACCCTATTTATGGAAATGTAAATAATAATTGTAAAATACATAAAAGTGGGTCTGTACTTATGACAACACGAAAGAAGTGAAAACTTATATAAAACATACAATTATTGGAACGATGCACTCTTTGTCAGACAACAAACGCGGTTGAAAACACAATGGCTAGAACATAGTATACACGATAAAATGGTTCACCGATCTAAACGCGCTTGATGTCGGATGTCGCGTGAAGCCGAGTAAACTAGATTCAACGTTACATCCTCGAGTGTGACGGTGCCGAGTGTTAAGGACGTAACCTGCACCTAAAGAAGTTTTCACCTCAAAAACTCATTATGGGATCGCACTTTAATAAGTTTTAACACTTTCTTAATTCTAACGTTTGATCATTTTATTATTATTAGATTTACTAGAACTTATACGATGTATCTAAAACTTACACACAATACAAAAAAATATGCTAAATATACAAACACAAAACGGTCTTAACTTATGTGTCTCCCTGGGCGATTTTGACTACAGCAATATTCAATGTTCTGACACAATCACAAAAAAAAAAAACAAGATAATATCATTCTGTCCTTTTATACACTCTATGATGATTATTCTGGACAGTTTTGTTACAAGCATATTTCTGGTGTATTGAAAATCTAATGGTATAATTGTAACGTATGGCTACAAATGGTATGTCATTCGCTTCGTCTCCTCTCTTGGAGAGACTGTAACAAAGTGGGAGTATTCAATTTGAAAGGCATTAAAAACATTTGTCAAAATTGCTAAATCAAATGTCCCCATTTACTACGTTGTGCTGCCTTTACTTTCCTGTATCTCTTCCTCGGATGTTTCACCCAACACTCATTGATAATATACAAAAAAAAATTGTATGCATTATTCGTTCGAAATATATCCTATTAGTAAGAATGTTTTGATTGGTTTGTCAAAAAGTTAGTATTAAAATAAAACGCATAAATTAAATTATAATAATGGTAAAACGCGTTCTCTTTATACTTCGACCAATCGTCGATAGAGGTGGCTGCTAAATTAAGTATTAAAATTCACAAGACGCTTCTATAGACGACAAGGTAAATTGTGAGGCATCGGTATTATCTTTTAACAACTTCTTTAAGAGACTGCCTCAACGAAAAACCATACAAGAATTAATCGAAGTTAAATTTATAATTATTTTACGCCGCATTTTTACAATATTACATTTTCTTTATTTTGAATGTTTTATTGTATCTTTTTATATACTTTATAGGCGCTTGACTATAATCTCGATTGATATCAAATGATGGTGTGGTCTAAGTAAATAACACGCTAAGTCTAGAGAGGAACTGGCTCTCAAGTGCGGCTGCCGGAACACATCTATTGGTGCTTGGTGACATATTTGCGGGTGGTAGCTAGTCAGGCTGGTTTTAGAAAGAATACTACGAGCATGCCAAGGTATCATCATGGTGTTATTTCTCACGGAAAAGGCATTGCAGGATTCTATTCTACATTGATCGACTCGATGTCCAAGCACGCTGTTCAAAATTCAGTAAGATTCTCTTAACTGTTCTAATGTATACTTTATACACACTCTGTAATTCAATTTATTATGGTAAATATCCAACGATAGTAGAATAATTATATAAAAAAATTGGTTGTCTGTAATGTCGGGTCACGAACGATAATTTTACGTGACAACGTCATAACAAAACATTGATGAATAATTATGCGTCACAAGCTGAACGCTTAGGCCGATCGCGCCTCTCTATCGCTTGTTTTGCGCTCCTGCTTGCACGCTCGGCTCAGGCGGAACGTGACAATAAGTCATGCTTTTTCGTGCGTGCAGCTGGCGTCCATCGATTTATAAGACGTTATCACGCTAAAAAAATGAGCAATCAAAATCACATTTCAAGCTCTACTACAATAATATACAATAATAAATAATTTCAGTATACCTAATTGAATCCAATTTACACTTGAGGAAAATGTTTACAAAAAATAAGAACTTAATCGAATACCATAAATTGTTTAAAATTATTATCATACAAAAAGATATACCTGACCGAAACTGTTGACAACCCCTGACATCGTTTAAAATTAATGGCGGTCGTAAGTTATCCGGCTACCAGAGTCAGAGGTGGTCCACCCTTTTACACGTTTACGAGAAAAAAAAATCACCATAATGTCCTGATACTTTCAAATATTTTATCGTGTGAAATATGTTTGTAATTATGTTTAGGAATGTGTCTTGTTATTTTTTTTAGGCTTAAATGTTATTTGGATTACGTTATAATTTATCACGTTCGTTTTGTTAAGTGATAGCAGGATACCAATATATTTCATAACTATCTGATACCCCCGACTTCGTCTTTGTTTTTCATTATCTTAACAATACATTTTATGTACAGAGGAAAAAACATAAAAATATTGAAAGCAAATATATAAGTACTTTGTTTCAATTTTATTTTTTTGTAAACAATTTTATCCGATTACTTCGCCTCTTTTGCGCATGCGCACCACACCGCTTGTCTCACTTCACACGTAGCTGAGAACGTGTTGCTAATAAAAAACGTGGTGTTTTAAAACATTACTGAATCTATCAAATTAAGATATCTTATATTTGTTTATATAAAGTCCAAGTGCCTATGAAGTATAATTAAAAAGCTACTGATCAAAATCTATCCAGTAATTTTTGTGTATCGCGCTCACATCAGCAGACCTCTAATCATTTATTAATAATTTGCAAAATATTCCGAAATATACTTTAATAAGACAGTAAAACCAGTAGCTTTTTATTTCTTAATTAGTTTTTTTTCCTCCAAACCCTTGGTCCGCACCTTTTTTCTGATATCGTGTTGAATAGAAATCGTTTTAAAATGTAGTGCAGCTTGAATACATATTATTCAAGTGAACAGTACAAGATATTATTTTCAAACCGTACACATTTTTTTTAATCTACGTTAATCATTCTGGATTTTTACTAAGAGTATAGCCTTTATGGCGGTTTCATTTTTGTTTTTTATGGCCATTTATAATTTGTAATCCGCAATGTCTCGCGCCGGAGCGCTTACTGCCCGATAGATGAAGCCAGCAATGGCGTCGTCGGTTAAATCGGTATAGTAGACGCAGGTGTTAATGTTTCTGGAAATTACCACTATAACATGTGAAACGCTATCGTGAATCTGCATCCATCTACCTTTTGTTTATACGATCACCACCGATTTGAAGGTCAAAACCAGTAGCTTATCCTATGTATCATTTTATTATATACGAGTATACTAGTTCACACTAGCGTCTGCGTTGTTTATTATTTTTGCAATATATTTTCTGTGCAGACGAAAGAACATAAAAACAATTAAAGCAAAAAAATACTTTGCTTAAATTCCAATGTACTGAATAAATGTTAACACTACCTATACGAGTAGTGTAGGCAATATCCTCGGCGCTTTATAAGTACTCAATTAAGATACGACAAGTAGATAAACATAATAATAGCAAGCTATGATTTAGATTTAAGATATAACAGCTCGCAATAAGACGTCGATATTGCGGCCATATTTATAATTACAGCAATCAACAACGGTAATTCCTTCAGCGGTTTATTCGCAAATGGATTCTTCACTTATAATTCACGTCCGTATGTTGCCCGTGTATCTTTGCAAGGATTATCGTAAGGTTAATCTAGTCGTGTGTACTTCGTCCATAAATCAATTTATGTTAGGTAATATTTTACAGAATCGCAGGTGTTCCTCGTTCAGAGCTTCCATCGATTAAATTTATCATATTTATTAAATATTACAATTATACAAAGTAAAAGAAAAGTGATATTTTTAATTAACTTCAAAGAGAAGATTTTCAATTCGAATGTATTTTTTTTCTGTTTGTTACACCAGAATTTCGTCATTTAGAAGCCATTTGGATATTTATTTTTTTATTGATGGTCCCATTTTAATTATTAACCTTTTATTAATCTTGGATTTTAATGATACACTTGGAAACTCTTCAAAATCTTATGAGAAAAATATAGTAAAGGAAATATTGATAAGTTTATGCCAATCGAAGACTAGATAGATACCGAACTACTTTAGTTTTTGTTAAAAAATGTACTACGGAATGGTACTTATTAAAAAGGTCTACAGAAAAAATTGTAACAGTAATAATCTTCATCCAATTTCAGTAAATATCTTAGATAATGTAAGAAAAAATTTAAACTATGCAGAACGAATAAAAGTGTTTTTGACTTACATAAGCTTCTTTCACTTTGTTGAACTCTAAATGTTGTACCGCCAAAAATGGAACGGACTCTTTATGTATCTAAACAGTTTAGGGATTTATAATGCTACATGAGTACATTTTTTGTGGGACGTTATACAGCAGTATAATCAGTTAATTTTAAAAGGTTTCCAGTTATTATAACATTTAATTTAGAGATAAACTGAAAACACATGACTATGGCAGTTGTAGATATAGATTTTATTGTACATCAAATATTTGTTCTAGTGTTATAATCTAGGAATGTAATAGAAGAATACATTTGTGTGAAATAAACGCCACCCACGTTTCTGCTTCAGTCTTTCATTGTTTCGATTAATAAATATTTTCCTTCGACATCCACCAACAATATCAAATTGTACGCAGATTTTGAAAATTTTCTTGGTAACAGCTGTCAAGAGAAATCCAATATTCTAATAAATATTCGATTATCACAGTCTGGTTTCAGTCAAATGTAGTACTAACATAAAACACAACGATAAAGAGTGTAAAAATAGTATTTATAATTAACTTTCCAATACAGTTAAATTCAGCCAAGCAAATTGTTAAAATTTTCAGTGTTTAAATATAATTAGTTCGAATTAAATCGAAGTTATACTTACATTATACTTTTTTAATAATTAATATTTTAACTTGGATTAATTGTAGGTTTCCATTTTTCGAATTACAATTAGTAACATACATAGCATACATAAATAATAGTTTCCTAAAACTTTATTAACACTGTAATAAATCGTAATATTTTTAAATAAGAACCAAGTAAAAGCAAAAAAAGTTAATAGAAATCTATGCAGTTGTTTTGTTTTTGCACGCACAACGAAATACTTTTATTATTTGATTTATATATAAGAAAATCGTCGTGCGCTTTACAAGTGATATTTCTGGAATGCGGTATGTGGGTATTAGCGACGTCGACCACAGAGTAGGCCGGAGTTAGACCACAGAAATAATATTAAACAGAATGTACTGAGTATATTAAGTTTTGCGTAGACCCATATTGAATTAGTTGTTTTCTATAGCATCCTGAAACCTTTAATGTACACTATCAATGTAAGTAAAATAATTAAGGCCTATCTTTGTTTGCGCATCAGTTAAAAGCTGCTGGATACTCGTTCGTATATTTCGTTTTTTTTTTCGTTTTAGTACTTAGACACTTAGTACTTCGCTAAAAAAAAGGTTATTATAGTTTCATTTAATATAGAGTTAATTAAAGTTTTAATAAGCACTACGCATTGAGTATATGTGGTTTCTTGTTGGAGAAGTGAGGTAAGCGGTGCGGTGTTTATGGTTTTCCTCTGTACATAAAGTATATTGGAAAGAAAATCACGACGCAGACGAAGTCACGGGTATCAACTAGCCCTAATATTATATGTGCGCATGTCAGGTTGTTTGTTTGTTACGCTTCTACACCTTAACTATTCTAGCATGCACATTGTCAGGGTTTTAGTAAAAGACATTGAATGCCAACTATCCCGAATTACAAATACTCTTCCTGAGGGATAGGTCAAATTTACGTTAACACAAACGAAACTACTGGCAAAGTCTGGTACTGGCTAGTCATCTATACTTTCAAAAGGACACAATTTGAATCACGTACACCAAAATCTAAGATATATCTAAATAAACATTACAAATATCTATCTTTCTGTACATTTGTCGTAAGCAAAAAATACTAATATACGTATTAAATCTACACTCAGAAACAAAATCGGAATTTTTATTTCTCCGTAGCAATCACTGAAATGGCTGACCCAATTTCGACTGATCTTGTACTGGCAGATAGAGAACATTCAAAAGTATTCATACAGACTATCTATTATTATGCTTTTCCACACAAATTAATTTTTATTTCTTAAATTCAATTAATATGGAGATCAGAGATGTGATAGAAAGTAGTTTAAAATATGTATTATACACTCATATACGACAGATCCAAACTATTTGCAAGCTCGATTTCTTAAAATTAAACTCGATATTCCATCCATAGTTCTCATTCTCACGACATTTCTCAGTAATTGTATGTAATTCAAATACAGTTTTACAAATAAACATCGTCTTAGACAGTTTTTAAGATGTTCCTTTCTTTTACCAATATGTTAATATATTTAATAGTAACCGTAGCCCCTAATTCATTCACGTGATTTTTTTTAATACTCTATAGGTTTAAACCGTTTGATAACAATGTCACTTGATGTTAAGCACCGACTTGATTTAAGATGGTAAACACGCTAAGCATAGATGTGGCCGGCTCTCAATTGCACTTACTTACTTATAGTAAGTACTTGATGACAAACTTTCAACTTGAGGAGGGTAGCTAACCAGGTGGCGAATCTAAAAAAAGCCCCACAACCATGCTATATTTTCATAAGTCTAATTTAGGTATAAATACATATTATATTACATATATAACTTTGAGACAACCTACGAATAATAAATGCCATAAAATAAATAAATAGATTCCTATTACAATATTTTAACTTTGTTTAGTATTAAACTCTTAACTATATTAGCCCGAACTTACTGCCATATTCAGAGGATGCTTATTGAAGTGAAAACTTCTTTAGCCCCGTTCGCGTTATAATTTGAAAGTCGATGAAACAGACGTGAACAATGACACAAAAAAGCTACATTAAAAAGAGACAAACGTACAAATATATAGATTATAACGTGCGAGAGAATGAGATAGAATACATTGTACAATCTTTCTTAAATTTGCGGTCCCGTCACTCACACTATCTAATGTTTGTTCTCGTTCGAAGGTTGTACGTGTGTATATTTGTACATATGTGTATGCGCCTGCGTATTATGAAGGAGATGCTATAAGATACAGAAATAATGTACTAAAAAATTGTACATCTAAAGGATGCAAACAGAAAAGTCTATTGCGGTTAATGTCTGTCTCCTAAGGTTAACTCACAGTAACAATTATTATTTTTCAAATATTATTAAAAATATTTTTTTTGTGACGCTATATTAACAAATATAGAATTAATCCTTATTCAATTAAATACTGTAATTACGTGGAGTGTTTAAGGTAAATTAAGATTGCACTTTACAATATACCACTTCCATGGATATCTCAGAGGATAAATAAAATAACAAGCAGACAAAAAATGTTTGTATGAAGATTCTTACGTAGCTTGAATACCTTTAATGAACTATATCCATATATCAAAGCGACAAATGGATCTAATATAGACCCTTATGATGCAACTTTAGTATATTATAAACTCATGCAAAACCGGATTGGGTCGCTAGTGATATTATGAAAAGGCAAATGATCCCAAAATTACGTAAATAATAACCCTTACTATTATACAACAATACTCCGAGACCCGGCTGCCCATAATTTTTGCCCATAATTATAGGGACCCATTCCGGCTACCATTTCCCCCATAAGTGCCAAGGTAATGTCCATGGGAATCCACAGAATTGGGGGTTATTATCCCATATTATTTTCCGCGCCGATAGAGATTGAATAAAAACGAATCGCCCATGAAATTTCCTGTGATAATGATCGTTCAGTGATATTTTGTTAAGCCCCTTTGAGTGTCATAGCAGATTCCTATATAGGGGTGTTTGTACATATAAATTGCTCTCACACAAGACTAACAATAGTAGGGTTATAATGATTTTTAAGAAATAGGGAATTTCTTGTAGTATCTATTCTGCCGTGGAAAGAAAGAGGGATACATCTGCCGTTTTTTGCAGTAAGTTTAAGTTATAAATATATTAGAAATTAGGAAAAAAAGGTGCATCTATTAGTATTCTGTTCCCGTATTACACTTGATATAAAAGAGTGTGCAGTTCATACGCAGTAAAGGTGAAACTTTCAAAATATCATAATATATACATATAAATGACACCTGTGATCAATACACCAAGCTAATTATAATTCCTTTTCCCCAGGCTTCATAATATGCAGGCGTATACATACACGTACAAACATACACACGAACAGACTCCGAACCAGAACAAAGATTAGGTAGTGGGAGTGAGGAGACCTCGAATTTAAGAAACACTGTACAATGTTTCCTAACTCATTCTTGTGCACGTTACATATCGTTACATTGTTCACTTCTGTTTCATCGTGTTTCAAAACACAACGGGGCTAAAGAAATGTTCACTGCAATAATTAATCTACACAGCGGATGTTTACGAAAACCAAAGAAGTCATGCAAGAAGTGTTCGGTTACCGCATAGGTCAACATAGGTTCGAATCTTAATATTTCTATAACAGATAACCGATGATGACAGGTCATTTTCTAATTGCCTAAATATCAAGTTGTACGCCTTTAAACACCTGTATGTACGTGCATTTGAGAGCCAATCCTATCTAGGGTGAGCATGTAACCAAAACTGCTCTAACAGATTGCAGGAGTTTGTAGTAGTTATTAAAACATGTCAATTTGGTCTGACTGAATCGCGGCCACGATACACCAAGTCTAACACCCGAAATAGTTAAACGATTAGGAGAGTCACAAATAAGGGTCAACCTGAAAATATCTAGTTACCAACTTGTGTGGTAGATAGTTTTACCTAACTAGATCAAGAATGTACACATGGTGTAAAGCCCATAACTGTGGTTATTCTTTCGATTGTTGCGTTTCAATATCATTCTATATATATACAGTAAGAGAGTTTACAAGCCGGCATGAAACTTGGTTTTTATAGCGATGAATGGTTATTAGTTAGCGTGTTCAGTAGAATCCTTGCGAATGAGCTGGAATTTTCGATCAATGAGAAAATCGCGATCGAACCAACTGCATGCATAAAAGGGCTAAGCCCGCTTTGTTACCTAATACTCTTGAATTAAAAATCTGTCGTCCGCTTAAACACCGTATCGGTGTGTTCTTATAGCTGCATACAAGAACCATTGTTCTTCTAGGGCGAGATTATGGTCAAAGGCTAAAAAAGTGTGTGTGCGATTCACACACGATAGAAGTAAAACTTCAGTAAATCGACAAAAGAATGAGATGAATATCCTTTTTTTGGTAACCAATCTTCTATTGGATTATTACTGCCATTGTCGAGTAAGTTTACAAAGATTACAAGGTTCTTGAAATCATTTAATTTAACAACAAGATGATGGCCGTCTTGTTAGAACTTTCCAGGGATTTTTTGTGGCAAGTCGGAATCCATGATCCGTGGTACTATTTCCCATCCACTTCACTTGTGCACAATAACCAAACTATATTATATAAAACGCCAAAAACATTACAAAATAAAGTTAAATAACACAAGAATATGAATAAATTATAAAATCCACTACATGATATTCCAAGATCCCGCCAAAAACTCCTATGATCTTATCTTATTGCCAGGAGTATAAAACTTGTTACTTAAAAATGCAGCCATATTGATGTTAACGTTCCATTTCACGAAACTTGCAAGAAAGTTTAACGGAACTCAACCGAACTAAAAATGTAAACTTATAGATAAAGTTAAACTTTTTTCGAATGAATACTGGACTTATATTTTCAACTATTGCTTCTGCAAGTTCTATAAATACTGAATTTGATAACATTGTTTTTGTCTCTTAACACCAAAAAGTAGGTGTGTGTGGTTACGAACACACGATAGAAGTGAAAACTAATAAAGAAATATGCATTATTAAAGTTCATACAAGACTTATCAATGTGTATATGCAAATAAATCGTAATAAATATTAAATATACACAACATATACAGTTTATATGCAACACCCATTATATACAATACATAAATAACATTGTTTTTTTATTCTAATACTAACTAATATTACAAATGTGAATATCAGTTTGTTCGCTTTTTTTTTATTTGTTTGTTACGCGTTAATTAAATTTCATTGCTGCAGAGTTATTTTTAATATAGATTTGTGATTGAATGAGTTGAGGCTACATAATCAGTTGTTTTCCAAGCCTAAGTACTTGTTATTGCCTAAATATAATACGAAGTACAAATGACATAACAAACACACTGTTATTTCGATAACAACGATTGTGATATGTAAGCTAATTAAATGTTTGTAAAGTTTATCTTATTACATTGTTCTTAGTGTTGGGGATATTTATTATCGATATGGCATTTTATAAATTGTTATTATCATCTTCTTACCCTTATCCTACCTAAGTAGGGTCGGCACAACATCTTTTCCTTTTCCACTCTCCCCTTTCAAATGTCATCTCAGTATTCACACCTTTTAGACACATATCATTTTTCACGCAATCTATCAATACCTTCTTCGGCCTTCCTCTACTTCTATATCCGTCCACATTCATACTTAAAACTTTTCTAGCTTTCATCTCTCCTCATGACATGCACCTATCGTACCAACCTATTACTCCTCAACTTCTCTGTCACTGGTGCTATTATCAAACTTCCTCTTATATACTTATTCTTAACCTTATCGATTCTAGTTCTCTCATCTCTTTCGTAGCCCAGTACTCGGATGCATCGCATCTCGCAAATAGCATTTTTTCTTTTTTCTATAATAATCCGGTAAAGTGAAGGCACTGTGACTGAAAATAAATTTAATTTAAGAACAACGGTAACTATCGTAACTTCACTCGTCACGCTCGTATGTTTACTGGATATACTACACCTTCCGACGAACGCGACACGACATACCCGTGTTGTAATTGCAGAGGTTACATTTGATACATGGATTTCACGGCGCAATAGGACACTATTATCATGTTTTAACGACTAGTTATATGTTTAGGAAAAAACTTAAAGAAAGAAACTAAAAATTAAAAAAATATGTATATGTATGGGCCTGAAATGGGCGAAATTCGATTATAATCCTTTTTTCTAGTTTATATTGATTGGTAGCAATAATGAGATATGACGAAAAGAGACTTCCAAACAAAGGCTGCGTTCATGCTAATGAAAAAAGACAATAGCTTTTAAATAAAAGTTATAAAGAACATTGATTTACAAACAGAGCAGAAAAAGGTTCGAAACTCTTTAACGTTCGTCTAGGTATTGCTATACTGATTTGCTAAAAATAAAAAGTTTAATCCTATTGTTAATGAAGAAAATTCAATGGAATATTATAAGATTATATTTATTTTTCATTAGAACTGTTTACCTTATCTTAGGTGGTAGAGCTACGCTGATGCTATTACTGGTTTCAGAATGAATGGGTCGGCTCGCCCGGGGTAGTACCACCCTCTCACAGAAAACCGACGTGAAGTAACAGTGCTTGCACTGTTGCGTTTCGTTCGGTCAGTGAGAGCGCCGGAGGCCCACATATATTAAAAGGCCGGCAACGCACTTGCAACACCCCTGGTGTTGCTAGTGTCTATGGACGGCGGTGATCACTTACCATCAGGTGACCCACCTGTTCGTTTGCCCCCTATAATATATAAAAAAAAAAAACTCGCAGGATTAGTTATTCAAACTGATGTTTACATTAAAAAGACCAAGCATTGAAACAGGACTTCTTACTCCACTATAATAATAAAAATATTGTATTAATTTATCCTCGTATTACTTTAGAATGTATTAAAACTAATCAACATTCATATATTTTCAATAAAATAGATCTCTATTGAACGATATTACAATTTGTTTCTATTCAGTTTTTTTCTGTTTTTTAATTATACATCTGTAAACGAAGCCGCATAAATTTAATTATTTATACATCTATACATTTAACCCTATACATAATCAACCAACACATCACAATCAACCCCACAATAATTTTGACGGCGCATAGAGAGTCACCCGCTGCGTTACTAACGTATGCAAATCCGCCCCACGGCTATGAAATATATGACCAATAAATAAACACAGTGAAAGGGGTGAAATTAAATATTCATATGGTATAGTGTTGTCCAATATTTTACGCGGCATTTTTTTTATTAATATCAAACATTGTTATAAGATAGAAATAAGACAATATAAAGGAAAAATTTTACTACCTTATTTCAGGAATTTCAATTTTTAAATCTAGTTAATAGAGACAACTTTTCAATGATCTGTACATTATTTATTTTGACACAAAACTGCCTAGAATTCCAGCTTTTACATATTGATTTGAATTTTCGCATTTTAGTATTTATACACACACTTAAGATAGTAATATGCAGCACAATAACTGACAACTTGCTTTAGGATCGAATCAAAAACAATAGAAAAGAATATCTCGCTTAGTTCTTGATATCGATAGCCAGAAATATGGTAACAACACTACAATAGTCCAATACCGTAATAGGCAGTCTAAAGAGTGAGGCGACTTGTATAACATCGCCAAATTAGCCGAACGATGTGCAATAGCCCTAAGGCTGACATAGGGTTGTTACTCGCCTCTGTTTTTATTTTTTTTGATAACAATATCTTTTATTTTGGTACGTTGACATGTTATATAACGCAAAATATTTTGTATTAAAATTATCCAAATAAGCTCGATATACAAATTTCATATAAATCGCTAACAATTTCTCCTAAAGCAGCTTGAATACATGAAGAATGTGTTGAATATGATGGAAGTGAAAGATAGTTGAGAAAAATAACGAGAAATATTCTTAGTTTCTTCTCTATTCCTGTTTCTTTAGACTTATTAAATTACAATACCCAATAGTGTATTCTTAATCCCAAAAATCTTTAATTTGAATATGTTTAACATGAAAGGTAAAAAGATAGATTTCGTTCAACCTCAACAAACATGCAATACTTAAGTATGTATACCTGTACATAAGCGTGATACCTAAACATGCTAAATACTTAAATATATATCCTTGCAACAAAAGTCTCCCATAAACATAGAAATTAAATATATTACAAAATCATACAGTTATTATCACTTTACGAAAAAATCATACTTATACAAAGATTTTGGGAAACCTTTTATATGTTTTAAGCTAGTTAAAGGTATACTCAATATGCAGAAGACCAAATAAATAATTGATTGTATATCACATATTTGGACACGTATAATCTATTATCTATATGCATTTTAACCAATTATGAGTACGAAGTCCAAGACAAAATTTAAACCAGAGAAAACAGAGCATTACGTTTTCATTATTACTCAGACTATGCAAAAATTTTACATGGGTTATGTATACATATAAATAATATTGTAGTGTATTGTGTTAGTCGATACTAATTTTCGAAACGACTAAATTGATATTGATGAAACTTTCACTGGGAGATGGAGGACTCTCAGTGTATTTTCATGATTTTTCAAAGTAATAGAAAGGAATGTTAAAATTACACAAAGGTAACTTCAGCTCTATAAAAGTGTTATAGGAGTAAAACCAAAATTACAACAAAAAATGAAAGACAACGAATCCATGTAATCTATATAAATTAAATTATAGAGGTATTTCGTTGTACGCACAATACACAAGAACTTCTAGAAGGATTTCGATCAATTTTAGTGTTACTTCTTAGAGATTTGAACCTTGTTTAAATATTCTTATCTTAATTTAATATGATGTGACTAAAGTTAAAAAAAACATGTTATTTTATAAGCACTACTCGTTCAGCGGTGTGTTTTGTTGCCGTGGAGAACGAGGTAAACGGTGTCGTACTTTCTTTTCACCTGTACATAAAACATATTGCTAATGTAATAAACAAAGCTATGCAAAGTCGCGGGTATCACCTAGTAGAGAATATAAAACATTACCATCAAATTACAATAAACGCCTAAGGACTTAAAATAAAATGTAATATTACTTACTGGCAGCCCTAAGCCTACGAACAAAGTATATGTAAATGTTTTGTGACGCCTTTATAAACGTTATTATCCGGCGTGTATGTGTGTACCGTATGAAATATTACAATGGTAAATTGAATCGGACGCAATCTGTACGAGATATAAATGTTGCACATGTGTTCTTAAAGTCCCAGGCATAATGGTTACTTACACAAATTATTTAGGGTCGTATGACATCGGGACAAACATATTTTGTCGTTTGATTAAGGAATGAAAGGAGGTCTGTTGGCGACACTCGTATTATCGGCGTTGGAACTTGCAACATGTTGACAGATTATTATGTCTGTTATGTGTTTTATGTCACTTCGTCAACTTTCTTTTAATAGGGAACTACATACTTGATATGACTGTAAAATCGACTTAATAGTTGTTTTGTTTTCGAATAATTTACGACTTATTGTTTAACAATGTTACTTAGTACGCAGCTTGTTACTAAGCTTACCTTAAGGTTGCAGAATTACAGTTATATTAACCAATGAAAATGTTGCTATTCACCAATAACTTATATGAATGTTAACATAAGAGTTTTATCACAATTCGTCTATAGTATCGGTAGGGTTTCTTATACTAACTAAATTCCGCTAAAGAGTAAGTGAGATAGACATAGTGGGATGTCTACGTAGTAACCCGATACTTTCATTCACAAATAGTATTATTCTTTTGCTAAAAAATGTATATAAATAAAATGATTGAGAGTGTGCGGTTGTGTGTGTATCACGCAAAAAAAACTTTAAAAAATTCGATATGTATTTATTTAGTTTTACTTCTTAAATATTTGACAGTTATCTAAAAAGAAATTATATCGATAGCTTCATGTAATATGAAGTTATTAAAGGTTAAAAAAAAAACAAAATTTTTATAGACAGAAAGCGTTCGGCGATGTGAGTTTTCTTGGCTTGTAGTAGTGGAGCAAGGGATGTGGTATTTATCTTGCTTTTTTATACTTTATATGTTAGCGTTAAGCCCCAATCTCATCTGATGTAAATGATGATGTGGTCTAAGTTGGTAGTCACGCTAAACCTAGACGGAGACTGGCTCTCAAGTGCAGCTGCGTGAACACACCAACAGATGCTTGGCGACAGATTTTCAACTTGAGCGTGATAGTTAGCCAGGCGAACTTAGATGAAGCCCTACCGCTATGCAAAATCTTCTATAAAATATATTATTAAAAGAATAAACGACACAGACGAAGTCGCGGATATCAGTTAGTTTTTTTAATATAAACAATATAAACAGCTTGTTCAGTAATCTTACATCCATAACAGATATATTCATTTACTTATTGTAAGCCTACCGCTACGAGCATTCAATTTTCAAATATACAAAATATTAGTTTTGTTTATTTTTCCATATAAAAAAATATCGGTATATTTTATAATTAAATTAAATACACGTAAAATAACAAAGAAGTAGGTATGTAAATTTTATTCTCGCTTTAGCTTTTTGTCACTTGTTAATTGCAATAAACAAATAAAAGAGCAGAATGTGTGTGTTCGCGGTAATATAACATTTGATTCCTATCATATGTAGCATTCGATTCTATAATATGCAAACACAATGATAACCTAAACAAACACTTAGGTATATTATATATAATACTTTGATATTAATATAAATTAAACTAACAGCTCTGTTTACGTAAACTATATGATTTACATTTATGAAGTATTCGTCGTCATTTGACAGAGATTTCATACATATATGATCAATAGATGGCGGTATTAGACAATTACGATACATTGATTGAAAATCTGTGTCACATCGTAAATCGCACAAGTGAGATTATCGTAAATTTCCTTGTGGCTATATAACCGTGCAAAACATATCCCCTCCGATTCTCCAACCAGAGCCTACACGCGCCCACGTCCGTTTAACCACAGATCAGCAGCCGTGATCTAGCGATCAATTTCGCTCCCACACACTCGCCGCTGCCTCACTCAGCAGCGGCTCAAGACTAGGTGCGATCCACCATAGAGGAGTACTCGAGAAAACTGCTAATACGAAACAGTGACAATGCATTAACCACCTCATCACACACGCCACAGATCACCCCATATATGTGCACACACACAGATAGTAAGTAAACAATCTGTGGTAGTTATTAATTTTGCCCATTATTTTTTCTTTTTGGTTTATTAGCTTTAGCCAAATTATTAGACTAAAAATATATCAACTCGCTCGTGAGATATATTAGTCTCATCACCGCATACACATATGAGTAGCTAAGCTTGCATCAATAGTTTAGATTTATAAGAAATATTGCATGCAAGATTAGGCGTCTCCGCACGCCTTTGAGCTAGTTCATATAAGCCCAGTTAAATTATAAAGGCCCATCAGGCCAACTATGGATAGGAACGTCGAAAAAATATGCAAAGATGTATATATATTGTTAAAAATCATAAAAATAATTATGAGATAAGATGATTATATAAAAAACTAGCTTTTTACTCCTGAAATCGTTTATGCAAAATGAACACATGAATGACATGAACGCGTATAAAAACAAACCATCTCACATTCGTGTTTGTAATATTAGTTAGGTTACTGTAGTGTTTAAAATTTAAATTTACAAACTTTTTATCTACTATAATACTATTTTTAACAATTTAGTGGGACGTCTTTACTTTAGATTACGCTTTATTACCGTCGGGGAGTGTTTTTTATCTTTACGCATATTACCATGGAGAAGATAAACTCACATGACTTGAAATAATTTTATGCTTCTGTTGTTTTATTTATTTATTTATTTATTTATTTATAATGGGTCATCAACATGACAATACATTTGTTAATATGCTAATAGTAATCATATAGTCATTAAATTTAAATGTAGTCACATTTACAGATAACCACGGCATGCTCCAACGAAAAATTAAATTTCAATAAAACTAAACTAAAATATTAAGCAATTTTACAGATTTACAGAATTTATATATAAAAATTATAACTAAAAGCGAAATTACTAAATAATAAAAACAAAGAATAATCTAATACTTTACTTGTGCATAGACTGATATGTCTCTACGGCAATTTTGAATGTATTTCGTTTATTTGAGAAAATGTCGCATGTTTTATGTAATGTATTATATGACCTTGATATTCTGTTCACCGGAGAATAGAAGCCTAAATTAGTGTAGGAGTGTGAAATGTAAAATGGGACGTATTTATGAGGTCTAGGAAGCTTAACGGGAATATTAAATTTAAAGTGATCAGTGACTTGTGGACAGTCGATTTTTTCATGAAATATGTTAAATAAAAACATAAGTTCTAACAATTTTCTTCGATTATATAAAGAGGATAGTTTAAAGTGGTTAAGACGGTCACTATATTTTATAATTTTATGGGCTGCATTGCAACTATAACAAAGATGCCATAAAAATCTCTTCTGTACCCGTTCTATGTTTTTTATATAAATATCATAATGTGGATTCCAGATGGGACTGCAATATTCTAAATTCGATCTAACTAATGATTTATATAGGTATATTTTAGTGCTGGAATTCTTAAAATTCTTACAATTTCTCAAAACTAAACCTAATATTTTAAAAGATTTTTTAATAATATGATTTATATGCTTATCAAATTTAAGTTTTTTATCAAAAACGATACCTAGATCTGTTATATAATCAACTTCCTGCAAAACAGTTTCCTTTATCCTATAAAAACATTGTGAGTTGGATTTTTCTCTAGTAAATCTTATATAAAAGCATTTATTAATATTAAGTTTCATTTTATTCGTGTTACACCATTGCACTACACGGTTCAAGTCTTCTTGAAGTAGATTGGTATCTCTATGCGAATAAATCGATTTAGCTATTTTAAGATCATCAGCGTAAAGATAGAAATCGGAGTATTTAAAGCAAGAAGTAATATCATTTATAAATATATTAAATAAGATTGGACCCAGGTGGGAACCCTGTGGGACTCCTGAATAGATGGGAAATAAAGAAGATGAAAAACCGTTTGCAACTACCATGGAATTACGGCCTTGTAAGTATGATTCAAACCAATTTAGTAAATTTCCCGTAACACCTATAGAAGATAATTTAAGCAACAATAGTTCATGATCCACAGTGTCGAATGCTTTTGAAAAATCTGTGTAAATAACGTCCACAGGGATGCGATTATCTACAGAATTAACTAGACCGTGATGATAAAGAAGAAGATTAGTTAGCGTAGATCTAGATTTCATAAAACCATGCTGATTCTCAGTAATAATTGGTTTGACATGCCAGAAGATAATAGGATATAAAAGAGATTCAAACAGTTTACTAAAGACAGGTAATATAGATATTGGTCTATAATTATCTATAAGGTTTGCTTTTCCAGTCTTGGGAACTGGCACTATTAAGGAGTGTTTCCAAATTGCTGGAAATATACCAGACTGTAGGGACTTATTAAATATAATACTTAATGGATAAGATAAAGATTCAGCACACGTTTTTGCGAATACAGACGGAATTCCATCAGATCCTGCACCTTTAGAAGGGTCTAAGTTTTTAAGAGCTTTGTATACTTCATCTTTATTTATTGTAACTGAACTTAAACATATTGAATTATAGAAAGGGATAACATTATTTGGTGGCATTTTATTACAACTAGGTTTTGAATAAACCGATGAAAAATGTTGAGCAAATAAAGAACAGATATCTGAGCCATTTGATGCTATATGATTATTAAGATACATGGGGCTAGGATAAGAGCTAGAGTTTTTTCGGTTATTTTTAATAAAAGACCAGAATAGTTTAGGATTGCGCCTAAGAGATTTTTCAAGTAGTTCTATATAATTTTTGTAGCAAACCTTAGTTAACTTTTCACATCTTTGTTTTATTAAATCATAACTGATTGAATCTAGGGGGTTATGGTATTTTTTTACTTTAACTCTATATTTATTTTTTTCCCTCAACATTCTTTTTAACGTATCTGTATACCAACTAGGATATTTATTATTTTTTGCTATTACCTTCGGGACAAATTCACAGATAAGTTTGCGAATAATCTTATAAAATGTGGCTACCATGGAATCCACATTGTTGAAATCTGTAAACTCAATATCCCAGTTTATATCATTTAGATTTTTAATAATACTGTTATAATCTGCTTTAAAGTATTTAAATCGTGCTACATTGTTAGGTTTTATATAATCTAAACTCAGATTAGAAATATTGAATGATAATGGAGCATGTGATGGATCTAGTGTGCTCAAAAAATGTTTACTCCATGCGACATTTTCGACGGTCAGATTACTTAAAATTAAATCTAAAATACGTCCTCTGTCGTTGGTAACGTTATTATATTGAACAAAGTTATTAAGAGCCATACAGTTAATGAGATCTTCAGCAAAGGTTTTGTTATTTGACATCGATATATTAATAACTGCTTCTTCATCTTGATGCCACTCAATGCAAGGTATATTAAAATCACCAAGAATCAAGACTTCTTTAGGTGTTTCCATAATTTTATTAATATTATCGAGAAAATGTTTAAGTATGTTTTTTTGTAGAGGCGGTGGAAGGTATACACAACATATGTACATTTTTTTATCAATACTTTGAGAATTTTGCACATCAATACTAAGCCAAATATCTTCACATCCAGATTCAAAATCATACAAACGTCTAGAATTAAATTTTTTTGATACAGCTATAAGAACACCGCCTCCAGCTTTTTTCTGGTGAAAACTGCTGGTTTCCCTATCACGTCTATACACTAAATATCGTTCGTCAAAAAGTTCGCTATCAAAAACAGAGGAGTTGAGCCAAGTTTCAGAAAGACATATTATATCAAAATCATTATTCAATACATTTAAATATACTTCAGTTGTTTTAGTATTCAGTCCACGTACATTTTGATAATAAACATTTAAAACGTCGAATTCTACTGCTTTAAACTACCTAAAGTAAGATTACACATTAAAATAAAAAAATAAAAAATAAGTAAAATTAAAAATAATAGCTAGCAAATAAATTAAAACTAAAATTAAAATTATTTAAGTCTTTTCAAAGTATCCAAGTCCTTAACAAGAATACATGGATACGTATCATTCTCACGAATAAAAATTTTGCCTCCACGAACCCAAACATATTTAAACTGAAGTTCTTTTGCTTTTTGTCTTGCTGCTGCATGTAACATTTTATTTTCGGTTGAAAGATGTTCTGTTACATATACAGGCGATGGATTTATATTTTTGACTCCTAGATCACTGGACTGTAATTTATTTTTCGAACTAATTTTGTTATACTTCATGACAGCCGCAAGTAAAGTATCACGAAGGCGGGGACTGCTTAATTTTACAAGTATGGAGCGAGGACGAGAGCTTTCCGGTATTTTTTTAGCAATACGAGAGCAGTAGTAAATATCATTTTCTGATATAGGACATTTTACCACTCGGCCTAGTTGTTCTATCATTTTAAATAAATTTTCAGATTTTGATTCTGGTACACATTGTATTTCAAGGTTAGTAGTTCTACTTAATTGATCCATTTGATTAAAACGAGTAGTTAAGTTGCGAACGGAGGCTTGGAGAGAGTTATTTTCTATTTCTAGGTTAGTAATCTTCTTAAAATTTAATACACATTCCAACTTTAATTCTTCAAATTTTTGATTAATAAATGCCATAGATTCTTTTATATCGCAGAGATCTTCTTTAATAGTTTTAATTCCTTGTAAAGGTTCTTTTAAATTCACGTCCGCGTAACCAGATAAAACTTCCTTTAATTCTTGTCTAATCAATGATCGCAGTACGTCTTCAGAATGAAACGCACAAACATTTTTATCATTTTCATTATATACTTTTGTACGTAGTGTAACATTAATGCAGTCAGGTGATAAATTACTATTCATCACACTATGTTGTGATTGATATTCATCGGTACTGCAACCTGGTATGCTATATTCAGAGACAAGTTGTTTTGGGGAAATGGTATTGCTTGTATTGAGGTGGTTACTTCTACATGGATGGCATAACCAGCAACCTTTTTTATTTTTAGTCATATTATTGAAAGTAGTTGGCTGTATTCCAGCACAAAATATATCATATATCGAAGAGCATTGATGACACTTTAAAAATTCTTTATTTGGAATCTTGTTACTACAGCCAGCGCAGATCTTTGACATTTTCGTTAACAATAAAAGGATTATAATTTATATAAATAATACTCTCTCAGTAGCGGAATAGTAGTCAAATCCAGAGAAAAAAATTCATGAACATAATATAATAAATGCATACAAATTAATATCAGTTGACATATAATATGTCAAGATTTTTATTCAGTCGTAGTCTTATTGTACTCACGTATTTCTTAGAGATTTAGTTTAAAACCCAAATACACAAATCGGAAATTATATATTTTTTCAGCTTTAAGAATATACATAGATCACTTGTTTCTGTAATTTATATATAGAAAAGAATTAATTTTCACAGAGGAACAAATATGTTGTTATTGACACGACATTGACACTTGAATCAATGTAAATACACTTTGTAGTCAAACAAAATGACTTTAGGATCATATAATTTTTTTTTAATTATGTTTTTTATTGTAATAAATTTATATAAAATCTAGGCTAATCACACCATAGATTACTGAAATGACGTTCTGACGAGAGATTATAAATACATTAATGTACCTATGTTTTATTTAGTTTTATTTAATCGAATATTTGCCAATTACATTCCTTTAATTTGAATTAAGCATTTATATAAAACAAATTTAAATGCATATTATTTGGTAAGCGTAACCTATAAAACGCGTAAACTGATTTTTAGACTTTTATTGGTATACAAAAATATTTTTTGAATATCATGTACGTTATAAATCATTATGTTTTTCATTAGGGACTAATTAATAATGACAAAATTTAACATAAGTTAAAGTCAATTAAAGGGACAGGCTACTAACGACAAAATTACAATAAAAAAGTAACTCATGATGAATCAACGTAAAGCACATACTTTCTATGATATAACAAAACCATTACGAGAATTGATTTGACTGCACCAGCTAGTTAAATGTTGAAGTACTGTTAAACTTTAATTAAGCTGCAATTGTAGAATAAATCTATAGTTATCATTATAAATGAAGGAGGTGGCGAACAAAGAGGGGGTAATTGCGTGATTTTTAATTTTACAATTGAGGTAAAATAATAAAATACAATTATCATACTTTTAAGAAAATCACTTACACTAACTCTAGCTTCTAGGTCGTTATCATTGACTCTATTATCTGTAATAGGTGAAGAGCTGCGCAAAGAATAATGTAAAGGAGTCGAAAGCACCAGCTAGTTAAATATAAAAGTACTGTTAAACTTTAACTAACCTGCAATTGTAGAATAACTCCACACTTATCATTATAAATGAAGGAGGTGGTGAACAAAGACGGGGTAATTGCATGGTTTCTAATTTTATAATTGAGGCAAAATAGTAAAACACAATTATCACGCTTCGAATGTAATCACTTACTCTACCTTCAGCTTCTAGGTCGTTATCATTGATTCTTTTGTCTGAAATAGATGAAGAGCCATGCAAAGAATAATGTTAATCATTTTGAAACACATGTTACTTTACCGTTTTGTTCACTAACTCCTTAAATTAAAAAGTAACTCTGTCTGTACGCCTGTTTATTATTTTTTGACAAATAAACTCTCAATCAATCTAAATAAAATTAACAAGGAAGCATACAAGTAATTTGGGGCCTGAAGAGTTACATAGAGTACCTTTTGTAAAGATATAGAAAAATTACTTTCAGTTTTTTTTTTTTTAGGTAAATGTTTGGCCACCATCTCATCTGATATTAAATGATGATGTGGTCTAAGATGGTAAGTCACGCTTAACCTAGAGAGAGACTCGCTCTCAAGTGCAGCTGCCGGAACATACCAACAGGTGCTTGGCGATAGATTTTTAGACTTGAGGGTGGTAGCTAGCCAGACGGACTTAGAAAATGCCCTACCACCATACAAAACATCAGTGTAACAGATAGGCACTAGTAACTTTGCAATAAACATTATTTAATTGTTGAATTAAGGTCATTGTCATTAAAAATTCCATAACCTGTTTCGGAGATCAAAATTTTAATCAACACATCAACTTACTTCAAACGGACTAAAACCCAACAAAACACCAAAGAGGTTCACATAAAACCGGTAATTCAGAAACAATAATACTTAAATAAGGCAGTATGCAATTTAGGGTTATAGCGTCATAAAATTATTGGAACGGAGAGGACGGACACCGAAGTTGGTTAATTAAAATATTATTTTGGTCATGCGGAGGCGACTCCACGCATTGTGATTTGATTCAATTGTTTCATTTAAGACTAAATCGATGAGATTTCACATTAATGTCGAAAAAAAATTATCATTAAAATTCTCACTTAACCCCTGTCCAAAACTATAAAGGTTTAAGTTCCATACAAACTAATGTAGACCTCATCAGGCACAGGTCAATAGACTGTTGGCGGTATAAGTTTTAAAAAAAATACCCGATTTATTACAAAACTTTGTAAAATAACAAATTATGTATTATAACATTATTTTTTTTAATGTAAAATGTATTTTTTAATAATCTTTTCATTTGTATGAACTTTTTTTCACTAAACCGTGAAATTTACAATTTACGATGTCCTGAAATAAATTAAAAATACATTGAAATCTTAAAAAATCATCCGAGTGCTTAACACATATGGATCTCTCATCTATACAAGTAAAAATAATGGCCAATAATATAAAAAAAAATAAGCGCATCACTTCAGCACTATTGCACCTATTTGGCTAATTCTTTTTTTTTGTATATAATTGTCAAGACAAAGTTTGCATGAAAGAAAATGTTTGAAAAAGTCTTCATATAAAAAGTAAGATAGTGAATGAGCGAGACTGAAGACAGTAATGAGATCAGATATATTCACAGAATGAATAGATTAACGTTTAGTATCGTGAAACATACATGCTTGGTAACCATGTATATTTCACGAACCCATACAGGTATGATACGGATAGGCTTAGCTTAGTTTAGCTTAGCTAGTTAGATTCGGGTTTTCGACGACAGCCCAAGCCGAGGCGTGTCGTGCGCCCTTGTGCTAGTCGTCTATATAAAATCGGGTGAGTGCCTTAAGCGCTCCCCTTAGTAGTCCGGTGAAACTGTGAAAGCAATATTGCTGGCAGTGTAGGTCAGTTCGAAAAAAAAAAAAAAAAAGAAGATTAACGTTTAGTTGTTCAGTTGCCATTTTACTTAATTACATGGTCGTATTATAAAGGGAGGCTGTGGTGTCTAACTTTCTTAATACAACTATGCGAACACGTGACGGGCAGCTAGTAGTTTATAAATGCTCCTTATTTTCCTTTGCATTTTGATGTTAGAAGACAATACCTATATACATTTACGACAAGCATTAATACTCCACAAAACAACGTACACAAAAGTGATATACCTTAGTACCTTACCTTACCTTATACCTTTACCAAAAGATAACTTCGGAAAATAATAATAATAAAACCATGCTGAAAGTGTCCTACCGTTAAGTCTGAGGCTTCTCACAGTATAACATAAACACCACGATAGGTCATGACGTATTAGAGCGAACTCAAATACCGAGAAATCCACCGTCCTATATTTTTTCCACATACGGGGGTACTACAAGAACAACTCGGATGTCTTCACGGTGTTTACCTACATTGTCAGCCGATAATGTTGCCGATTTAAATTTGAAAACGTACGCAAATGTGTTTCAAGCCATTGGACGTCGAATAAATATTCTATTAGTTAAACCGACTAGACCACCAGCACCTCGTTAAATACAGGGGAATGAAAAATGATGCAATTTCCAACCGGTGTTTCAGAATTCTTGTTGACATCCTAGAGGCCATATTTACTAAGCTTAAGATAATTTCGACTGCATTACATAATTTATGATTATTATCAAACATAAGGCACACATATATAACAAAAAAAATGTACATATATTTATCAAATGTAAAGACCGTAAGACACATGGCTGAAACGCTAACTGAAACAAATGAAGGATCGAAATTGAACAATTTATTTGGTAAATTTTATTACCTATCCAGAATTATCCAGCAGCTGACTATATTATCAGGCCCCTGTCAAATTAAGTAGACAATTAATGACCATTTCGCCCAACCTCTAATAAAGTACTAAACAAAATTGTTAACCCATCCAAGAATTAATATCTGAAACTGATCATTTATACGCTTTTATAATGTTGTACTACTTTTGTTAACAAAAATCTTATATACTAGCTTTTGCTTGCGGTTTCGCTCATGTTAAAATAGATGTTTCTTATACATAGGGAACAGTACCTTGTTCTGAATATAAAGTACCTCGTGTCCTTTTCTGCAATCTTAACCTTGTATCCTTGGCCTTGCTATGGAAAATTGATGATTGGTTGAATAGTCAAAACATTTTAAATTAATTAGACTCAATTAGACGTAACGGACAGAGAGATCGTTGCATTTTATAATATCTATGGATATATTTTTGAGTTCAATTAGTGGTTTCAACCATTTCAAGAAAAAAAATGTTTGCTAACTAATAATATAATTTGTGAATGTGTTTTAGTTTGTTACAATTTCACGCCTAATACTACTCGACCGATTAACATGGAATTTTGCATACACATCGTCAAGGGTACAGAAAAGGGTGAGGGGTACATAAACGGCATAGGGTACAGAAAAGGACATGGGGTACATTTCATCCAGAAAAAAGGTACCGCTCCCGGCGGATATGTCAAATTTATTTAACGCGAGCGAACCTGCGAGAAAAAGTTACTTATCTATACTTAAACATTTAAAATTAAATTGTAACTTATAAAATCCTTAGTACATGTTAATATTATCTAAATTAATGATTATTTACTATAAGTCTTAAATGCTTAAATTATTAATGCATGATCTAAATATAAACTATTTTTGTTTGTTCCCTTATCATCTTAACTATTCAAACATTCTTGTCACCATCAAACAATATTAAAAGTATGTAAGTACCTATATATAACGTGATAATAGCACTTTATTCACAATTCCATATTCGATATTAATATTGTACTATCATTCTTTAAATCTCTCCTAAAATATTTAGCTTCGCTTTTATAATTTATATTCTAAAATCATAAAGAATGTTAAAAAAACAGGGTGTGTCGTAAAGACATAAGCGAAAAATACTACAAAAAGTCAACATCACCCGGTATTCCCATGCGGTCACCCATCCAAGTGCTCACGGCGCCCGGCGTTGCTTAACTTTGATAATCGGACGAGAACCGGTGTTTTCAACATTCTACCCGACACAGTGTTTACGCCGCTTTTTGTCACACAAAAAAGTTGCGGATCAAAATTTCAATTCCCTTCCATAGGATGTTTGATTTCAGCATTTCAATTGTGTGTTATTTTTTATATATCTTACAATCACGTGCTTGGCCTTGATCTCACATAGTGGTAAGTGAACACTAGCTAGTGTTATAATTGCGAATGTTCGTTTTTTTTACGTTTTTACGTCGTAACTACTCAATCAATCATCATGGCATTTTACAAATATGTTATCAGGGGTACAAAAAGGCAGGAATACTTTTCATCAAGAAAAAACTACTGGTGCCGATGTTAAATTTACATTGACACGGGTGAAGTCGTAGTTAAAAACTAGTTTATTGTACATTGCATAGGATTTAGAACATTACCTGTTGTAGAGCTATTGTTGTAAATTGCATATACCTACTCGCCAGTCGTTCCATATGCTTGTAATCTGAAAGCCCACTTTCTATGTTCGTAATTTCCGAGTAATTTTCTAATGGTCTACCTTGAAACATTGCTCGTACACGTATTGTTGAGTTCCTCGAGTTTCGACACATGTTGTTTTAGGTTAACTGTCTGCTAACAATTTACGTTTTTGTACTATTCAACTGTTCTTAACTTCGATAACGTCCACAACATGTATATAAAAAGCAAGTCCTAAACCTATTTAATGTTACAAATATAAGTATGAGTTTATTTGTTATGCTTACACCCCTAAACTACCTAGCTGATAATCATAAATTTGTCTACGCATTGTCAGGGGTACAAAAAAGGATATAGGGTTTCTAGGACTACAGATATTTTGGCTGAAAAAGGTATCACTGGCCTACCATCACTTGAAAAACGAATTAAGTTTATTTTTGCATGGTGGTACGGCTTTTTCTAAGGCCGTCTGGCTAGCTACCATCCTCAAGTGGAAAATCTGTCACCAAGCAACTGTTGGTGTGTTCCGGCAGCTGCACTTGAGAACCAGTCTCTCTCTAGATTAAGCGTGACTTACCATCTTAGACCACATCATCATTTAATATCAGATAAGATTGTGGTCAAACGCTAACCTATAAAGAACAAAAAAATAATATTTTAAATAATTCTATCATCCTGGATGTCACTTGGTACCTATGATCAGAGCTAACAACATTAGATAAATTGTGTAAATATTTATTGAAATAGAATATTATTGTCAACTCGGTTTCGTGTACACTACATAGCGTCTGATGCAATGCGATTGTCATATGTTCGTTTATGGTAAACGAGATGCCAATCTAGGTCTCCATTTACTAAAATTCCTAGGAATGTTTTTTGGATGGGTATACATTACAGGCTGTTCTAAAAAGTATTTAATTCTCTGGTGCTCGCGATCAAGTTTTCGTGAACCTTTTTTTGTTGGGAACTACATGTTTTTTTTTTCACTACACGCTTTTGGCTTTGCGGACTTCCATATATTCATCGGGCTTGCTGGCGAGTGCTTAAGACATTCAGACGAAATTAAAATTAGCTTAAGGGTGCAAAAGTGACTGAAACTTGGTTTAGGATGTTGTTGCTTCGTATTATATATCGTGAATCAAGTTATAATTCTTTCCTTTTTATTTTTTATAATATAACAGATAATATATTGTATGATAATTGGGTTAGCTTCTTCGATAATTTATTGTACAAATAAATTTTCAGGTTGAAACCCTGTTTATATGTTTAACTAACGTACACATATGTACATTCATATGTAAATGTGCCTAACATAACTTTGAGATCTGACAATTTTGGTTAGAGCTAACTAATAAAACAAAAAACATCCTTCACAGAACCTGTCTTAACTAATTAATTAATTATGACTTGTCTATTTATGAGGATTATAGACAATAAATCTTTTGTCAATAACTCTCCTTTGTTAAATTTGAGTATTATTGCTTAGTTCCAATGTAAAAGTATTAAATGTAGCATAAATAATAATACACTGAAGACCCTCTGTTTACCTATAAAAATCTTAACAGAGTCAGATCAGCCGTTTCCGAATTTAACATTGACAAACAAATATCACTTTAATTTTATTTGTATGTATAGATTAATCAGCAAAAAATTCTCTTATATCATTCCAATGCGTTGCTAGTACAAGCCATCAAGATATTACAAGGATTCGTAGGAATTATTTTAACTATATCCTAGCATTATAAATGCGATCGTGAGTTTATTTCGTTTGACTTTCGCGGCTCCATTACTTAACCATCATGAATTCTGCATATACATATATACAATTGTCAGGGGTACAGAAAAGGTAATATGAAATCTTTCTTTCAGAAAAAAATGTACTCTTCTGAGGAATACACGAAATATACATTTAAGCGGGCGAAGTCGATGGTAAAAGCTGTTATCAATTAATACTGTATTTGTTTATATCAAGGAAAATATTATAACTTATATACAATCAGAAATGTATACTACGTAATGTGATATTTTACATTGTATTTGTCAGGGGATTTCCTTGCATTAATGTAGGTTTGAAGTAGATCAAATGATTTTAAACCAAAATAGTCCAAAGTGACAAACCTCGGGAGCAATACTGTTTTCTGGATTAAATGTACCCTCTGTCCTTTTCTGTGCCCCTGATAACAAGTAGGTACGCAAAATTTCATTACAATCGGTTGAGTGCCTACTTAAGATGCGAAAGCGTGACAAACGAACCAACTCACTATATGATATTAGTTTTCTATGCAGAAAATAATAATAATACATTTTATAAATTTTGCGAATGTGTAACGAGCCTTTAAACGCATGTTTAGAAAACGACAAACAAAAAAAAAACTAGCGCGCGAGTTATTTTACATGCGCGCGCACAACTCCCAGGATTATAAATATAATTTTAACTGCCCCGTGTTTGTCGTATGCCGCGGAAATCGGTCTCGGTGACACATCAAAGAGTGCTCCGTGGACCGTCCTTATAGACCAGATGTCGGCTGAATACGTCGCAAATTATAAACATATTATCATTCCTTTTAAGATTTGAACTTTATTTTTTACTACCGACTAAGAACAATATGTCATTTTAATTAGACACTTCTTTAAGTACACATATCAAAACGCTCACATGTCTGTGGGTGCACTTGTGTGTATTAATTTTATGGAGGAAAGGTTTCTTCAAATGCCTACCTGGCTATCTATCACTTTCAAGTTAAAAATCTATAGACAAGCACAGGTGTGTTCCGATAGCCGACGTCAGAAGCAGTTCCCTCTAGGCTTAGCGCGTCATTAGAGACTGTGCTCACTGTTTAAATATTAAATCCTACATGTAATTTTTTTTTTAAGTAAGCGAAACGAAAAGCATTTCTTATTTAATTCTTTTGATTTTAGCATGAAATTAATACAAGGAAACATTATTTTTTAGCAATCGAATTATCTATGGCTAGCTGATATCCATTTTTTTTTCGAACCGACTACACTGTTGCCCTGGCAAGGCCTCTACAGTTTCACCGGACTACACTTGCTGTATACTTTATAATCTTAACAATAATAGTATTTTATTTTTAATTTTCTTCTTTATAATTTCTTATATCTACACGTGGTAACTTATAAATGGCCTTCATTTATATCTAAATACTTTTTTTGTTTAAGTTTTTCTAAGAGTTTAAAATAAAATAAAACAAACATGCGGACCGCCTAATGGTAAGCGGTCGCCTCAGCCTATGGACGCTTCCAACACCGGAGGTATCACTACAGATGTAGAGTTTATGTAAAGAAAAAAAGACAAGTACCGCACCGCTTGCCCCATTTCTCCATGGCAAGACAAAACAGACATCGCTGAACATGTAGTGCTTAGAAAAGTTATAGTTTCTTTAATCTTTGGTGTACATTTATGTTAAATGAATCCACCGCGACAATTTACTTTAGGTAAGGATCGGGTATACGAGAAATAAAACAAAAAATGATTTATCGTAATCTATCCAGTGATGCGCGCACAACCACAGACCTTTAACATTTTTATTATATAGATTTGCGATAAGAAATGGGTATTATAATACTGTCCTGACTGTCTAAAAGCGCGTGTTAGTTGTAAAATATAACAAAAAAACACTTAACACAACACTTCACTATATATTTAATTAAAATTGCATATTGCATTTAAAACAAGAGAGCATATCGTTCCTGTACGAGTATATTACAGTATTAAGCTTAACGTGCGATGCGCCATTTTCGCTGGAATTCTATTTTCAATGCATATTATTTTAATTCAACATAAATGAAGAAATAATTCACTTAAATATGACAACAGAACAATTATTATAAATTCAGTACATATTCATCTACTTACAGTTATTATTTTAAAAGTCTTCATCGAAATAACAAATCGTACAAAGAACAAAGAACGGATAATCAAACTGGATTACCAAACATAATATTTAACCCCTGGACTGTCGAAAACCACAAGGGTTTAAACTCCATACAAACGAATGTAGACCTTATGATATTAAACACACAAATGGCTCTAAACTTAAAAACGTGATCCGCCATTTTGAGACATAGATCTTAAAAAAAAACAACCAAGGAGTTAATCTACGTAGATTTGAAATGATTAATTCGAGCTTGTAAGAGTGCTACTATTAGGCCACCTTTCAAAGAAAGGTACGGAGGTAAACACAATGCAAGCCCATGGCTTATTGGCGATATTTGAACCAACAAAACTTCACAGTTCTATATTTATCCCACGCATGGTAATACTATAAAAACATTTCTCGGTTCAGATTTCCTCCATCGTCCGCCAATTATAATTAGTAAATGTACGCGAATTCTGAAAAATTCTTTGGTACGATCGGGATTCGGAGCTTCGAACATCGAATGAATAGTTCACCAATGAAATCACTCGACTACTACATTCATTTGAGGACAGAGAACTACTAAAGATAAATGACAAAAAGGTAATCAATGCGAAAATAGACGCCGTGTTCTAACAACTCTAATTTATGCGAATCAAATGACCGTAAGAAAAACAAAACGTGTTGAAATCCCGCATCAACGTCCGAAAGCATTAATAACTACTTATAACATCCGCTATCTGCTAGTGAAAGTCCCTTTAACATCGCTGCAATCGTTGCGGAGATTCGCAGGAACAAACAAACAGACGGACACACATGTTAAATGTTGTTTTGTAAAGAGACCCCTTTTTATACATCTCCTCAAATTTTTTCATCCATCTACCGCATGTCGCATTACAGCCGGCCGCGGAGTAGGAGTAAAGTGAAAGACGCTCAGCAGACCAACCAAGGCCAATATGGCGGCGCACATGACTCAATTCAAACTGATTTTAAATAAATATCGTACTCAGTTTTTAGAAAGGTTCAAAACGCATTTTTAAAACCCTAAATAGAATAATTTTCCGAAAATATTCAGTTAAATGCCTACATTCCTAACAAAAGTTTCACTTGCATCGTGGTTCCAGAGAATTACACAATTATTTTTATTATAATGAATGTATATACTTCCATACCCATTTAGGAAAACCTGTTCTTTTAAGATTACAAACAGACACTTTAATTTAGTTATATATTTGTCCACAAACTGAGTAATTGAAGATAATATTATTTTAGAAAAACCTAAGGTTCGCCTCAAATATAATGAATTAAAGAAGCAGTGTCAAGAATCGCGCGCGCTCCATAAGCATCTTTACACTGGACCAAAATAGTTTGCTAAATTACATGCCGACGAAGTCGCGGGTAACAACTAGTTTTTATAGATAATAGAATATTAACAATATTCAAGCTATTAAGGCTCACTGGTTAGCGTGTCGGACTCCGCGTCATTTGAAGGAAGTCTTTTGGTGAAAGAAAATATAATGCAAAAATTATAGCTTGGTGATAGGGCTTTTTCTAAGCCCGCCTGACTACCCACCACCCTCATGTTCAAAATCTGTCGCCAAGCACCTATGAGTGTGTTTCGGTAGTTGCCCTTGAGTGCAAGTCCCTCTAAGTTTAGAGTTTTGAATATCTTGGGCTACATCGTCTTTTAACTTCAGGTGAGAATGTGATCAGACACTAAAACTATATTTTTTTTAAATCCTTTTTGCTATAACTCAACTACTTATAACAATAAATAAGGGGGGGACGTAGCCATACTTCGTGACAAATGTTTGTCAATTTTTTTACTCTCTCCTTCCCGTTCATGACCATCGGTAGTATATGGCAATATCCCTCCATCTAGGTTTCGTGTAGTAATTTATAAAAACGGTTTTCTCCTCCTTCCATGACTAAGCGTAGCACTTTGAAGACCTCCCTCCTTCCTGAACGGGTTACCTAATATGGGTATGTGCCCTAAATAACAGAGGTATAAGGAATCGCAGGCATAGCACATAATAATGTAAAAAATATCGACATAAATAAATCGAGTCTCATAATTTCTCATAAACCGGTATAATTAAAATACCATCAAATAATAAATAATCACTTGAAAACACTAATGATCGTCAAATATGTTGACGATTTCGAAAAAAAAAAACTTTATTTCGATCAAATCAACCGGTAAATCAAACGAGTTTATCGATAAAGTTATGCAGACAATTATACATACGACTTTATTATCGTTAACTATACAGACTTATAACTGGAAATTGTCAACATTACAACAGCTACTAATATATGTTATTCCTGCACAATGAATCTATTGTATAGTATATAACTAGCAGGCCCGGCGGACATTGTCCTGCAAGATAATAAAAAAATATATACTTATGTGCATGAAACGCTAAAGGCGGTTTAACTATTTCCGATTCTTTCAACAATTATCACTATAATTCAACCAATTTACAAAAAAAGGCTTGATAAATTATATACATAAACCTTCCCCGTGAATGACTCTATCTATTTGTGAAAACTGCATTACAATCGGTTCCGTAGTTATTGAGTTTATCGCAAACATGTAGACAGACAGACAGACGCTGCGGACGACTTTGTTTTATAATATGTATTGATATAGTATGACAGATGAAAGTCATGTAATTAGAAAAGTTTTAAGTATGAAGGTGAACGGGTATAGGAGTGGAAGACCGAGAAAGGTATGGATAGATTGTATGGGAAATAAATGTTTATAAAAGATGGGAATATTGAGATGACATCTGACAGGGCAGAGTGGAAGAAGAAAATATGCTGTGACGACTCTACTTAGGTGGGTTAAGGGTAAAAATATAATGAATGGATAATAATAGACTGTTTAAGATACAATTATTCTGCTGTTCATTATCTGTTATTGCTATTTACGACTAACTGCCCGCCGCGATTTCGCACGAGTTGCGACCATATAATGAAATAAAATGGCAACTGAACAATTAAACGTGAAATCTGTAATTCTCACAATATTTCTGAAGAGCCCTCTATTATTTTTGTCTCACCCACTCATTCATTTTTATAAGGAAATTTTATAAAACCTTTTGGTAAACCTCTCAGCATTATACTTTAAAAAAAATATACCGTGGACTTTCCATCCAGCAAGACTCTAAACCTGGTCACAAGGCACGAACTACCCGAGCCTGGCTTGAAACCAACGTTCCGGACTTTATCAGAGCTGAAGACTGGCCCTCATCTAACAAAGACCTCAACCTTTTAGACTTCAAATTATGGTCAGGTTTAGATGGTATGATGGCATGCTCTAAATGACACGGCGGCATTGAGTCTCTTAAAAAATCTTTGGAGCAAGTAGTGGCGAAATTTCCCTTGGAAACAGTGCGTAAATCCATAGATTCGTGGCCATATACTTTAAAGGTCTGTATAAAAGCCAAAGATGGCCATTACGAATATTTTTTTTTCTTTTTTGCTGAGATTAAAAAATACGTAGGTATAAATTTTAATATATTACTTCATTGAAAAAGAAATGCATTTTCATTTGTAACAGAACTTATGGCCGGATTAGGTATATATATATATATATATATATATATATATATATATATATATATATATATATATATATATATATATATATATATATATATATATATATATATATATATATATATATACATGAGTAAAAAGACAGTTCAATAGTTAAATGTCGAAAAAGCATTGGAAAATGATTGACTGCAGAAGAAATAAAGAAAGCTGAAACGTATTTAAATATATGATCGATATACGAAATGAAAAATTCCTAAGAAACGTAATGTTAAATACGGCATTATTTATGGAATTCATAAATTGTGTTTTTTGTTTTGAAAACAAAAGTCAAACAATGCAGAGCAGAATGTAAACAATAGCAATATTTATGTTTCTCAAAACTAAATGTGTATAAAGATAACGGATAAAATAATCTTTTATATAATACGTTTTATATGAATGCAAGCTATTTTGTAGGTTAGAAATATTAAAGTAATTTTTATTTTGATGTATAAACCTGTTAGTATAACTTAAGTCAGTCTAACTTTAATCAAACTTATTTCTTAGGGTTAAGGCAAATAATTTATGCAGATACATTTTGTTGCCTAAAATAAAATATTAATCCTTATGTTTACTAATATTGTTAATGCGAGAGTGAGTATGTTTATTTCTTACGCTTTCACGCCTAACTATTCAACTCATTCATTATGACATTCTGTATGGCTTTTCTCAGGTATACAGAAAAGGACATAGCGTACCTTTTCAACTAAAAAGAATGTACTATTTATTCCAAGGGATTTATCAAGTATACTATATGACACGAGTGAAGTCGCAAGCAAAAGTTAGTAAATTAATAACTTCATTCAGTATCCAGTTACATAATCTTAGTGCAGTTTAAAGGCCATCGAATAATAATATCTTAGGGACGTAGCCGGATCTGAGGAGGTGGGCCGGGGGGCCCATCTCCCCCTTGCACAGATCCGGCTGACGAGGGGAGATAGCTGGTTGTGTACCCAGTCTACCTCCCTATTAGGACGGAGCCCGGCGGCCTTTCGCCGGGCTGGCCGATGGGGCGACATGGTGATAGCCTCAGCACGATCCCATGTCGCCTCAACCAAAATCGGCGGCCGCTACACCGTGGTGTTTTAGTCTGTGCGAGTCGGATGTAACCCACTCTCTCCCCCGAGAGGGTGGGTATCCATAAAGGATTTCCCCACGTAAATAAATAAAAAAAAAGGGACACAAAAAAGGCACTAACTACCTTGAACGCGTTAGGCACTAATCTGTACATCAAATGGAGAAACTAAAGACTGGTATCTATTAAAGCTAACATCGTTTTTAAAACTATATAATTTTGTCATTAAATAATAGTTAATCTAAATAGTAACTGACGATATGGGCTTATGTTGGTAACATGCTAGACTTGATACAGGAGAACGGGCTCTCACGTGCATTTGCAAAAACACACTTCGCGATAGACCTTCAGATTCATGGACTCGATGGACACACTTAAATAATCAATTTCTATCTATGCATGTTGATTAATTGACTTATTTACATCTCTGTATTTAAATGCCCACAGTTTGAGAGTCAAGAGTTTTGCGAACGATAGCGATTTTGTGATGACATTTACTGACATTATCAAGTACGATTCTCGATCACCGAAATATTAAAGTGTACGTATTTAAATTGTAATTTAATAGCATTTTTTTAACGGTCGCAGTGTCACCGTGTCACTCGGAACTTACAAATCTATCAACCAAGCACCCGTGGATATGCTTCGACTGCTATTGCTAATTCATTCGAAACTCTTCTTTTGAAATATTGGTAGATATGACGATAAAAGATGATTTATAATAGAACGAAAAGTAAAGTACTTAAAAAATTAGATTCTATGAAATATTAAGAAACAGGTCTATGTTCAAATGATATTAGCGCAAATATGCAATTATGAACGTCGACGAGCGTGTAATATTATTCAATTTAAATAACTAGTTTCGACTTCATATATGAGTCTTCGGATATGGTTATTACTATAATCAAATGTGTTGTCGAAGTGTTTAACACCATTCAAAAGTTGTTTGAAAGTAAGCCTTAATAATTATTAATTTCCTGTAATTTAATTATTGATTTCTCATTCACCTTTTGGCATTCATTTGTAATTTTAAGTAACTAAGATCCATAGTTCATATTCTGGAACATTCGTCAGTAGGAACACAAAATAAATGTTATAGCGTTTTAAAACACGACGCCATTCCACGTGAGTTCGACTTTTACCGTGAGCCTAAGAACGAAGAACGTGGTGATGAAACTTTATGATAGAGTATTTTCTAAGGTACCTCGTACCAGTTACAATAATTGAGTTGATGATGTAATTTTTTTTTTTTCGAACCGACTACACTGTTGGCTTGTTAAGGCCGCTACAGTTTCACCGGGTGATGTAAACATAAACCCCCGTCTATACTTTTGGATAGCTAAAATATAGCCAAGATCAAGTGTTAGCCTGATAACTATAAAGGTAAAATCTATTATCATTAGTTTAGTCGTGACCAAAAGCTAAATAATACAGGACTAACTGATAATTAAAAAAATGGCAAACGGCATTAAGTAGCGCAAAACCATCCGCGAAAAAATCCACATCGAATGGCTATAGTCTTATACCGATTCGTTCAGTAGTTTTCACGTAACTGAACTTTAAAAAAACTATTTTTTTTTAACATGTATAACACATTTCAAAGGTACATTACTAGGTGTTTGACAATTTACATAGTAAAATATATCTAATTTTGCGACACACTTAAAAAATATTTAAAATCACTTACCACCAGTTACATACAACAGCGTGTACAAATAATAATAGAGAACATAGAACTTTCCATAAAAGCCTCATTGTTGTGAAAATATTTGACAAAGGTCACTAAGCAAACATCCTCCGAAAACTCACTTTAAATGTTAAACACCAAGTGCACTTCACGAAAACATTATTTAAAAAAAAAACACACGCACACAATAATAATTTAAAAAACGAAACGGTAATTTTAAAACCGCAAATTTTAAACTGGAAATAATAATAATAACACTCAAATAATAAACCACAGAACAGAATAACAACAACAAAGTAATCACGAGAATGTATGTGCGAACCGAAAAAAATGAACGTGTAAACTTCGCAAGGAAACTTTTGAAAAAGTTTACTACGCTATTAAAATTAAAAAACAAAAAAAAACAAAACTCAAAAAATCAACTTAACATACGTTCAAACTTAAATGAAAGGCGACTTTTAAAATGTATTTGTATATCGAAAGACAATTTCAAGAGGCAAGACGCGCCGCGTTCCAACCGACGACGTGATCAGAAACCACGCGCATTGACAGATAAAACCAGACTGGCTGGCTAAGCCGCCTGTAAGTATATTCCATAGAATTCTCAGTAAGGGGAAGGGTCGTATCGGAGGGCGTGTAGATGCAATACAGTGCACGCGGTTCCGAACCCTTGGACAAAACGAAACTACTGTGGAACTCCGTGGAATCGCTAAGTACGAAATACCGCAATGAAATGTCAACGCATGCATTCCATTGCATTTGCGCAAACTCGCGATAACTATACAAAAAATAAAAATATCCGCGAAGATGATAAATTTAAGACTTACACTGTCGGTTCTTAAGGTTAATACGCAAAAATATTATACAACATTGATTTGATCGAAATGGATTTAAATCTTATTCACACGACAGTAAGTAGTACATACACGGATAAATTTATTAACGATAGCTACATTATAATAAGCATTTGTAAATTTAATTTATTTATTAATCATTTTTATATCCATTTCATATTGATGATGATTCCGACCGATTTCGGCCATGGCGACCATTTTGAACCCTAGTCTGAGGAATGACGCTAGTGCGCGTAACTATAGCCTATCTTCGCGGCAAAACTCCATGCACACTGAGGGCACGTGAACACGCCGTTGTCACAATAATATAATGAGTATATTTCTTAATAATAATAATTTAAATTAACCATTAAGAGGTAGATTAGAGTAGTATAACTTACAGAGAATGAAAAGAGAGATATAATAATATACAATCTTGCTTCTACCACTGCTAGAAGTAGTGAATGAATTCTTTGTATTTTGTACCTTTCGGAACAAATTTAAGCGAGTCGTGTAAATAAAAAAATTATATTAGTACTATTTTTTTGATGTCTTCCACTGTTAGTTCTCTCAAGAATTATTTGAGGAGGTCACTTTTCAAATGATTTATCTACAATAATCCTAAATTCTAGAGCTATCTGGAAGGAAGTGTAACGAAAACGAATCGATCGGGTAATGGATTTAACTTTCATAGAAATTCCAAATGACAGTCTACACTCAAACGTTGTTGATATAGAAGAACAGATTGAATTCATTGATTTGTTTATGCAGAACTAGCTTTTTCTAGCGACTTTGTATAATCAAATGTAGCTATGATTTATCCCACGGAATCAGCATTTTTTTTTCTGGGTGGAATCTACCCGATTCCTGATTAACTCTGATTTCCTTTTCTGTACCCTTCACAATGTGTATGCAACATGTTATGATGACCCGGTTAATTAAACAAATATTAATAAGGGTTAATGTGTTGATATATATATATATATATATATATATATACATCCCGGGAATGAATTTCCGTCCTTATATATGCTAACATACTGACGTCTGGCACTTCTACTTTAGGTAGAAGAAAAATCTCTGCGAATGTCGGTTAATTAATTAATTTAATCGTATGAAAACGACTTTTTATTCCAAAATATTATAACCTGTTAATATATAATTATACGTATATCACTGACGACATGGCAAACTCTCGGCACTCCCACCCGCACTTCAAATCCTATAGCGTCTGGATATACTAATTATTATCTTTTATTTAACGGATTCTGGTAACTCCTAAAACAATGCGATGTTGCCAAACTTCCTACGCAGAGCAGTGCGGTATATTATATCCGTACTCTTCACTCAATAAATCTAATTTCAAAGTAGACAAATTTGGTTTAGGCAATTTTATAGCCGGAATAATGATTTTTTTAAAGTAATTTATCACTATTTTTACGCAATTCATTACAACTTATAGAAGTTGCTGTAAATTACTTGTTGGCCGATATTATTTATTTTAAAACGATGATGACTTAATGGTAGACGTGCTTAGATACCGCGTTGCTCGGTGTAGATTCAAACTCCAGCAACATACCGGAATTTTTGTAGGATAAAAGTCAGGTATATTATAATGCCCATCTGATCATGCTCTGGTCAACCTCGAATTAGAATTTTGCCATCAAAGACCTACAGATGTGTCCAGCAGCTGCAGTTGAGAGCCAATCCATTTCAACGTTTTTACTAGCTTACCATCTTAAGCCACGTCGTCACTTAATATTAGGTGAAATTATATTCAAATACTAGCATATTTAAAGCATATAACAAAAAAGTATTCAACTGAAGTTATGGCGGCGTACGAAAAAGCAAACAATATTTGATCACCTATAGGTATGAAAGGGACAGCACATCACGTTGCTCTCGCACAAGGTCACACACATTAAGTACAATTAATGTCCCAAATTTACGATTATATCTCTTATGTCCACGTCATAAAGTACACTTTTATTTTACTATTGTCAATCGGGACCCTTTATTGGGGCCTTATTGATACGTCGTCTTATAATTTGTGATTTATATCGCTCCTAATAATAATGATTTTAAAATTTAATGCAATACTAGTAAATTGTACCATTAATGTCCAATTTTATTATGGTTTTAGAAGTTTTCTCATTCAATCAATATTCGTTTGTTTTTATTACGTTTTGTGACAATAAATATTACTAGTACAATAATTATCTGAAAAGCTTAGTGCGTATTCGAAATATTTCGATGGTTTTTTTTTTTTTATTTTGATACATAAATATACTAGAATTTGTCCGTGGCTTGTCCGCTCGCTTTTTATATACTAATTATTTTTGTTTCTTTGTTTTATATTACTAAAACATAGATCTATTTTATTGTTTCTAAACGTATTACTAGTAATTTTATAGTTGTTAATGTTGCAAAATAAACTTAAAATCGGGACATTAACTAAAATTTATTATTATATTTATATCGTAAATCGATATCGTGATTTAATATTACACGCCACAAAAAAAAAAAAAATGTTGAAAGATATTAACACAGCTTCATTGAACTGTAAATATGAAAGTCTATATAATGAATCCAAATCCTTTAGATACTTGTGATGCACGCGTAGGTAGTTGTGACGGGGTGATAGTATGAATAAAATTAAAATGTTTATTGTTTGTTTGTTCTAACCTCATAAACTACTGAAGTGTTTTCGAATTGACTTAGAAAATATGTATTTTAAAAATTTTATATAAACTATTAATTATTACGTTTTTCCATAGGATCAAAGCAACCATAATAAAATTAAACAGAGGTAATTCGAAATAAGTAAACATGTTAAACACTAACTACAATTACGAAAAAAAATCGCTTTTAATAAAATTCAGACGCGTATTTTCCATAAATACAAAAAAGAAAACAATTTCATTAGAAGGAAGTCGCGGGTAAGGCATACTATTTGAGTATTCATTTTATTCGGGTATTCGCCCATATTTACTATTCGAATAATGTTGGCCCAAGTATTCGAGATCTTCGAATAGTTGAGCAATCCTAATGTAAAAGAACTATACACCTACATAACCCTGAGGAACTTTGTCATTCAATATAGCTGGAGAGGACAAGAAAGAACATTTTACTATCACCGGCACTCTTAACTTGTAACATAATAAATCACATGTGAGTCTCAAGTAAAACAATATACAACTTCCTAACATCAATCGCCCTTACAAAGAAAGATAATGCAATAATTTTAGTCAATAAATATTGTATGTATCAATTTGTACTAATATCGACACAATATGTTTTTAAACTACGAAGCATGTGTTCTTATTAATAATTAAATTTGTAATTTTGTTATATTTCTTTGTCATGATTATTGCCTTCAAATTTGATTTATTTTCTAGTTTGTCACGCCAAGGAAATCATTGATGAGAGTACTTATTAAATATTTAAAACTATGACTTCTGTGTTGTTCTTGCTGCAATACTCATTAATGTGCTTTATGTTTGAGCATAAAGCACAGGTTTAAGCTACACATTTTAAAAGGAAATACTAGTTGACTAACATGTATTTGGCAATCTTTACATGTTAGTTAATTTTTAGTCCGGTAAAGCTGTGAAGGCCTCTCAAGCCAACAGCGTAAAGCCAGTTCTCAAAAAAAATTTTAGTCAATTATTATGTTGTCAATATGTATCTAGGTACATCTCGATTACCGAGGCGATTACAATTATCAAATGTTCAATGACCCTAACACATTCCGTTGTGCCTATGACATAATAATATGACCGAACTATGTACTACGTTTCCGCTGTCAGTTTATCAGTTACTTTAGAATAATTCAAAATATTTACATATACATGATATTAAATTACTTCATTTAATAAATTCTGAATTCCACTGTCACTCTTAATACTTGAAAGTTATGCAGGTGATAATAAAATAATTATATTTTGAGGCCCGCTGGAATCTATAAATATAATATATAAAACAAAGTAATTTTTCGTATCTTTGCTGTACCTTTATTTGTAAAGTAAGTAATGAATTTTAATACACTTTTCATGGAGTTCCGATCCAGTAGCCATCACGTAAGGACGTGTCCGATGCGCACCAGATGTTGTTTCGTGAACTAATAAATTGTCGTTTAGGTGAGCAGTACTATCGAGTGATTCATCGCTTAATACTATTATGTTTTTGAACTTCAATTACTTCCGAGAAACGCACCTGTGTAAAGTGTTTTGTGCGATTGTTTGTGTGATCGTAAACCGCACTTTTTAGTGCGACCCGCGTGTTAACGTTAACTGTGACAACAAGTGCGTGGAGCGTTCCAAAAATTCGTTTTTGCGCACCCTCTTTTGTTTTGTCGTCGTTTTTCCGTTAAACCACGGCATGGCGTCACTACAGGAACAGTTCGATAGGCTGCGATATCTTCTCGCTACTCGCGCCCCATCGTTATTCACGGAATTCGTTAACGTCATCGGATAATATTATGTGCGTTCCCCGTCTAGCAACCACGATTTCTTTCGCGTCATTGGCGCCACCTTTATTCCAGGAGATACCGGTAGATACAGGAGTATTTGAAGTTCCCATGTCGAGCTCTAGCCCTGATTCTGACATGGAGCTTGATACCAGCGTGACCCCCGCAATCACGAACGATGATTTTACAAACTTAAGCCGAAAGCGGCAACTGCCCGTTACCGTCACGTCACACGCCTCAGATTCAGAATCGGGTACGGAAGTCCCGATAACTATGATACTACTAGTAGAGGGCGTAATTGCATCCGTCTCATCTCACATGCGTGCTGGCTTAGGTAGCTTCCAAGCCCATGCTACGCATTTTGTAGCTGAGGCTAAGAAGCCCCGCACCCCGCCCCCGTTACTATACAAGACAAGTCATCCACAATATCTACTTGGTTAAACGAAAAGAATATCCGGTACACATCCACCTTGAATACTCCCACAGGTATTCGAGTAAAAGTCTCGTCCACCACTGACGACCGTGTAAGCTTACCTCTCTTCTCCCAGAGAGGAAACTCGCTTATTTCACTTTGACCGATCACAAGAGGGTAAGGCCATTTTCGGCCTCACCTCTGTCTGTGGCGTCACCGGCATCACCGTTGAAACCCCTTGCAAGTCCCATACTCCGTCGCAGTGCCATAACTGTCATAGTTATAGTCACTCAGCATGCAAACTACCATCTTCGTCCCAGGTGCGTTAAGTGCTTAGACCACCCTACGAAGGAGTGCGCACGCACTCCCGACACTCTCGAGCCCACGAGCTACGTCCTCTGAGGTAACGTGGGTCACCTTGCGACCTATGGCGAGTCCCCCACGCGCTGCGCACACAACGTCCCCACCAAGCGAGACAATCCTCTCAAATCCGTGGAGGCCTTCCCTGACTTGCCGGGTACCTCCTGTATCCCGGTAGCGCCGGTTCCCACGCTACGCGAGGCACCCTCTGTGCCGCTCGCCCTCCAGTCCTGGCGGGCCTCCGTAGCCCATTGGGCTTTAAGGCATAACCTCAGGTTCTCAAGCCTCAGACGCAGCCCCAGCCACAGAGAATGATGCCTACCCTGGCTGTCCACGTTTTCTCAATCTCAGTCACGCATCGATTGGCTGACACAGGTCCTGCTTGAACACGATATTGAGGAGATCGTCGCGTTCAATAAAATAATTAATAGTAATAGGGACATTGGCTTCCTTAACGCGCTCTCTTCATTCCCAGGCGTTGTCGTGATGACACGACGCCTCGCCCGCGCCTCCGTAAATAGTAATAAATAAAACTCGCTGCGTTAAATAAAATAAAACCGCGCGGTCTTTGTATTTTGTTTCTTAACGCGAGAAGTCTCCATACACAACGCGACTTAGTAACCGATTTCTTACGCGATAGACAAATAGATATTTCTTTATAGTTTAGGAAACACTAACTACAAAACCGAAAATGGGCAATCCCCGGATCGCGAATTATAATATAGTCAGAAACGATCGTATCACCCGCGGGGGTGGCACTTTATTTTATTATAAATGTTCGTTGTACTGTATGCCGATAGAGACGCCCGTTCTTTCTAATATGGAAGTGTCAGTGTGAAGGGTATCTATAGCATATCCTTCACCGAATAGAGAGCTTCTCAAGTCCCACTTAGAGGCGATGTTTGCGCGAGGAAACTCGGTCATCATAGTTGGGGACCTCAACAGTGGAAACGTTTTCTGGAACAGTCCGAGTACTTCTCGCAACGCGCAAATTCTCGACGAGCAAGGTAGCGATCTCGTTTTTGACATCGTAGCCCCGCTGGAACCCACTCAATATTCGAATCACTGTCGTCCGACACTAATAGGACTTTTAAAGAATGTCACGCTTCCGATACTGCTCATACAAGTCGTACATGATTTGAATTCAGACCACCACCCCGTGATATAACAGCTAGGTTCGAATTCCCATTATCGAGTATCAGCCCGCGTGCGTAGCTGATTACCCGAAGCTCAGTAGATATTTAAAAGATAATCCCTCCTCGGATAGCTTACATAGAATCTTGGGCGCGTTGGTGTCTAAAGCCGACGCGGAACAGACTATCGATTCCCTGGTTGACTTTGTTCAGACCGCCGTTAGGGAAACCTCGAAAGAGGTACAAGCGGTGAACGATCGTCGCTCTATACTCCTCGACAACGTGAGAGCGTTGATCATGGAAAAGAATGCCATGACTCAAGCCTATGACACTTACCCGTCTGTAAATTATCGTGATCGGTTACGTTCGTTACGTAAACTAGTTAGATCTCGTATTTCAGAAATCTAAGCCGCCAGGTGGGACAAACTTCTGGAGGAGATCCAGCCGTCCCACGTGACGTATTGGACATTAGTACGTAGATTCAAATCAGATCTTAATGCACCCATGCTCCCGTTAGAAATAAGTCCTGGATTTCCTCCCACGTTCGAAAGTATTGACAAAGCGGAATATCTTACCGCGAATTTAGAGGAGTAATGTTCTCCGAACACTACTAACACCGACCCTGTCCGTATCGGATCGAACGAACACCCGTTAGAACGTTCTCTCACGTCTCTTTGAGCGGATACCGTAACCCCGGTTAGTTTCGATGAAGTGTCGGCCGCCATCAAGCGTTTCAAGCTTAGATAATCCCCAGGTCCTAATGGGGTCCTTCTTGACCACATCATAGTTCCCCTGGTCTGCATCTTCAATACGGCAATTTCTCGCTAAACATTCATATACGAATCAAGTACACCACCTCACGGAGTACATTTTTTCTAAATTTAACGAAAATCCACGAAAAAAGGTCACCCCGCATAAACCTATACCGAAACGCAATATAGCAGTCTTTTTCGATGTCGCCAAGGCCTTCGATAAGGTCTGGCACACCGGTCCCCGGGGATCGAATTAGGTTGCTATTCTGATGATAAAGCTATATACGCTGCCAGTTGGTGGCCGGACTTTCTTAGAAATTGAATCAATCGGGCCATCGTCACACTCCGTGAATGGTATCGTCAATGGAGAATAGAGTTCAATCCTGAAAAAAGCATCGCGATATTTTTCGACCCCGTAAATCGTCCGGGACCTAAGAATCTAAAGCTCCTCAGGCAGTACGAAACCGAGACTTCTTGAGCCCTTAAGGTCATATATCTCGGAGTTACATTAGATAGGCACCTATCTTTTAAAGCATATCTAGAAAGAGTGCGAAACAAAACCGCTATGGTTTTGGGTCGTTTACATCCGTTAATATGCTCAAAAAGTAAAATATCCCTCAGACATAAGACTACCTTGTATAAGATGTGTATTCATCTTATTCTGACATATAGCTGTCCTGTTCTCGCGCATATGTCAAGGTATAACTTTGAAATATTACAAAAGCTATAGAACTGTTTCCTACGTAAAGCGGTAGGTACCCCGTGATACATCCGGAGAGTCAATCTCCATAGGGACCTGGAGATGCCGTCTATTTGGGAGTACGTCAAAACACTCACAACTAGTTTTTTCGATAGCGCTATGTATCATCCCAGTTCGTTAGGTGGTATCCGCCGCAACTTATAACACCGTAGCCGACGCGTCGCGGTGCAAAAGACGTCCGCGATTTATTTTCACCGATCCTCCTGAAGAAATTTCGTTAGCTAATTTTCAGTACCCTTACGTCCCTCGAAACAGAGCGTGTGCGTGCCCATGTCCAAGTAATCACATATAGTGAATTTTGCCCCAGCACACATACCTAGGCCTCCCTCAGCAGCTGCCTCAGGCCGAGGTCTGATCCTCCGGAATGGTGCCCTCGAGCACGTTGCTTGCGCAAATATAGTGACACTGAATAAATTTTCAAACACTAGTTATTACAACACAACACAGATCACCCCACACACGTGCACATACACACATGTAGGTACACATATTGCTTGGATTTGTTTTTATCCCTTTTTCGAACGGAGTTAGTTTACATTAATTTACTAGTCAGTTTTAGTAGTAGTTTTAATAGTCAAATATAGAGCATGGTACACGTCTATATTTCACAAATTCATATTTATATGAAATAACAGTTAGCTTAGTTCGACTCGGGATATTCGGTGACAATTTAAGACCAGACGCACTGTGCGCCCCTGTGATGGTTGCCTATATAAAATCAGGTGAGTGTCTTTAGCGCTCCCTTTAGTTGTCCGATAAAACTGTAGAGGCCTTGCCAGACCAACAGTGTAGTCAGTTCGAAAAGAAACAACACTTTTCATTGACGATTATAATATTTTTCCTACATCTTATATGATACAGCTACGCTCTGAGATTTTAGTATACTGAAACAAACAAATGTTAAATTGATGTAAGTAAAAAAAAATCGGACTACTTATATATTATTGAAATTTATGATACATAATTTATAAGTTTTATTTGCTTTGCTGCACAACTTGTTTTGTTTCACAACACTATCAATATCAATACACATAGTAACGTTTAAATTTAGAGAATATAAAGTAAAAGTTTTATCTAACAGTAAATAGATTTGGGAATAGACTTTGTGCAAACACATATAATCATTACATTTTAGTAAACAACGTAGTCATAGGTACTTACTAAATAACAAATTATAATAAAACACGCGGAGCTGACTCAAAACTCTCATCACTCGCGTATTCAAATACCACGTCAGTGAGTACTTCGAAGGAAAATGTCCTGCTGAAACTATAGCAATGTGGCAGCTCATTTTATAAGTTCGCCAGGTTAGCTTCTCGTTTCAGTTTGAAAATATTTTTTTCGAAGCTAACTAATTTATTAGCCTTATAGGCCTTCACGGCTTTACTAAAACAGTTTCAAAATCTTTTACCAAGTCTCTATGAGTGTGGTGTGGCAGACGCACTATATATTTAAAGTATTTATGCTTTTGAACACATTAATATTTATTATCAGTCAATATTGTGGTTACTAGGTAAATCCTTTAAAAGTCAAGAGAATGTATTAATATTTTTTTCGGCATATATAATCAAAGTAAGTGGATAGTAATTAGATAACAATCTGAAATGTCTGAGTGACTTTCTGAAATGACTTTTTCTAAGTTTAGTTTTATGCAAATAATTAATTACGTACATCGTTTTTTTTTTCAATGTTTAGGGTTCACAGTTTGAAATAACGTCTACAATATTTTTTAGATATTTGACGCTACTTACAAATTTGTCCTCAAACATATAAGAAAAGTTGTAAAAGTAAAAATGAAGTTTATTTAGAAATTACTTCAATAAATTTAAGTCTAAAATTTTGCTTTTAATGAAACATATAGCATATAAACAACTATTAAAGAACAAAGCGTTTATCTGTGTTTTTTTAGCTCCTCTGAATTATCAAAGCAAAAGATTGTGATACGGTTTTCACTAATATTTGAAATATTATATGTATATTATATTCATATAAATCAATGATCTATTTCATAAAGGTAACCAAAAAGTGAACATTTTTATCTTTTACAAATTATTATAAAGTAATTTGTTATCATCAGCCTGTAAGAGACCCACTACAAGGCGAATGGCTTCATTCTGATTGAAGGCATGGCCACAATAACTACGCCAGCCCACGATGTATTGGTGATTTTAATTAAACTTTGAGAAATCCATAGTTCTATGTTTTCCACATACAGAGGTACTAAAAGAACATTTCTCAGGTTCAGATATCCTCACGATGTTTTCCTTCACAGTTAACCGATAGTGTCACCAATTTGAATGAGTAATTGTTCGTGAATTCAGAAAAATTCATTGGTATATGCCGGATTTGCCGGACATCGGATTGGTATTCTACTGGTCAAACCACTCGACCACCACGACTCATTTTATACTTTTTTTGTGTATGTTGTATTTGATAATTAAATAAATGAATCCTTATCCAATTATGTATATCTAGGTAACTAAATATAACTGGTATATACTGGTATAGAATGTTTAAATTGTCCATCTTGGCATATTGTTTGCATGAATGACTTAGAAGATATGATAATTTTAAAATAATGCATAACTAAATTAGTATTGGGTGAAGGTTACTACAAAACTTGTATGTCTTTGGTAATCTATAAATATTGCGTACTTATAATACATCGTTAGTACATTATGCCTGTGCAAAACTGGGGTATTTATTAAGTCTTAAATATGTTACAAACAAGAAAATAATCGAATTATTAAGGTAGAATTTCCCGCGGCTTGTTAAATTAAATTTCGCGCCAACCGTCTAGTTAGCTAACGGTCGCGAAGGCATGGCTTATCGCGGCTATATCTTGTTGGTGACGTAATTACGTTAAAAGAATTTTACTTTGATAGTATGAATGAAGTCTACACGTTGTGTTGACTAAAGCAGCTATACGTGATGTATCAGTTAAAATAAACATTGTGACGGATACGCACTATAGTTTTTTCAGAAATCATTGACGTCTAGAAATATTAGATTCAAAAGGTTATTTGATGTTTAATATATTTTTTAATTATAATGAAAATAAAACAACACCGTTTTGTTATCAAAATAATATACAACTAGGTTTTGATTCCGGCTTCGTCAATCTTAAAGTAGATTTGATTTATCCTTCAGCAACAATACTTTTTTCGGGACAAAATTTACCATATGTCCTTTTCTGTACTCCTGTTAATGTGTATGTAAAATATCCTGGTAATCGATTGAGCCGTTTAGGCGTGAAAACATAACGAACGAACAAACTCACCGTCACATTTATAATGCTAGTAAAAATAAGGAAGTAAAGATTAGGAATTTTTCATAATTTATTGTGATACTACGATTCCAGAGATTTAAAATTACGAAAACACAAATAAAATTATGTGTGCAAAAATAATTAAGAAGCTTCTTTAAACTCGATGAGCTGTAATTATCAAAGCATAAAAAATCTGTTATACACCTGTGATGCACATGTTAGTATATTTTATCGAAAAGATGTCGGTGTAGATACCCGTATAAATGAAAGTCTTCTATTATGTGTCCATACTAATTTTTGAATCGGCTGAACTGATTGCGATGAGACCTAAAATGAAAACTTTAAAGTAGTGATATATGTCTGGGTAAAGCAACAACGATAAAATTAAGGAAAGAAAGTTTATAATCTGTATCAGAATCAGAAGACTTAAATAGTAAGGTAAAATTTCAATCAGAAAAAGAAGTCCGCTCATGAATCCATATAAGACTCATGAAACAAAAGACATTGTTGCAACATTTCAACATAGTAATTATAAATTACTATCTATTTCTATGAATATAAATATATATTTTATATAAATACAATATACATATATAATACATTAAACTATTTGTAATAAATTATTAAAAAGATACTGAAAACCGTATCGAAAAGTGACATTGTTTTATAATATTTCAATATTATTTATAGATATAATTTTTTTTTTGTTTTGGAACTGGCTGCACTGTTCGTTTGTTAAGGCCGCTACAGTTTCACCGGACTACGGGAATAATGCATTAAAATCCAATACATAGTTTATTAGCACTCACAGACACAGAGACGACTCGAGAAACGTCTTTATTCTGTAATATTTATTTTAGATCGCAATGCGTTCAAAAATAATATTTTATCAATTAGACACACTGACTCTATATCAATTTGATATTTTTCTGTAGCCCATTACGTGTTGTTACATTTGAAGCGCATTTATTGACTTGTTTATTACGAAAAAATAGTAGAATTCAAAATATTACTAAAGAAATATTTAATTACTATCCGCTATAATTAGAAATTATCTTTGTTGCTTCAAACAATAAAGTCTAAGTCTAAGAATGTTTTGCATATATCGGTCATATCGTTACGTAATAATAGGCACAGCTGAAAGTGAGGTGAATAAACTTCGACCATTACGAAACCGTTGGCTTGTCTTTGGCGCTCACTGGCAAGGGTAAGGCCCGCCCCTGGCCGCACCACAGCGATAATGTTTTGGCGGGAATTGCTTGCTGAATTATACCTCATGTTATTAAAATTCAATACTTTGAAAAGTTTTTAAAACCATTACTGGTTATGTTCATGTTCTAAAAAATAATATTCTATTATTTAACGTAACGTACGTCTAGGTAATTTAAAACTCAAAATGTTAAGAATTTGTTCAGTTACATTATGACGTCATACTGATTAACCGTCGAATTACTAGGCACAAGGGGCATGAAAGCGGCAGAGGCGGGAAGGACAAAAGATGCACTTGTTCTGTTTAGGCGCGAAAGACTGTTTAGAGATATTATGAAATATTCGGTTGATTACTCACTACCAAATATCTTTACTTTTATAAAGTGTTTATTGTTATTGGTAAGCGTGTCCGAATAGACGTCTAATCTTAGTCATATTGATGAATGTAACATATTTTTATAAGAGTATCTCAATCAGAATGATGTCAGTTTTAATATTTATTACATTGCTACTTGGGTGCAATGAAGAAATATAACATTATTGTAGTACAATTTTATTTATGAAAACAGTTTATTCAATGCGTCATGCGTTCAAACAAAGCTTTTTTAAATATCAGTATCTAGTTTCGTTTTAGTTTTTTTGTCTATACAATGTTTAAAACAGTAAAAACTTAATATAACTATCGTTAATAATCACACTATTCATAGACCAATGAAGTTTGAAATACGTTATAATTGCTCATTTTTATTTCTTTTATAATTACTAATTAAACATTAATTCTAACAAACCTAAGCCTGTATAAAATTAAAGAGAATGTTATCAAATGAATTACGTAATGTTAAGCAACACATTACATCTTATCAATCTCAATGTCTATTTATCTATCGTTACAATTTAACGTACAATATAAAATTAACTACGTGATCCCATGACGGAATAATTGAGAAGTGTTTACATTAATTGTTATAAAATAATGATACTACGGTGTAATTAACACATAGCTCTTATTAGCATTAGGGTTAAATTACGATGTAATAATCTACCAGTTATAGTGTTTTATCCATAACTCCGCGATTGCGTCATCGAGCAACGTTACATCACCCTGTCATATTTACGCGGGTAAAATTTTTTGATTAGCATGTTGTGAGGTTCTCTGGGGTACTTATATACCCGCATATATATTGCGAAGTTTCTCTCTGGAAAATGTCTAGAATATCTCAGCGGTTAGTATAAATATACTACAGAGGCAGGTTTTATTTCAATTGTATTGATAAACATTGCAAATATTATTAAAATTAGTTATTTATAATGAACTTCAAGCTTAATCAGTTTTATGTACAAAATAATCTCATCCCTAGGTTAGCGCCATTATTGATCGTATTGTGCGCGTGAAATAATTTCACGAGACTAATATCAACGGTTTCTACACACGTGTTGATTAAAACTTGCATGTCATGGTGAGTACAAATAAATATCGTTCCGGCATACGTTTTTGAGTTTGTTCAGAAACTTTTGACGTGACCTTGACACTGGATTTAAAAAATTATTTTAAGCTTAATATTATCTTTTAATTACAATGAAAGAAAAAAAAATATGGTTTTACCATAAAACTTATATATGTTTTTTTTTCATAAATTTCAATACTAATAGTATATTTGTAAAGCCCATACTGTTAAATATACAAAACTGAATTTTAATCAGTTTTTTATTATAATTTTAATAATTCTCACATATAAAAACTCATTATATTGTTACGTCATGATTATCGCATTTTGGTATCAGCTGCAGTGTTTGTTGTAATCAAGCAGAGCTATAGATATAAATATTTGACTGGGGTCGCGACCAATATGCAAATGTTGATAAACCGATCATAGCGAATTGTTGTAGTTAATCGTAACTGCTACCTTATAAATATGTTTACTTATGTAAATTTTATATCTGTGTTATATTTTTCTTGCATTAAAATATAGGCATATCTCTAACGCTATCTTTTAATTATTAAGCTTCTTGAGTTATATCTAAATAACATAGAACAAAAATGTTTATCTTGAAACGCTTACAGAAAGTTTGCGAAGGTATATGTCTATCACCCAAAGATAACCTTAATACTTATAAAAAAATATTAAGGTTATTAGTGCAACAATATTTTGACCAATATAGTATAATTCTTATTGAATAATCCAATTATTGTCAATTGCATCGCATAATTTTTTATGATTATCTTATAAGATATGACAGGTTTAGTATTACAGGATACAAAAAAAATGTTTCGTAAAGATATAACTGTACAAGACAAAAATGCAATTAAACAAATTAGAAAAACCGTTCACAATCTATCCAGCAACGAAGAAGGTAACAAAGAGAAAGAAACTTTTTCACGCATAGCAACTCACGGGAGTAGCCAATATGTATATAAATCTATTTATTGGTTTTATAACATTTATACCATACATTTCATTATCTTTATATTCATTACCATTTCGTACCAATTATCAGTAACTTTCCTAGAGATAATTAAGTACACGTATATCTTAACAACATGAAGTAAACTGAGTAGTATTAATGTCTAGCGCATAACGACAAGGAACATCCTGCACAAGAACGTATTTCCCGCCAACACGTTATACCATGTCCGTTGCCCTGCTCCCGCGCAATGCCTCCCGCCCCCCGCTCCCCTCGGCCTTTGTCGCCACCCGCAACATGAACGATGGTTATTTTCAGTAGGTATCGGCATTACATCATAAACGTTTACCGAGTCGAGTGTTCAATGACCCGAATACATTCCATTTAACAAATGACATAATAATATAGCCGAACTGTGCACTACGTTTCTGATGTCAGTTTATCAGTTACTTTAGAATAATTCGAAATATGTACATATACATGATATTAAATTACTTAATTTAGTAAATTCTAGATTCCACAGTAGCCAATTATATAATAATAATTTAAGGCCTTCTTCACTCTATAAATACAATATTTAAAATAAAACAAAGTCATAGTTCGTATCTTTGTTGTACCTTTATTTGTAAAGTACGTACCGAATTTTAATACACTTTTAACTGAAGATTACAATATTACTCCTGCATCTTGTATGATACAGCTAAGCACTGAGTTTTCAGTATATTTGTATAGTTTTACGTACTAAATAGGCAATGTTATAATTAAATTTTAAGTAATTGATTCGTACAAAATAGCACAACTGTTTTCATTACGTCTTGCCGTAAGAAACATTCCTAGTACAATAATTGACCGAAAAGCTTAGTGCGTGTTCATAATATTTTCAGTAATGTTTCTTTAGATTTGATATATGTATATACTAGAATTAGCCCATGGCTTTGCGCGCTTTTTTATGCAAAAAATATTTTTGACTCGTTGTTTTATCTCATTAAAATATGGGTTCATTCAATTATTTCCGAGATATTAGTACTCAGTTTATAGATTATCATTTTTGAAATGACATGTAATTCCAGTGTACAAAATTAATTTAAAATCTGTACAGTGAATGAAATTGCAGTTTTATTTATGATCATCATTATAAAAATAGTTAAAAAAATAGAATTGTTATTATTCATATTTATACAGATTATAGTACTTTTTAATTTAACAGGCGTAACATTATTGACTGCTGTTGAAGAAAAACGTCGTGAGAAAATCGGTACGTAGGGAATGTTGAGGAAAAGAAATAATGGAACGAATAAGAAATGTGAAATTCTTTATACTTAACACAACTCTACGTCGTGGGTTGGTAGGGTGCTTACTCACATACCTTCTTTTGGAAAGAGGCCTTTGACCTTGCAACGGGTCGCTTATATGCAGATGTGATATCATTGTACAAAATTTTATTAAATAGATTGAGTAGATGCTTTACCTATTTCTGTATTCATTTACAATTCTTCTTCGTTATTATTAAGAAATGATATTAGTTTCTCATGTGACTTCATTGGAATTGATTTATTCGTATTTTAATTCCGGGAATACTAACAGATAGTTAAATTTATTTCTTTACGCCGTAGTTGACCAGTGGCCTTTATTACAGGTATCTACAAAATAAGTTTCGAAATAAATAAATTGTACAATCTGAATTTCGAATTTAATAATATATTCAGAATCACTCAACAATTGCAGCTGGTAAGCTTTTCGTTAATTACAAATACACGGGTTGATTTCGAAATGCATGTAACCATACAAAAGTCAAAATTATTTTCTTTGAAGACAAAAAGTGATATACGAAATTATTTTGATAAAAATTTAGATAAAACATAAAATGTGTATTTTAAATTCAGTACAAAATATAAATGTATGATGGATTCACTTTTTTAGCAATAATGTCTTCCATATGAAGGTTAGATGTTGTCATTGACTTTCAAATTTATTCGACAAAAACATAAAATTTAATAAAAAAAAAATATTAATACATAATTTATAAGTTTTATTTGATTCACAACTTGTTTTGTTTCACAACACTATCAATATTAATACACACAGTAAGGTTTTAGTTAGGGAATATTAAGTAAAAGTCTTTATCTAACAATAAATAGGTTAGAGAGTAGACTTTGTGCAAATACATTTAATCATTATATTTGAGTAAGCTTACAACGTCACCGTAGGTACTTACGAAATAAAAAATTATAACGGTCATTATAATCAAACACGCGGAGCTGACTCATCACTCGCGTATTCAAATACCACGTCTGTGAGCAACTCGAAGAAAAATGTCCTTATGAAACTATAGCAATATGGGAGTTCATTTTATAAGTTCGCCTGGTTAGTTTCTTGTTTCAGTTTGAATATATTTTATTTTTCCAGCTAACTAACCTATAAGCCTTATAGGCCTTCACGGCTTTACAAAGACAGTTTGAAAATATTTTACTAAGTCTGTATAAGTGTAGTGTGGCAGACGCACTATATGTTTAAAGTATTTATGCTTTTGAACACATTAATATTTATTATGAGGCAATATTGTGGTTACAAGGTAAATCCTTTAAAAGTCAAGAGAATGTATTTTTTTCGGCTTATATAAACAAAGTAAGTGGATAGTAATTGGATAAGAATCTGAAATGTATGAGTGACTTTCTGAGATGACTTTTTCTAAGTTTAGTTTTATGCAAATAATTAATTACGTACATCGTTTCTTTTTCAATTTTTAGGGTTCACAGTTTGAAATAACGTCTACAATATTTTTTGATATTTGACGCTACTTACAAATTTGTCCTCAAACATATAAGCAAAGTTGTAAACGTTATAATGAAGTTCATTTAGAAATTACTTCAATAAATTTAAGTCTAAAATTTTGCTTTTAATGAAGCATATAGTATATAAATAACTATTATAGAATAAAGTCGTATTTCGTGTTTATCTGTGTTTTTTAGTAGATTAGAACTTACTAAATAAGTTATTGCGTGAAGGTAACTACGTAACTTGTACGACTTTGGTAATTTATAAATGTTGTTTACTTATAATGCGACGTTAGTGCATTAAGCCTGTGCAAAACTGGGGCATTTAGTAAGTCTTGAATATGTTACAAAGAAGAACATTTTTGAAATAAAATTTCGCGCAAAGGGTCTAGTTAGGTAACGGACGTGAAGGCATGGCTTATCACCGATGTATCTTGTTGGTGACGTAATAACGTTAAAGAATTTAACTTTGGTAGTGTGAACGATGTCTACACGATTGGTTGAATAAGGCTGTACGTGATGATCAGTAC
>JAQQSE010000272.1:0-57988 GCA_035772565.1 Antheraea assamensis
AGGTTAAATTACATTTATGGTCTTAGATGATAATGCGCTAACCTAGAGAGGTATTATTTCCCACGTGCAGCTGCTGGAAAACACCACTGGTGTTAGATTTTCACTTGAAGGAATTGAAGGAAAAAGTCATACCACCATGTTGTTAATCGTGATATTTTTTTCTCTGAAGCTCTGACTCCCTTTGCAACAATTGAACCTACGTTCGATGGACGCGATGTCCAAATACGTTATCAACTAAGCCATAGTCGCTTTAGAAATATACATTATTTTTGGCTTTGAAATTTTGAGCGGCAACCTCTTTGTATGACGAAAAGTCGTGGGGGTAAACATTGTGTCGGGCAGTGTTGAAAACACCGGCTCTCGTCCAATCACCGAAGTTAAGCAGCGTCAGTTGCGGCCAGTACTTGGATGGTTGACCGCCTGCACTACATCACGTTGGCTTTTTGTTGTATTTTTTTTTATGTTTCCTTGTCATACAAAAGTTTCACTCCTATCGTGTGTCTTTAGGACACATCCTGTTTTTTTTTATGTTTCCTTGTCATACAAAAGCTTCACTCCTATTGTGTGTCTTTAGGACACACCCTGTTTTTTTAAAAAGCCTTTTTTTTGCAGCACGACAAATTGATCAAAAACGACTGTCACTAAGAAAGCTATAATCTATCAACAGTCGTCACTGTTGTGCCGTCCTGCAAGCTTCTCGATAACTAACCCGAACTGCGACAATCTAGAGAGAGTCACGCTGGCTTATTACCTCGCATACTTCTCTCGATTGCTTGATATGTATCTATATTATCTGATCTCGGAACGCGACACCCACTTTGATTTGATTATATGGTAGTTGCAATCCCAGATTGCAATTGAAGCTAATACAACTTTTTAATAACAAAGAACGGGGATAAGCAAAAACGATATAGTGACTGGTATTATCGCGACCACCACATACATATTGGGAAAACGTTTGTGTATTACATGTCACAGTCAGCTAATATCTCTTTTTTCCGCCCACGTTTCGCACGGATTGAAATACGAAGAAAATAAGCCCTAACCTTTCACAGTAAGACCGTGTAATCAAAATCAAAATAGTGACTGAACAACTGAGTGTCAATTCTGTCAATATTTTTGTCTCTCTCTACTGTCTTCCGTCTCCTACGCTCAGTAAATTTTTGTACGGAGATATTTTAACCCAAAATTCTCTTATGTCCGTATGATTTTTTTTTTCTTTTTCTTTCATACAAATCTTGTACAGACAATTACAGATACTAAAAAAGATTTTGTACAAAAAAATGTGCAGCCGTTCTGAAGTGTTGGGGCAGTAAGTAGATTTAGCAATATATTTTACTTGGTATGTATAGATAGGGTATAATTTGACCTAACGTCAAGTCGACAATGTGTTCTAAAGTCTGGCTCTCAAAAGCAGCTGACTTAATGCACTTGTAAGTTTTTTTTCTTCGTACTACGTTTATTAGCTGTACACGTTATAAATGTTTGATATATTATCGGTAAATTGGTTTTTATTGTAATTGATTTCTAAATCTCGATTTCTTTAATTTATTATCTGAATACGTTGAGAATTTAATATAGATCAGAGTTGCTCTTTACAGCATATAATTTGAATGTATATTTTGAAAGATATAGCGGTTTTAAAATACACGTATCACATAAAAGTTAGTTGTGTGAAGTCCTACGCAACTTTTATGCGAATACGAAGCCAGATCGAATCTATAGTATTTAGATATAAAAGTTTTTTGTACGTATTTGTGACTCTTCTCCTACTAAACGTCTTATCTTCTGCTTTATCTTTATTTTATGGCTCCGTCACGGTTTGTGCACCAGCCAGCGTCAGTCAAGTAACAAGATTTTGCCAAGCAAGTGTCTTGTTGTTCTAACAAGATGGTGGTTTCCTTGTTAGAACTTTCCATGAAGTTTTGGTGGCATCTCAGAATGCATGCTCCGTGGTATTATTTCCCATCCACTTCACTTGTGCATAATAACCGAATACTATATTACGTAAAACACCACCAATATTACAAAATATAGAGTCTAATAACACAAGATTATGAATAAAATATAAAAACCACTACATGACAGACTAAGATCCCTCCAAAAACTCAAACGTCTTATCTGGTTTTGGTGATTTTATAATTATGACGTCACCTGGATAGTTCTTAGTTATAGTTACATCTAATAGGTGGCGTTGTTATCAATATCGAGACTTTTAAGGTTCGTGTGACCATTTTTTTAATGTATTTTTGTTATATTGGTGACAAATGTTTGGTATGAAATAAAGGATTAATTAAATACCGTATCCAAAGGCTTCTAACCGCATCATCCGAGTGAACCACGCCCAGTGGGAGCTCCGCCCACTGGTGGGGGCGTGCCTCGACCACATATGACGGCATATAGGGAAACCATATAACCGTCGAGCCTTTGTCTAGAGAATGCAATATTTTTTGAAACTTTACTGTCTCTATTTTCACCATTTTTCTTTGTTTTCAACTGTCACGGGAGTTATTGGCCAGATGTACGTGGTCGTATTGATCTCTCGAGGTGTTGACTGACCAGGATATTTTTAGAGTTCCGTATATCGTGACTAAGATAAAACCCAATTTTTATACTGCCCATGACTTCGTCCGCGTTATACAATACAAAATTCAATAACAATAATATAGGGCGCCATCTAGTGACGACATACATAGTGTGATTATCCACAATATAGAATCTAGCAATATAGCGACTACTATAAGGCTCTCTGGAGTCTTCATTATGCGGACGCTTGCGTTGTCAAATGGGTTACCCAGCACGATGCTCCCTCGGGGTTATGACTCTTCAAAAGGAATTGAAACACACCCTTTAAGGCCGATGTTGGAGGCGTTGGTAATCATTTAACATCAGATGGGCCGTCTGCCTGTTTCCTGTCCTTGTAAAAGTACTATCAAATCTCGCGATGTTTTGTCAGACATTGTCAGATATATTGACGTACATTTTTTATATATAGTGAACGTATAAGTCGAACAATAATAATTGTATATATATATATATATATATATATATATATATATATATATATATATATATATATATATATATACCCAGAAAATATGTATGTTGTGTGTATATCACAAATCGTAAGTAACCACTTTATAGTTTATAGTGATTCGACAGTTTTTTGAAGTGGAAATAAAATTTGTTTTCTTTTGCTAGCACTTTTACAACTCACATTTTATGGTACTAATTTGGTTCTTACTAAATTCCTAGAACTTTCTAGAATCGTTTTTGGTATATTTTTTTTTATATTATAGGGGGCAAACGAACAGGTGGGTCACCTGATGGTAAGTGATCACCGCCGTCCATAGACACTAACAACACCATGGGAGTCGCAAGTGCGTTGCCGGCCTTTTAATATATGTGGGCCTCCGGCGCTCTCACTGGCCGAACGAAACGCAACAGTGCGGGCGCACTGTTACTTCACGTCTGGTTTCTGTGTGTCGGGTGGTACTACCCCGGGCGTCGGGCGACCCGACACATTCATGCTGAAATCAGTAATAGCTTCAGCGTAGCTCTACCGCCTACGAAATCGACCACCTACGAAATCCATTAACTTTATTTGCATGTTTACATATCAATAGGCTATCATCATTTATAGAGACACAAATGCAGACAAAGACGCGTTCGGCCATTAGTATTAAATAAAACAAATGTATACCTTCAAGGAATTAAGCGACACTCTTTTTATATGTTTATAGAATATCTTTAATTTACAAGTTGTCAGCGGTACAACAAAGGACACCGGATACATTTCATCCAGAAAAGATAATGCTCCCGAAGGATAGGTGAGATCTACTTTAACATGTGCAAAGCCCCGGGAAAAAGCATGTATTTACATAAAATAGACAATTCTTCTAATAATAAGTCGTCCAAAAAATCCAAAATTGAAACACAAATTAGCTCGTAACCTGCTCAGACCGTACAATTTCCCACACTTTATGGGAAATATTAACCCAGTAATGGGAAACGAATGGAATTACAAAAAAAAAAAGACGCCTTCACGTCACAGCCCATACCCGAATTGTGACTCGAGACGGTGAGAACCGAAGAAACTACCCCGCAGGGTGCTCGCACACCCCTATGGGTCGTACGTTGCCGGAACGTCGCATTAACCTCGCATCTTTACGACGCCGCCGGCTTGGGGTCGGCACGGATGTAAATATTTTATGCCGCAAAAGAATTTTATTGACCTGTAATATACCTTGTAGGAATCGATTGATGATCCCATTCCGAATTTCAATATACACTGTGGAATTTATGTTTTTGGTTTCGCACTAGCTCGTTCTCGCGACTTGGTTTGTACGGGAACGGTTATATTATTTCGTGGAAAGCATTTTTTTTTCTTTCTGAAATAGTAATAGACTATTTTTGTTTTGTAACTACTACTCTTTCCACACTTATATTAATTTTAACTGGCGAGTGGAGCTCTCGAGCGCGCTGTTAGCGCGATAGACCGAGTGTAGTTGTCCATAAGCGATGGTAACCATTTACCAATTGCACTGTAATTGAACAGAACCTATGTACCTATTGCATGTGTGTGTGTATGCGTGTGTGGGGTGCAGTGTGGTGTGTGATACGAACTGGTTTTTTATGACAAAAGGCAGCAAACAGGTAAACAGCCTATCTGATGGTAAATGTTTATATGTGAACGATAGTGACGTCTGGAAATGACGCCCTCTCTGTGCATCCACCAAAACCGAATGTTATTATTTGTAGCTATATTTATAACTATGTTTTAAAAATATGAATTATAATATGTTGAATGAAAAGATAAACCAGATCGAGTTTCTTGCCGGTTCTTCTCGATGACTGGGTTGTTTTCCGAACCGGTGGTTACTTTGACGTTCATAAGCGCTTTCTCAGGGCCTAAACTGAATAAAGTATTTTTGATTATGATTTTGATTTTGACTATATGATCTAAAATGGTAACACACTAAGCCTGTCAGACCTGGCTCCCAAGTGCAGCGGCCGGAACACACGTATATATGCAGACGCTTGAGCACTATTTTTTAAAGTTAAGAATTGTAACTAATTAGTCACGTATTAGATAAAGTTATACCATGCTGTGACTTTCAGCCCTGACTTTCAAGTACCTATGTAGATAAAAAAAGTGGATGTGTACATATAACCACACGATAGAAGTGAAAACTTATAAATAAAATATACACTCACTGAAGTAGGTATACATTTGTCAATGTTTATTATCTGTGAACAAATAATATTCATAATTGAATACTCACAATTTCCAAACTTGAAATACTACACTAATTATATACAAACATACATATATACTATTATTTTATTATTGTATAATGTAATAATAATATCGCAGTATTGGAACATAGCACTCATTGTTAGACAGTAACACGTGGCTGATGACGACTGGAGCCGAGTATAGACGATTCAACGTCACCGTCCCCGAGTGTGAAAGTTCTCTTTCGTTCACTGTTCAGCGTACCTAAAAAAGATTTTACATCAAAAATCAATTGATGCGATGTCAAAAATAAAAAAAATAAAACTTTTGATTAACCCACTCCCAATATTATATTAAAATGTACCTTATTTCTCCAGAAAATGTAACTTATAAGCCAGTAAAAACTCCGTAAGATAGGGACAGTACAAAAGCTTACCGTTTGTAGGAATATTTATTGGTAAAGTTTTTTTTTTTATCTATTTTAAAGAAGATTGCCGGTCCCATGTGTTTCGTTCGAGTGGACTGAAGTTCTGTAATAATACTTGATTCAAAAGAATTAGGTATTATATTTATGTAATTGTGTTTTTTCTAATAAAATTCTATGAAGGTGTAAAGGAAAATCGCTTAGAGATAAATTTGTTGTTCTTTGTTTTCTTGCCGGTCTTGTTAAATTATAATGTTATTTAAGCCAGCAAGCACTCTAAGCCTTTTTTTTTTATTAACGTGGGGAAATCCATCATGGACACGCCACCCTGTCGGGGGAGAGAGTGGGTAGTGTGAGACTCTTACTCACTAAAACCCCACGGTGTACCGACCGCCGCTTTGGTTGACGCGACATGGGATCGTGCAGTGCTATCACCATGTCGCCTCAGAAGCTTGCCCAGCGGAAGGTATCCGCCGGGCGTCGTCTTAATAATGGGGGGCAAGCTGGGTACACACCAGCCGCCCCCTCCTCGTCAGCCAAACCTGTGCAATGGGGAGATGGCCCCCCGACTCATCCCCCCAGGTTTGGCTACGGAGGTGGAAGGAGACTGACAAAACGCCGCCCCCTCCCACCGACTCTGCGTTGACGGAGAGGGTCACTCAGAGGATTCTTCTCATGGACACTCTCCGCCGCCTCCTTCTGCGAGATGCACTCTAAACCTAGAGAAGACTAACTTAACTCTTAAATGGAGTTGCAGGAATACACTAACACGTATTTGACGATAGATTTTCAACTCTAATGGTACCAGGCGGATTTAGAAAAAGCCCTACCACCATGCGAACAAAATGCCTTCCTGACAAACCTGTTCAAGATCTCCTTGTTTATGCCTATCCAAAGGCCAAAATTTATGGTAAAGCAGCCATTAATATTACTTTTAAGGCTATCCACTAACGTCTGTTTAATATGGGAACATACAAATATTTCATCATGTACTGAAGCTTTATTAGCATTTCGTGCATTTTACATACGAAGCCTTAAACTATAAGTCCTTATTTGTTATAATTCTCGATTCTTATGTCGACTAATCTTCAATTTTTATATACTCTTTGTCAAAAAAACCTCACTAATATTGGCTCTTAAAAAAATTACTACATCCTGGTTGATTTTTGACCATCGGATAACCGTTAGTGTTGTCTGATTTCACCAAAATATTACATAATAGAAGTCGCGAGTAACTTTGAATTATTCCTGCCATCTGAGAGCAATCTTGGAGCTGCCATATACTGTTTTAGATACATGAAATTAATGTGTCATACCAACGTTTATAAAGATACAAATACAGAAGAAGTCACGGGCAGTTACTAGTTAAAAGTATAAGTCTTTTGGCAAGCATGTCGAACTACATTAGTAGTTCGTTATTATTTATACAATATAATTATTAGTCGATATTTATCGCGACGAAAATCGTAGTGGTTGGGCTTTTGCTTAGCCAGTCTGGTTAGCTACCAGCTTGAAATTGAACTATTGCCAAGCACGTTTAAGATATGTTCTGGTACCTCCACTTGAGAGCCAATCCCTTTAGGTTTAGCCCATTTACCATTTTAGACCACATCATAATTTAACATCAGATGAGATCGTGGTCAAAAATACATATCTACTTTAAATCGATACAAAAACATTGGAAGCTCTCAGGGTAATTTATTTTATAGAATCGCTTAATCCATTTAATATATATCCGATATCAATCTCTTGTGAGATATCTCTTAGGTATTGCGATAAAAAATAGATTTAGAACTGGTTTACATGACGCTGATTGTAGGTTGGTAGCAGGACATAATAACGTCACGTGAGTCATCTATGCCAAGAGTGCAATCAAAAAAGGATTTTGTAGGTGGTAGAGCTACGCTGAAGCTATTACTGGTTTCAGCATAAATGGGTCGGCTCGCGCGTGGTAGTACCACCCTCTCACAGAAAACCGACGTGAAGTAACAGTGCGCCCGTACTGTTGCGTTTCTTTCGGTCAGTGAGAGAGCCGGAGGCCCACGTATATTAAAAAGCCGGCAACGCACTTGCGACTCCCCTGGTGTTGCTAGTGTCTATGGACGGTGGTGATCACTTACAATCAGGTGACCCACTTGTTCGTTTGCCCCCTATAATATAAAAAAAAGGATGCCGACCATTGAGCACATTTCATGCTAGCTAGGAAAAAAAAGTGACTGAAGGATTTATCGCCACGTATATGACGGTAGCGATTGTTAATTCGACCAACCACGGAACCCTACACGTCTAAGGGTGAACTCTATAGAGCGCATTTAGACTTATCTCAGCTTTAACTGCAGAGTTTAAACTAAAAAGAAAACGGCCGGTGTGTACACTGTCGTCTCCTGACAGGGACGGGGCCCGGAGGCACTATTTGATACCGGGCCAGCCGCTGGGGCGACACGATGAAGGCTGAAGAGATCTTGTGTCACCCAAACAAAAGAGGTGGATGTACACCGTGGGGCTTTAGTAGGAGTCTCATACTACTCACCCTCTGTCCCGGGACTGTGGCGTGTTCATGATGGATTTCCCCACGTCAAAAAAAAAAAAAGTTCAGCTCATCCTATTCGTCGCCTCACGAGATATTTGGATATTATGCGAATGAATAAATAAATAAATATAAAATAATAAGGTAATAACGGCATTTCTATACTTTTTAAATTATCGGTGTTACTTGTGTTATAAATATCTAAATATGTATATAGATTCTTTTTTTTTAATACTTTATAGGTAAATGTTTTGTCCACAATCTCATCAGATATTAAATGATGATATGGTTTAAGATGGTAAGTCACGCTTAACCTAGTGGGACACTGGCTCTCAAGTGCAGCTGCCGAAACACACCAACAGGTGCTTGGCGACAGATTTTCAACTTGAGGGTGGTAGCTAGCCAGACGGCCTTACCACCATGCTATGGTTTCATCACGATGTTTTCCTTCACCGAAAGCTCCGACTCAGTTGCTAATATTCGAACCTACGTCCTTCGACGCTGTGTCCGAAAACACTACCAACTGAGCCATCATCGCTTCTAAAAATTCTTATTTCCATATTAAGTAAATAACTACCTACTAATTATTTTTATAAAGTTCTATATTTAAACTACTTCTTATGATTGGTCGAGATACTGTCAATCTACAACGACCAATCATAAGTAAGTATTATAAATGTCTAAATATATCAATTATTATTTTCATATTGGCTAAATAAATACTAGTCATTTTTATAAAATTCTTTATTTAAACTACTTCTTATGATTGGTCGAGATACTGTCAATAATCAATCTAATCAATCATAAGCGAGTAAGTTGGTGGGGATGAAATCGGAACAGCGCACATTCAGAGGTATGTAGGGCATTCGTTATTCAAGATCGAATACGAACACATATGATATATCGCCTTTAGTTAATACAGCGTAAAGTATTTTTGTATTTAAAGTGCCTGCTATTGTCTTGAGCCGTGACCTTTATTGTAGAAATATCAAGAATGCTTTCATTTTTTGTTTCATTCTTGGTTTTTTCATATATATTTTTTTTTTCAATATTCTTGTAATTTACAGGATTAAGTTTCATTTGTTACAATAAAAATATTTTACAGATTCGATGCGCTATTAAAATTAAGCCAAGAACAAGTTTAGACTATAAATTCGAAGCCTGAAATTGTGCTGAGTAACTAACTATTAGGCAAAGCTTAAGCTGAGCAAAGGATAAATTAGGCCCGGATACGATCTTTAGATTTCATCCTATGTGGTCACGACTGTGGGTGCTAAATTTGGTGTATTGGTGTTTTAGTAATAACCAAGACTTAGCTGTCTAGTGAAATATAAGTCATTACACAAACTATATAGTTTGTAAAGTCGCCATCATGTAAGCCGAATCTAAACAATAAGTATTCGATTCACGTTCATCGTTCGTAAAATGTACAGGTGTGAGCCAAATATATAATACGCTATTATAAAAAAATATGCCTTCGTCTGTACGTTTGTTGATACATTTCTAAAAGTTTTGTATGTCTCATTGGTAGTAGCGTATATGGATACCGCGTCGATAGAGGTAAGTTTGAATTCTGAGCTTGCGGTGGACACTGACATAGCGGCAAAACCATATCTAATACCTTTCTGGTTGGCCAGTATCCTCAAAGGGCAAATGTAACATATTATATATCTTAGAGAATCATCATAAGGTATGAACGTTAATTTTATTATTAAAATAAAACACCAGAACGACCTAGACCATAAAATTCCGTTCATAAGGTCCGTCTTAAAAATACCCCCTTTCCAATAAAAAAAATAAATTTTCCAATCGGTTTACAAATGACGAAATTTTGAAGCAATGAACATTTAAAAAAAATATCCAAATTGAGAATCTTCTCTATTTTGAAATTGGTTAAAAATGAAGAGCTTCCTATCTGTTCAAGTGTAAGCAATTTTTCTTACGTGACGTTTCGCATTTGTTTTAAAAAGCTTCAAGAAAACGCGACGTTATTTACACGCCTATGCGAAAGCGTTCCTTAAGACAGCGCTATTACAATTACTAGTGGTCGTGTATTGGTCAAAATACGATAATAAAAAAGGGTACAAAAATTTTCTTTACATATTATCTGTATTGTACAAATGTACGTAGACGTAATGATACTGAAGTTTTTTTTATGTGATTGGAGGCAAACGAACAGGCAGGTTACCTGATGGTAAGTAATCACCGCCGCCCATAGACACCTGCGACACGAGAGGCATCACAAATGCGTTGCTGACCTTTGAGGAAGGAGTAGGCTCGTTTTTTGAAGGTCTGTGGGTTGTATTGGTCCGGAAACGCTGCCGCTGGGAGTTCATTCCAGAGGGCCGACGTACGTGGGTAAAACGCACGCGAGAACCGCACAGTAGACGACTTCCAACCATCGAGATGACACTGATGGAATTTCATTTTATGGCGAGTCGTTCGATAATGGACCTCAGCAGTAGGTACCAACCGAACAGCTCTTCAGAATACTCTCCGTGTTAGATTTTATAAAGGACGCAAAGTGAAGCAACATCCCCTACGAAGCTGCGAAATGTTGAGCCCTGAGAAAAGCACACGGAAGTATGACGAATAGAGATTTATATGTAAATGCTTCGACTCATCGACGGTAAAGAGAAAAACTATAAAGAAAATCGTCCGAGAAACGGAGAAGGTTGATTTATTTAATGCTTTTGGTTTTGCGTATTGATGTATTATAAATTTTACACTGCAAAGCGTTTGTAAACATAATGAATAGGTTCAATAGATTCTTTTTTAATATTATTGATTTGCCGGATTGCAAGTTTAAGCGCCATATCAAGCGGGTTTTGGTGTCAAAAGGCTATATGGCAGATCAATATGCAAACGACAATGGTGTCTGGAATTCACACCTCACTTTTTTTTATATTATAGGGGGCAAACGAACAGGTGGGCCACCTGATGGTAAGTGATCACCGCCGTTCATAGACACTAGCAACACCAGGGGAGCCGCAAGTGCGTTGCCGGCCTTTTAAATATGTGGGCTTCCGGCGCTCTCACTGACCGAACGAAACGCAACAGTGCAAGCACTGTTACTTCACGTCGGTTTTCTGTGAGAGGGTGGTACTACCCCGAGCGAGCCGACCCATTCATGCTGAAACCAGTAATAACTTCAGCGTAGCTCTACCACCTACAAGATCTACCTGTGGGCGTTCGCTAAAAATAATTGTAATTTTAATGTATCATAAAAATATGTACGTTAAAAAGATAAACCCGATCGAGTTTCTTGCCGGTTCTTCTCGATGACTGGGGTGTTTGTCCAAACCGGTGGTAACTTTGACGTTCCTAACGACTTCTAAGGACCTAAATTAAACAGAGTATTTGTAAGTTGATTCCATTTCATTAAGTAAGTGTCCCATTACTGGAGAACTCGATTTAAAATTGAACTTTAGTTTTCTATATTCTCGAGAATATGTTCATGTTTTTTCGCGAAGTTTCTTTCTGTTATCATACTGTTATCTGATAACTTAGCATATTCAATCAATAATCACTCTTTAAAAAAAGTGAAGAAAAAAACCGTCGCTTCGTGCAAGAATCGAATCCAATGTAAATATCAAAGAGGTTGAATATGTTAAAAAATAATTTAAAGAAAAAATCACGACTTCAACAAGTAAATAAAGTGCAACCGAGTGCAAAAGTATGTATATAAAAAAGGAAAAACAAAATATGTGTACTGAGGCTGACTGTGCCACGGCCGGCGATCAAATTTAAATATACATCGCGACTGTACGTGCGCGCTCATTACCGTGTATACAGGTTGTTAATTTTTTTTTTATATATATTAGTTTTCAATAATTTTATTTGTTTTTCCGATAGTAAGTATAAGAGTTGTAAAGAGTTATTTAACCTTATAGTCTTCCCCTTTCTATTGTTGATGGAGTTTAACATTTTTGAAAAAAAAAAACAGCATGAGCTAAATACCAGAGAAATGCTTTAGTAAGACTAGTAACCGTTTTTTTAAGTAAGGTGTACTATATTATTGACTTGCTGGATAGTAATTTCAAGCATTTTTGACGTTAAAAGGTTATTATAGATGGATCTACATACGAATGGTGGTGATGTAAAAACAAATGTATGTATAAAATGATATTAAAATACGTCCGATAAAAAGACAAACCAGCTTGAGTTTCTTGCCGATTTTTCTCGATAAATGGCTGGTTATCTAAACGGGTGAAAGTTTTAACGTTCATAAGTGCTTTTGTTCGATTTAAATTTAGTAAAGTACTTTTGATTTTGATTTTCCACTACATAACTACACGGACGGATTTGTGTTATAAAAGAGTAATAATAACCGTCTCAGCAAAGACAGAGACATTCGCCGTACTATGATATGTGTGTTATTTTTAAAAGACCTCTGGAGTAAATTAAATGACATACATTTTATTAATACAAATGACCGAATACAAAAACAATTTGTAATTTAATGAAAAAGCCCAAATTGGCTCTCTGGATATGTGTTAGAATAAAATGATTCAAATCGAATTATAAATTCCATGGAATGGTCAATTACACTCACATTTATTATATAAGTGAGCGTTTGATATTCAATCCCTTTAAAACACTCAAATCTATTGTACATTAATATAACGGATACAACACTAAAATATTAACTAATAAATAAATACAAACCTGTAAAAATATTTTAATATCAATTTGAAATCATGCTGTATGTGAACGCTGTGAGCAGTCTAGTATCGAAAATATCCGCCGAGGTAAAGTGCTGTATTTTGTACGAAAATTATAGCATTGCTCTATAATAGGGATGGGTGAGTTTATATTGTTATCGATAATTTTTATATTTATACTGTAAGTAACAGAATATGAAGTTTAAAAGTTTTGTGATAGATTATTTATACCTTAAATATTTCTAATTTTTTTATTGGTACTTATTAACAACTCGCTTCTGTTCGCAACTTTGTTCGGGTAAATGTGGATTTGACTTATCCTCCGGGAACGGTATTTTTTTCTATTACTTTTTCCTGGAAGGGTATGCTATGTCCTATTCCGAATCTCTGACAACGTGTATGTCAAATTTCATGATGTTTGGTCGAGTAGTTCAGGCGTCCAAGCGTAACAAATGTACAAACAAATATACCCACACTCGTATTTAAAATCCTATCAAAATTAGAATTATGTGTATTGTGGCGTGTTGAATAAAACTTGGAAATGGTTGTACATATCTGTATGTGTATTGTGGACGTTGACGCGATTGATTCGTACTCGAGTTTCATGGTCTGGAGTTTAGACAACCATTAGATTGATGAGACATTTCTTAACCTGTTATTGGTGAGAGAGGACCTAGACGTGTAAGGCTGAAACTTAGTTAAAACTTCGCTTTTACAGTACTTGATGGTAGGTATAATGGAATCGAGAAACAACGAAGACTACCGAGAGATTCATATTTCATGAACAGTGTCCGCTATCATTTCGACTTGTAAACCACTGAGAAGTTCAGTCGAGTACAGAAATCCTAATACAATACTTGATTACTTTGTGTATATCGTTTGATTCCGGATAGCAATACGCATAATTATTCCACTATGGCAAATGTTACGCCGTGTGTATGTTGGTCCAGGCTCACCATTACCAAGTCTCGGTTTCATAGAGTCCTTTGGTTGAAAACTTTTGTTCTTAAGTTGAGTGGTACATACCTTTTCTAAGCTCTCTTTGGTTACCTACCACATTTAGGTTGAAAATTTGTCACCAAGCACCTATAGGTGAGTTCCGGCTGCTGCATTTAAGAGTGTGTCTCTCTAGGTATGGCGTGTTTATTATCTTGGATTACATCGTCATTTAATATAAGCCCCGAAAGTATTAAAAAAAAACAAATATCGACAAGTCTACACCAGTAAACAACAAGAACACCACTAGCGTAATAGTCGCCTTAGAGTGCAGTCTCGGCATCATAATGTCGATAATGTACTACACTAATTATCGTATACAACTCGTTACTGTGTATCGATAATGTGTTTTAGGCACATCACTATTCAATAGAGGAGACGCAGCTTATGTTCGAGTTTCTTGGAAGATTATTTTGAACTGTAAATATTTTGTACGATAAATAACATTCAAACTTTTCGTATTTACTTCCAAAATGTCATAAGTAAAAATAATACAAAATGAGAAAAGTTTGATATCAGTGCTCATTTAGTCATGAAAGCGTTATGTCATGTCAATTCCTAAGCCGTGCTTTTGAGCCGAAATGTCGCTAATTCCGTGCCTATTTACTGTTGATTTTTATGTACTAATGTAGATTCGTTTGGAATACGACATATGCTTAGTTTGGACTTGAATATGTGCAAGTCATAAAAAATAAAGAACTGAGTGTGTCTTTACATGATAGAAATGAATCAAACAATATTACAATAAGCCAATGTCACGCGGTGTTCCCAAGCGGTCACCCATCCAAGTACTGATCGCACCCAACGTTGCTTAACTTCGGTGATCGGATGAGAACAGGTGTTTTCAACACCCTTCACGACACAGTGTTTACCCCCACCACTTATCATCGCACAAAAAGGTTGCGGATCAGAATTTCATAACCTTTTCTTACGAAGTTTCACTTAAAAAATGTATTGTTGTGACGTTTAGCAAAAAAAAAATGCAAAATATTTAAAACTAAAATGGCATGTAATGCTTCATATATGTTGTTCAATTATTTTTATATATATTACTGAAAATATATCTCTACTAGCTGATACCCGCAGCTTCGCACGCGTTTTTTAAATTGTATTAAAGTAATATAAAATAGTGAGAAGAGGTTGAATTACAGAAATGCTCTTTTAAAATCATTTGTAGGTATGATACGCATGCCACATACTGTGATATTTAACGTGTACATTAAATATGTAAAAATGCTGATAAACAATGTGCTGGATGGGATTTAGTAACAACAACATATTTGGAACTTTAACTTGCTATATAATCCCTTCAATGATCACTTACACAGTATAAAAAAGTAATTAAAATTTCTTGTTATACAATTTCTCTTAAAGATGTTGTTATATTGATATTGTTAACATATTTAAGTTTTTGCGATCATACAGAAAGTAATCGCTTCTCTATTTTGCAAGCAATTGTATGATGGAACTGTTAAGGTAATACGTGTCTGGGCACATATTGAAAAAAAAACGTCTTCTATTTTGAAAATACCTATAAATTATAATGTTAAATTATAAACAATGAGTTGATAAGTATTTTTTAAATTAAAAATACAGAATGAATTGAAGTCTTAAAATTTTGTATTAATATAAATCAATATATAAAACTTTATATCTATCTGTAACCAGTTTTTAATATTTACGAATTAAAACAGTGCTCATTGAACTCGACGCAATATGCAAATGCAAAGCGTTGCTATGGTTTATAGCACCGGGAAATTGACCCCCCATTTTTCGCAAAACGATTTGAAAATTCGTAGAGGGTTTTCCCATTGATTCCCCATTTTTGCCCACCTTTTTTGCCGACTTTTATAAAAAAAGTTATGAAAGCTTAAATTGCGTGAGCTAGCAGGGTCCGAAAAAACTTTCAAAACATGAAAATGTTAAGGTGGATTCTTGAAGTATGTCGTTTGCCCATATTTTGCTGTTTTGAAAAGTCAATTTGTACGGTGCGGTAAGGGATAGAGGAGGGGGAAGAAAAATTGAGGAATCGAAAATTTTTGAATCATGCATTTGAAATAATATCCTTTGCCAACGTTTGCCCATCTTTTACTTTTTAGAAAAGTCAATTTCTAAAGGGTGAAAATAGTGGGGAAAGAAAGTTTGAAGAATCGAGAATTTTGAAATTATGTATCTATTAATTATGCATGGGCGAGCAATCGAAAAAAAAGATGGGCAATCGAAAGGATGTCCGTCTATATAGGAATGAGCTTTATTAAGTCCTAGTTTTCCACAATTAATCGTGTAGTAGGCAAAACATTTTCGATTACTGCTAGAGTATAAAACGTCATATTCTTCTTAAAATATCTCTGTAAGTAATAATGGGCAATCAAAGAAAAATAATTGGCAATTGAAAGGATGATCTTATGTATGGAAATGAACCTTATTAAGTCTTCATTTTTAAAAACCAATCGTGAGGTAGACACAGTACAATTGATTATTGCTAGAGTGTATACCGTCATATTCTAATTAAAATATTTCTGCATCTAAGGGTGGGCAATAAAAAAAAATGATGAATTCTCGACCCCTCACTTTTTCTATTCCGTGTAATTTTTCCCCTTAGAAATTGACTTTTCAAAAAAGTTAAAGATGGGTAAACGTGGGCAAAAGAAGTAGATTCAAATGCATCATTTCAAAATTTTCAGCGCCTTAATTTTTTCCCCCCAATTTTTACCCTTTAGACATTGACTTTTCAAAAAAGTAAAAGATTTGCAAACGTAGGTAAATGAAGTTGATTGAATTGCATAATTTCAGAATTCTCGACCTTTCTTTTTCTTTTCCCCCCAATTTTTACCCCTTACAATTTGTCTTTTCAAAAAGTAAAAGATGGGCAAACGTGGGCAAAAGATATAAATTCAAATTAACTATTCCAAAATTCTCGATCCCTCAATTTTCTTTATCCCCCATTTTCCGCCCCTTACAAATTGACTTATCAAAAAAATTCAAGATGGGGAAAACGTGGGCAAACGACATACTTCAAGAATCCACCTTGACAGTTTCAATTTAAGAAAGTTTTATTTAAAATCACAAAATCAAGGAATACAATGTCATTTATTTTTATTTCATTTTTTTTTCCAAAAGCACTGATAATTTTCTTTACAATCTATAATCGATTTCTTAATTTGTAAGTGGACGTACAAAACATTTAAATGTAGTAAATGGAATACGTACAACCTTATTAATTGTTAACGAATTTTGAGTGCCAAAATTTAAAACTGATTTTTTTAATGCATGTTTTAAAAATTAAAAGCGCAAAATTCTAGAAACCCGTTAAAATACGAAATTATACCCAAATATTTAAACTTCTTTGAAATAAAATAATTCGGCTACTTCTATCCAAATTTTGTTAAAATTGAACTGCTATAAAATTGTTTAGATTTAACTGAGAAAATATATTTTTAATAGATATTTTCACTAATATGAATTTATTATTGTAAAATTGAATTACATTGTAAATTTAAGTTTTCTTTCAAGAACATTTAAATCTTGATTTGTAAATATTTTTTCTTTCGACTTTAATAAACATTTTTAAATAGTGTAAATTGTTGTATCTTTTCCTATAACTATTTGTTTAACAATTCTTCCATATTTTAAAGATAATCGAATAGTCCGAATTTTTTTTCGAAACTCGGATAGAACACAATAGATTTTTTTTTTCTAAACTCTGATAGAACATCGTTATTCGATTCGAATCGGTTCAAGCATTATTCGCACAGCCCTAAAAAAAAACTTGTTACCATGGCAACGGGTATAATATTATTGGTTACTATAACAACGGTTTTTTAATGTCAGGGGCCGTCCGTATCTGTAGGAGAATATGTAATTTTAGCTGAAAAATGTATTTAGGATAGGTTTTAACTCAAATCCGTTCTTAGTGAGCGTCTACGTTGCAAAAGGAATAACTATGGTTAATTTCAAGTCAATCGAACATACAGTTTTGGAGAAATCGTGATGAGTCAGTCAGTGGTATTCCGCTTATATATATATAGAATATATATATAGATACTCTGCTTATCCAATATAGGATATACCTACCATACTTTCTTTACAAAATATTTAGAGAACCATCTTAAACCAGTCGATGCTCCCCGTCTCTGTTTACCTTTGAAATTAAGTAAAAGAATAATGTAATTCTGTTAGAAAACACATTGTATAAGAGAGAAAATGGCGTGTCAACACACTATTAAAATACATCATGGCGGTATATGTAGGGTGACAATGAGTTCTGATTTTTTTTTTTTTGTAAAAATATTTCGATTCCAACATTCGATTGTATAGTTAAGTTTTTCTACGCTAATTCAACTTTTTGTTTCCTATGTATTTTGAAGTAAATGTTTTCACAAATAATCTATATTACTCAAATTATATTATAATTATTAATAACATTTATTTAATTTAAGAATAAGTATGGGTATTTTTTTGTATACGACTATCTCATTCCAAGCGAATTATTGCTCTGTATTGTGACAATTAGCAACTTATCTATACATATATAGATATTTAACAATCAAACATATTGCTGAGATACAGTTAATTTATCGGCGTCTTTACCTAATACGTGTAATCTTTACATCTAAAACTGTAAATATACAGAATTCGGTACGCAAATCGCAATCTATAATAACGTATTACTAAATACGTCCGTGAATTTTCTGAAACGTTGTCACCGCAGCTTATTCGCAATGATACCCGCTTAACCGCGCATTAACCGGCGAATGGCGCATTATTGTCATGTCGTTACACGCTTTACGACATCTAACTCCATCGAATTAACCATTTTAAAATAAACCCACGTCTCATACAGAAATTTATTGTCAAAATTTATCTCTGTCTAGTATCATTCATATTTTGAGTTACTTTTAATGTTTGCAATTGCTAAGTTTATGAGAATTACCTGTAATATTAAGTATGTAAGCGAATCACTTCAGAATGGTTGCATCTATTGAGCTATTTTTTTTTGTTGTGCTTGTAATTATCAGTACAAGATTTTTAAGAAAGAAAGTGTTTGAAGAATAGTATGGAAATGTAAAAAAAAATAAGTGGTAAAACCACACGACAGAAGTGAAATATTAGTGTTGTAGGAGGCATTTTAATTTAAAAATACAACAAAAAGTCTACGTCGCACAGTGTTCTCAAGCGGTCACCCCCATCCAAGCACTGACTGTAACCGACGTTGCTTAATTTCGGTGATCGAACGAGAACCGGTGTTGTAAACACTCTACGCGACACAGTGTTTTGTCCTACCACTTTTCATCATAGAAAAAGGTTCCCGATCTTAATTTCGAAGTCCTCTTATTATGAGAAGTGTCACTTAAGGGTGAGCGAGTGAGTGAGACAAAAGACCGTACGGAAAACTCAACAACAATAAATACAGAACTGACGGATTGACGTTACGCTGTTCCTTTGATATTTCAAAATGATTAGAATTTTATTTATTTCCTCAATTTAGTGATACTTTTTAATGCTCCTCGATAAAATTTGAGATTTTTTTTATTATATCCTTTGAAAAACTTTTTATCACACTCACAAATTACAATAATAAAATAAGAACTGTCATTTTCGGCAAGTGTTAGACAGTGTTTACATTTAAACAATGGCCATCTCTAAACAAGAGTAAGACACTGTTTTGTGATCAAACTCTTTTTAAACAAGTGTTCAATACGTATGTCTTTATTTTGTCTGCATATTAAACAGGAAAATGGTTTGGTCAATTTCGGTCCAATTTTCATCATGGAAAGGTAAAATCATGATCGAGAATTTTCAAAGGGCGAAGTAAAAAAATTGTAAAAAAAAATTTACATACATACGTATAATATATGTTATGTAGAAATAGAACAATAATCAAATTTACTTCTAGAAGACTTTAAATGTAAGTAAAAATATCATCAAACTAAAAGAATTACTACCTTATTCTGAGAAATATTATAAGCAGTTGAAAAAATATTGACAACCCTCTAAACCTATAGACGAAATAAATTCGTACAACAGAATTTGTGCAAAATGCACTAACACCTAAAACCAACTAAAAGCTAAGAAAGAGCATGTGGAATTGCTAATAACTCTATCCAATTACTTCAGTAACGCGAGACTTCAGGGGGTCCCGGTTCGCAATAAAATGCATTGCAATAACCTAAGCGCGGCTAAATTTTTCATCGTGCCGTCTGCGAGGCGCAATAAAATGCAGGCCGAGCCTGTATTATTAACTAGTTTATGTCTGGGAATTATTTTCTGTACAGTTCGTTGTTATGTCTGTGGGCAAGTAAAATTGTTGTATAGCGGAATGAAAGAATTACTATTTTAGATACAAAGGAGAATTATTTATCTATATTTCGACTGTTAAGAGATCGGACTACGCACTCTGACAGTTCGCATTCAGCATTCACCTCGTATTTTATAAGAACTGTCTTCTTAAGCCAGTAGTTTTATTACTTAGCAATCTATTGCCAGCGGCTTCGCTCTGTTAGGATGGCTGTCCGTGGGTTCTTTTTAAAAAAAGGCAAAAATTCACACACGCACTTAATTTATTTTAATGGACACAAAAGGTGTATTGTCTCGGCAGGAGACTTACAATGACTATTTAATTAGAAGTGTTCGCGACGACTGATGAATTATAACTCTCTTAATAATTACGATACAATTGCTTTTATAACAATTCAATAATTGCTTGCATTGCTTTTGTATTAATATTATAAGTTCATAACATCTCCCCCCTTTTGACGGAGATTATCTTTCAAGATAAATGAAGGACAAAATTTAACAACGTCCAAAAAAATTATAAATTCATTAAAGTCATTACAATAATCAATATGACATTTACAAACATTCATAGCAAGCATATAAAAGCAAAAAATACAATTTAAGTTCAATATTATGAAAAAATATAAAAGTCATTTATTTAAAATATAACTAAACACATTAATAAAGATTATAATTATAAAAAGGTATTTTAACCATTACTTATTCAATTTAATAGAAATTAATAAATCATATTAATGATTATAATAAAAAGGAAAACAAATTTATTTGCTACTTTATTAATAGTTTTTTATGTTCCTCAAAGACTTTTCATTTTGTCTATAAATAATTTTACTTTTATTAATTTCTATTTCTGGTAAACTTTTAATAGACTTCTTGTCGCATTCAATTGATTCATCAGAAACATCCGTTAATTCTATAGATGTATTAAACTTATTATCGGGTTTACATAACGATTTCTTATTATAACATTGATTATATATTTGTATGCAACAAGATGTATTTTTACAAATATTAGGAAAACACTTTTTATAAACTTTGTATATAATATAAGTAAAAATTAACGAAATTACAACATATGTAATCGCTGAATAATAATGTCCGTATTTGACGACATGAGACTGATTTTCAGCTTCATTAATTTGTTGTTCAATACTATCTAACTTATGGCTAGCTAGCTTTAGAGATTCCAAATCAATATTCGTTAAGGTAATTGGAGAAATATGATATGACGTCGTATTAAGTATTTTATACTTGCAACAGTCATCTTCAATAATATCAAAGTCAATAGACAGTTGACTGGGTAGAACACTCGTATAAAAACTAGAGGCATGAAACCGTAAAGTTTGAAAATATGCAATACAATCATTTTTTAAAGATAAAATTCCAGTACCTTGTATGGTATAATCATTAATGTCATTTTTACATTTTAATGTTAATTTATTTGGATTTGATTGCACATAAATATATCTACCATCATTTAATTTTTGCCATACATTTATATGACCATAAATTACCTTGGAATCACAAATTTCAGGAAGTGTCAAAATCACTTCAGTTAAAAGTTTAGTCTCACACGTTGGATTATTGATTGACGACAAAATTGTTGGTGTGGGACATATAATATATTTAAAATCAACACTTTTACAATCACTTATACTATCTAATAATGCATAGCTTAGCCTGTCATCTGTTACAGCCACATATAACTTTGAAGGATGAATAAGAAAATATGTTTGTTTGTTTCCTTCTCGTGGTGTAGGTAAAGGTAAGCTTTTATAAACATTAAATTTGATAGAATCAATAAGTGGAATTTTAAGTACAAATATTAATTTATTATTATAAAAATACGAAGTTAGTTTCGATAAATCGATAATATTATGTATATTTTGTATCGATAGTGAGATTGGAAACTCCAAATTTCTTTTTGCTTGTTTACTATTAACAAGTTCATTATATAACTTGGTAGGAGTTAAAACATAAGGATGTAAAACATTTGACTTCGCAAATAAAATAGAATTTAAAATTGTATCTAAAATGTTAGAAATTGATAATAATGAACTTTCTATAACATTGAAAATAGAGTTTATTCTTTGAATATTAATAAAACTTGAGCTTAACTTAGAGCTTTCTAAAAATATATGATTAAGCTTTTCAATCTGATCATTTAATCTTAACTCGTTATTCCTTAAATTAAAAATTGATACATTAAAATTATTAATAGTAGATTGAACTACATGTATATTAGATTTCATTAAAGAAAATATTTCATTTTCATTTTGTTTGCAAGTGGAAATAGCGTCATCATATTTCCTTGCATCATCGGCATCTAAAGTGCCAAAGAAAAACTTAAGAATCTCACCACCAAATTCAAGTGCTCTTTTAAAACGATTCGGAGGATTCTCCGAAATAAGATGAGACAAAGATTCATATTTAAGATAATTGGAGTTAATAAGAATCTGTAAAGGATTAATTGTATCCTTGCAATCTATATTTAAAATTATCTCATTTTGAGCTTTTTCACATAAATTAGAGATACTTACAATAGTATTCTCGATTTTAATTAAGTAAGGTTTTATAGGAACAATTTCCACATAGGTGATAACATTCCAATAATCATTATAAAAATAAGCGACAGAAGTCGGGTCGAAGTATATTCCCGGACTGTGTAAAACATGTTCAATCGGTTCTGAGAAACCTGATTGAAAGAAAAACCTGAAACAATAATTAATTATGCTGGTTTTATTTCATCGATATGATGCTTTACATGTTTTCTAGTTATACATAAGGTTACATTATTTTTTCCATGAGTTTTCATTATTTTATAAGGTCCTTTCCAAATTGGGGACAACGCTTTTCGTAACCTATGATGTTGTTTTAAATAAACGAAATCTCCTATTTTATAAGTATTTTCTCTAGTAGATTTATCGTAATATTGTTTAGAAGATTCCTTACTTTTATTAATATTTTCTATAGCTCTTTCTCGCGAATATTTCATTCGATATTGTAGAGCGCGAATATATTCGTGGTAGGTCGTATTACTATCCGAACCGTACACGCTACTAGGAATTGATGGCTTATAACCATATAATAATTCAAAAGGAGTAAATTGCGTTTTAAAATCATTCTCATAACTTACATTATTTAATTCTGAATGAATTATGGCATTTACAGGATTTCGAGATAAAGCATCCGCATTAGCATTAACTCTACCTGGTTTATAAATGATTTCGTAATCATATTCTTCTAATTTTAAACGCCATCTAAGTAAACGTCCACCTGGATCCTTAGCATTAAATAACCATGTAAGGGGACGATGATCTGTTACGATCTTAAATTGATAACCATAGAGATATGGTCGAAATGTATTCACACCAAAAAGAATAGCAAGAAGTTCCTTTTCTGTAGTTGAATAATTTCCTTCTTGTTTATTTAATGTACGTGATGCATAGGCGATAGGCTTATCTTTGCCGATTTCACCTTGCGATAAAATTGCACCAACGGCATAATTAGAGGCATCAGTGGTTACAATGAAAAGTTTAGAAAAATCAGGGTATTGCAACAAAGGTGCTGTAATTAATTTTTCTTTAAGTGAACAGAATGCTTGTTCTTGTTCATATGACCAATTAAAATTAACATCTTTCTTTAATAAGGATGTAAGAGGTTTTGTTATGTGAGAAAAATTCTCAATAAAACGACGATAATAACCGGTTAAACCAAGGAAAGACTTAATGTCTTTGGGAGTTTTAGGTGTTGGAAACTGAGAAATGGCCTTGACCTTATCAGGGTTAGGCGAAACACCTTTATCGGTTATTACATGCCCAAGATAAGCGACTTCGCGCCTCAAAAATTCACATTTATCGGGCTGCAATTTTAAATTTGCCTCTCTAAGTCTCAAAAATATGAGTTCTAATTTTTGAATGCTCGTTTCAAGATTATGAGCATAGAGTATACAATCGTCTAAGTACACATAACAATGGAGACCTTGTAAACCCGAAAGGACTACGTTCATCATCCTTTGGAAGGTAGCAGGAGCATTCTTTAACCCAAAAGGCATTCTCGTAAATTCAAAGTGCCCTGAAATATTATTTGTGGTAACACTGAAGCCTGTTTTTTCGGCATCCTTCGTATCTAAACAAATCTGATGGAAACCAGAGGCTAAATCTAGTGTAGTAAAATATTTAGAATGGCCTAATTGATCTAATATATCATTTATTAAAGGAATTGGATAAATTTCAGAAACCGTGACGTCATTTAAACGACGGTAATCAATAACAATACGCCATTTTTGCTTACCGGAAGCATCTAGCTTCTTAGGAACCACCCAAACGGGGGCATTCCATGGAGAGGTTGAAGGACGAATAATGTTTTGTTGAAGCATTTTCTTAATTTGTTTTTCGACTTCATCTTTATGTACCTCAGGAAAACGATACGATTTGACGTGAATAGGGGCTGCATCCCTAGTATTAATAGAATGTTGCATAACATTTGTATGCGTTAAAACTTCACCTTCTAGGTGGAACACGTCAGTATATTTAGAAATACAACTCATTAGAGCGTTCTTCTCTTGCGGATTTAAATGTGAGCATCGAATTTGCTCCAAAACCTTTTGAGACCTATTAGAATCAAAAGTGGTTAATTTATGAACACGTTCCGTTTTTTCATTAGAATAAGTTGAAGACGAAAGTTCAAAAGGAGTTAACTGCACATAAAAATTATCTATTTCGACTTCGGATTCAGTCGTATTTAAAATAGAAACGTTAACTCTGTTATTAGGTTTTAAACACACTATACAATTAGCTAAAAATACGCCTTCACAAAATTTTTGATCTAATATTAATGCTTCTTTATGTCCGATGACATCTGAGACATTGCTTACTGCACATTCAATTATCATCTCAGACCGCGGAGGTAAAATGTATGACGGTTTAGTAAAAGAAATTGGTATTACGTGACCTTGTAAGTTAAGACTATTCGTAGAATATTGTATATCGATTTTAAAATATTTTATGAAGTCACTACCAATGATACCATCATAATTTAAATCAATTGAGTCATTAATGGCATGAAATTTGTAATCAAAAATTATTTTATCATCTTTTGAAACATGACATTCAAATTTTATTTTAACCGATCCTATTGATTCACAATAGGAATTGTTGTCACTCAGACCTTTAAGTTTGATTATATCACGCCCAAGCACTGGCCGGTTCGATAAACTCGAAAGTTTAATAATAGAAATTGACGAACCAGTGTCAATTAAAAAACATAAGGGTTTATCATTATAATTAGTCTTTAAAGACACGTGAGGCAAAGAAATTTTATCATTCACATTATTCATCGTAAACATTTTCTCACGCGAGCAATCCCTAGAAAAAGAACACGATTTATCACGAGATGAGAGATCGCTACTAATTAATCCCTTTGAATTCGAATTATCTTTATTATTACTATAATTCGAACATTTCATTTTTTTATTTAATTTAAAAGTGTTCCTTTGATTATTATTATTAGCTTGTGTTGGGAAAATTTTATGAACACAAGATGAAGGTTTCGTGACCTTGGAACACTGAGTGTTACAAAAATATTGCTTATTGCAATTAGACTGAACCATTGGCTTATTAACCTGTGCAACAGTGAATTGACCACAAGGTTGTTGACCATAAGGCTGCAGTAAACACTCATTAGTTTGAGGATTTCCCTCAACATATTTATTCTTAAATGTCCTCCGTGTTTTACACAATTTTAGATCACGGGGCTTATGAAATAAAGGTTTATTCGTGTCATAATTCCCATAACTAGGTTTCGGTAGACACGGAACCGAAACCGATTTTAGTTTAAATTATTAGTATCCTCATTCGCTTTTAAAGTATGCACATTAGTTTTATCATTTTTAATATTATTCGAGCTCATTGCATGTGAACTCGATATAGTAGAATTCCGCGAATACGAGGCGTTGTCTTTATTCTTAAGACGGCGGCATTCACTAATTACGTGTCCGCGTATTTTACAATAGTTACAAATTTTCTGTTTATTTTTATGATAATTAAAGTTTTGTTGGTCGTTATTAGCATATGGTTTTTGAATATTATTATTATTTGACGAAGATAAGTTAAAATTTACGCGATGTAATTTTGATTTATTTTTATAACATTCGGAAGAATTATGACCGCTTTTGTTACAGGTCAAACATTGTTTATTTATCTTAGAAGATATTTTGGTTAAATTAAATAATTTTTCTTCCTCAATAGCATGCGTAATTGCCTGAGATAAAGATGTAGGGTTTCTACACCGTATAATATGTGAGAAACTACAATTTAATCCTAATAGGAATGTATTCAATGCTAAATCTTCCATAGCGGCTAATCTGCCAGGAAGCTGTTCCTTAACATCGCAACTGTAATGAATGTCGGCTAATAAGCGCGTTAAGCAGGTTTCTATGCGTAGAGAATATTGTGTTACATCCTCTGAACCTAACTGTCTACAATTTTGGAGATCTAATAATAAATGTGTCGAATGCTTTTTTTCTCCAAACGTAGTTTTTAGAAATTGTTTAATATCACTCCATTTGGTGAATTCTTTCAGACAGCAGGCTAGCTGTGCTTTGCCCTCTAATTGGGAAATAATATATTTACATAATATAATCTGCTGATCTGCGGTTGCTAGTGAGATAGCATTATCACAATTGGTAAGGAATGCCGGTAAACTTTCGCGATCGCCTTTATATGGCTTAATAAACTTCGTTAATACTGAAAGTGTCACCTTGTCAGACATTTTTATTTGTTGTCTACAAGTTTGCGATGACGAGTCGGAGGAGTCAGAATTTTCGGTTACCTCGACTATTTGTTTTTTAGGCGGCATTAATATTATTTAATGTATTTATTTAATGAAATGCAGATCATCAGACAAACACGAAAATTAAGAATATTCAAATAATTAAATATAAATTTGTAAATTATGTTATAATTATTTTTTTTTGTTCATAAAATTCATAAATTCAAGTAAAATCTTTTAAAAGATATAAATTAATTGAATATTCTCAAATATTTTATAAATGAGAGTATAAAAATATTGTGAGAGTGATTAAAGAAAAATATGATTCCACAAAAATTATAAAAATATCACTCACAAAACACACAAAATATTCACGATCATTTCTCCGGAGACGGCCTTCCTAAAACCGTGAGAACCTCGTGAGTCCCACGAGTGTTACGCAATCGTAGCGTCGGGTGCCCGGCGACTCAGGGAGTCGTATTTCGGTACCACGAAGTCCGCTGGGTTGTCCGTGAGAAATATGTATGTCGTGATGCTATGAGCCAAGAAGTCTGGCTACCGAAGACTGACCTTGTGTCCAAGTACGTGGTGCTGCGATGCGGGCTTGATCCTTTGACGAAGTCTTACCGTCGATCCCAGTAGGAGTAGTGCGGGCTCAGCTATTGTAGCGAGTCTTATCGTCGACCACTGATAGGGGTAGTGCGGGCTCGGCTGTACCACCGAGGCTTAGCGTCGACCACCGATTTCCGTGATGTAGCGCGGGCTCTAGGTGTTTCCTAGAGGCTTAACGTCGACCACTCGGAAAAACCTTTTAAAAAGTCACGGATGCACTTTTTGGACCCACAATGAATTACTATGGAATCCGTCACTTCTGACACCAAAATTGTTAGGATGGCTGTCCGTGGGTTCTTTTTAAAAAAAGGCAAAAATTCACACACGCACTTAATTTATTTTAATGGACACAAAAGGTGTATTGTCTCGGCAGGAGACTTACAATGACTATTTAATTAGAAGTGTTCGCGACGACTGATGAATTATAACTCTCTTAATAATTACGATACAATTGCTTTTATAACAATTCAATAATTGCTTGCATTGCTTTTGTATTAATATTATAAGTTCATAACAGCTCGCATAAATGTACATTTGACTTGTAACTCGTGAACAATACTTCTTTCTATGATGAAAAATACCTTATAACTTCAAAAATTCCAAAGGAGCTTATTTGTTTGCAACGCCTTAACTGCGTAACCGATTATAATAAAGGTTGTGCATATATGGTATCAGACGAGTATAGAAATGGGCATAGGATATCTTTTGTCAAGAATAAAAATACAGTCCCCGATAAGAGAGACCCGCCGCAGGGTATAGACCTCTTCCCATAATCACCACGGCAGCCAGCTAATGATGTATTGGCGATTTCAAACTCTGAGAAATCCACAGTTCTATATTGTTTCCACGTACAATGATATTACAATAACATTTCTTAAGTTCAGATTTCCTCACAATATTTACCTTCACCGTCTGCCGCTACTCTTACAAATTTAAATGAATAAATATACGGGAATTTTGCAAAATTATTTATTACCAAAATTGTGGGTGGTAGAGCTACGCTGAAGCTATTACTGATTTCAGCATGAATGTGTCGGCTCGCCCGACGCGCGGGGTACTACCACCCGACACACAGAACAACCGACGTGAAGTAACAGTGCGCCCGCACTGTTGCGTTGCGTTCGGTCAGTGAGAGCGCCGGAGGCCCACATATTTAAAAGGCCGGCAACGCACTTGCGACTCCCCTGGTGTTGCTAGTGTCTATGGACGGCGGTGATCACTTACCACCAGGTGACCCACCTGTTCGTTTGCCCCCTATAATACATAAAAAAAAAATACCAAACTTTAAAACGCTCTAAATATAGATGTCCAGAACACAGTTTTTTTTTTATAAAGAAGAAGGCTCGAGCAAATTTCGGATTGCATTTACAAAACTACAGAGTATAATATCCCTTAATAGCTGGAAGAAATAGAAAGCCATGGATAATAACAGAGCCAAAAGAAAACAATTAAAAACAATATTTAATACATTAAGAATTAATACAATTTAATATCCTATCACCATTACTTTTGTGTTCTACGTCTCTCAGATAACGTCTTCCATTTTCAATGAAAACTACGTCTTCTACTGCTTTATGTTCTGTGGATTTTCTCTCGTTCTCATCAACTTTTTCCAACATTTTAAAAACTCTTTTTCCTTGAATAGTATTCGATCTTAATTTCAAAGTTCTATTGATGCCATTAAAACTGGAATCTACGTTCATACTCGCAGTAGTTTTCGTGTGTTTTTTACCAGAATATTTAATGAATTTGCGTAAATTACGACGCAGTCTTTGATTACGTTTCGGTTTCGAGGCGGTCTTGAATAGACTTCTTCGGAATCTTATAGGAAATTCATTTTTCTGATAACTCTGAAATATAAAATACATACTATTGACCGGTAGATTGTAACTATTGCCCGGTTGCTTGTGCTATTGACTGGAAGTTCGTAAAAGCCGGCAAAAATATTATTATTTGAACTGAGAAACGACTCATATCTATGCGTGTATCCTTTAACTATATTAACAGTTTCACCATATTGTAGCTCAAATTAATGAAATTGTAGCTCAAATTGTAATTTTTAACAATTTGTTACGTCAATCGAACTCACCAAATACATAGTCCTATACTTTTCACCATCAGTCCATTTTATTTGTTATATGGAATAACTTAATACTCAAAATTTACAGACTTTTGGTAAAGGAAGCAACGTGATAGACCCATAGAATAGTGGTATGGCTTTTCCTAAAAAGCCTTCTTTAACTAGCTACAACAACCGTTAAGTAGAATAAAACCTGTCGCCAAGCAACTGCTGGTGTATTCCGGCAATTGCATTTGACAGCCAGGCCACCCTCTAAGTTTAGCGTGATTACCGTCTTAGGCCACATCGTCATTTAACATCGGGTGAGATTATGATCAAACACTCAATGCTTATAAAGTAAACATTTGCCAAGTAAAAAATGTTACCCCTCTTAATTCTAAGAACTAATCGGTTTATTGAGGTTTTTTTTTATTATTTACGTGGGGAAATGTATCATGGACACGCCACCTTCTCGGGGGAGAGAGTGGGTAGTTTGAGACTCTTATTCACTAAAACCCCACAGTGTACCGGCCGCCGCTTTGGTTGGAGCGACATGGGACCGTACAGTGCTATCACCATGTCGCCTCAGCGGCCAGCCCAGCGGAAGGTGTCCGCCGGGCGTCGTCCTCATAATGGGGGGCAAGCTGGGTACACACCAGCCACCCCCTACTCGTCAGCCAAACCTATGCAATCGGATGTTGGGCACCCGACCCGCCCTAGTAACTTTAACTATACTAAAATGTTTGACGGTGCAACGAGTCTTGGTGAACGCAATTGTTAGTAACTCTTCTCAAAGTTAATAACTATAAACTTTAATAATAATTACAGTAACCGGAGTTTTAACTCGACTCGGCCTAAAATATTAAACTAAACCTGTATATTAGAAAATACTGTATATAGATAGACACTTACATTGTAGTAGTCTACAGAATTAAGTCGTTTTTGAAGGTATTCCACTTGATTTTCCAAATACCCCTTTATTCCGATCATCTTGCTCTGAAAATGCAAATCAGAATGAATGATATAAAGCAAACATAGAAATATCAATCGAATATTGTATTAATTAACTGGTTACTTTAATGCAACCAGTTAAAGGCTCGCCCACCTGCTGCCATGACATATCATTATGAGAACGGCGTACTCACGTGCCCTCAGTGTGCACGGAGTTTTGCCGCGAAGATAAGCCATATTCGCGCGCACCAGTGCCTGTTCTCAGACCAGGGCTCAAAGTGGTCGCTATGACCGAAATCGGTCAGAATCATCATCATCACTATCATCATCATCATCATCATCATCATCATTGTATTAATTTAAAATTTTAAATTAAATTGAGAATCGTGATTTAATATTTTATCCCAATTTTACATACACGTTATACAGAAGTATGATCAGGTAAGGCGACAGGCACAGAGTCTTCACAATAGAATATATTTTTTTATATTATAGGGGGCAAGCGAACAGGTGGGTCACGTGATGGTAAGTGATCACCGCCGTCCATAGACACTAGCAACACTAGGGGAGTCGCAAGTGCGTTGCCGGCCTTTTAATATACGTGGGCCTCCGGCACTCTCACTGACCGAACGCAACGCAACAGTGCGGGCGCACTGTTACTTCACGTCGACTCACGTCTGTGTGTCGGGTGGTAGTACCCCGCGCGTCAGGCGAGCCGACACATTCATGCTGAAACCAGTAATAGCTTCAGCGTAGCTCTACCGCCTACAGGAAACGCAACAGTGCGGGCGCACTGTTACTTCACGTCGACTCACGTCTGTGTGTCGGGTGGTACTACCCCGCGCGTCAGGCGAGCCGACACATTCATGCTGAAACCAGTAATAGCTTCAGCGTAGCTCTACCGCCTACAGGAAACGCAACAGTGCGGGCGCACTGTTACTTCACGTCGACTCACGTCTGTGTGTCGGGTGGTACTACCCCGCGCGTCAGGCGAGCCGACACATTCATGCTGAAACCAGTAATAGCTTCAGCGTAGCTCTACCGCCTACAGGAAACGCAACAGTGCGGGCGCACTGTTACTTCACGTCGACTCACGTCTGTGTGTCGGGTGGTAGTACCCCGCGCGTCGGGCGAACCGACCCATTCATGCTGAAACCAGTAATAGCTTCAGCGTAGCTCTACCGCCTACAGGAAACGCAACAGTGCGGGCGCACTGTTACTTCACGTCGACTCACGTCTGTGTGTCGGGTGGTAGTACCCCGCGCGTCGGGCGAGCCGACCCATTCATGCTGAAACCAGTAATAGCTTCAGCGTAGCTCTACCGCCTACAGGAAACGCAACAGTGCGGGCGCACTGTTACTTCACGTCGACTCACGTCTGTGTGTCGGGTGGTAGTACCCCGCGCGTCAGGCGAGCCGACCCATTCATGCTGAAACCAGTAATAGCTTCAGCGTAGCTCTACCGCCTACAGGAAACGCAACAGTGCGGGCGCACTGTTACTTCACGTCGACTCACGTCTGTGTGTCGGGTGGTAGTACCCCGCGCGTCGGGCGAGCCGACACATTCATGCTGAAACCAGTAATAGCTTCAGCGTAGCTCTACCGCCTACAGGAAACGCAACAGTGCGGGCGCACTGTTACTTCACGTCGACTCACGTCTGTGTGTCGGGTGGTAGTACCCCGCGCGTCGGGCGAGCCGACACATTCATGCTGAAACCAGTAATAGCTTCAGCGTAGCTCTACCACCTACAATCACCTACAATATCATATTTCCTATATGCTCAGTGTACTGTATTTACGAATCCTCAAAACATTAATATATATACCTTGTCTTCTTCACTCATTCTTTCATACTGTTGCATGAGGTCCTGAACAGCGTGAAGTGTTTCAAGGCAGTCGGACCTACGCGAAGTCTGAATTTCCTTCTCCGTTACGGGCGTTAATATTTCCAAGTAGTTCTCTGTCGACTTATCTGTATTTGACAATTTGACACACTTTAAGTACCCACGTTGAATTTACAACCCTTGAGACATAAATCACGAACCTACTACATATGATAGTTGTATGAAAATATTGCCTTCGATTTCCTAATTATTATTTCTTTAATTAAAGCTATGATGGATTAATTAGGATGATGTAGGAGCGTCCATTAATTACTTGAGGAGTTTTTGAGGATTTTTTTTTACCCACCTTCTCCCACTGGCGAGATGTCGTGAGGTTCGTCTCGAGCCCTTTCCACTCGCTTAATATTACGAGAGACCTTTCAAAATTAGTATTTTGAGTACAAATGCGTTGGATTTATTATTAAAAAAAAATCATTTTTTTTTATTATTTCTATAAAACCGAGAAAAGGCTATTATTTAAGGCTATTTTCTATAAATAACATTTTAGATTTATTTTATACATAATTTCGTAAGGAAATTTTGTTATGTGATTGAAACCTCTTTCGGTTAAACCAATTTGTTAATGTAAAAGAGAATTCAATAAAATGTTCTTCTTAAAAATGCAACAAGAACATCATAAAGTAAAAGTATATTCTTGAGTAACATTTAGTCGACGTTTCATTATAATAAATCCACTATATAAAAGCTTTCTTTTTTTATTTGAACATGGATCTAAGTAAAAGAGGAATGGCAGGTAACGTATATTGTATATTTCATATTTATCCAGAAAGCACAATTGGTAATATCATATTTGATATGAAGGTATTAGAGTTTTAAAAAAACTATGATTTTAATAAGCATTACGCGTTCAGCGATATGGGAAATGGGGTAAGCGGTGTGGTGCGCATGAGCAGGAACAAATGGCTAACATTATTTACAAAGAAATTATGTAAATATATCTTTGCTTTTAAGTTTATTTAATTTTTCCTATGTACACAAATTATATTGTTAAGATACTAAATAACGCAGATAAAGTCACGAATATCAGCTGGTCTAAATACATGTATTCATTATACTTGGGGAGTTTAATACACTACACGTAAACACTAGTAAAAACTCACCGTAACTTACTATATCTTCAAGAGCCATCATATTATCTACGTCATCGTAACCCCTCTTAATATCTTCGCTCTTGTCATTCCCCGTCAACCATTCTAGAAAATTCTGCAAGTCCGGCGGGAGTCCTGTGAATTAAGCACAAACTTCCTTTATAACATCAGGGTAAACTATGTAGTAGGTATATTATTGTTATAACCTGTACAGAAATTCCTTGTCGCAAATAAACATAAAATGAGTCAACAAGCGTGGGAACAATAAGCTTTTAAATATAAAACGTCTGAAATCATTCGAATAACAATAACACCAGCCTTTCAGAGATTTCACCCCTCCGTTTTGTATGGTATATATATGTAGACGCGAAACGATGCGTCCGTGGATAGTTCAGTTCTATTCGCAACATGCTAGGGATTATGAAAAGGAATTAAAGGAAGAAATCTCTAAATGGACTGTTACTACAGCATTATAAGATGTAAATGTGGCCATAATATAACTGGGTGCTAATGAGTCTTGTTTAATATTCTTTCGACGAAAATGACATTTCATTTACCTACAGGCATAACATTAACATATTTGGATATCCCCTTAAGTAACATAGCTTGAATACTTTTAATGACCCTGGTGAAAAGAGATATTGTAACATTATGATAAACTGTCTTTATATACTGGTCTAGGTATAGGCATGTTAAAAATCAGTTGCCATACATTTAGCGGCCTGTTCTGACACGACTCTAAAAAAAGGCTTTTTTGGTAACTTGCTAAATAAATTTGACCCATATAATAACATGCGCAAATACTATTTTTGTTTCTTTTTTTATATCACGATGGCGGCAAACTGGCAAACAAGCGTGCGGGCCAACTGATGGTAATCGGTCACCGCAGCCTATGGACGCTTGCAACACCGGTGGTATCACATGCGCGTTGCCGAAAAACGATACACTATTCGGGCTCGTCTGGGATTTGAACCCGGGACATCTCGCACCCGAAGCGAGAATCACACCCCTAGACCAAGGAGTCACTTACTTCTATACTCTTCGTTTCACTTTTTGAGATATAGTAGTTATGTAATATGGCTTAAAAGAATATTTATTACGGAGACATGTTCTTTGTTGGACTTGGAAGTCGACGAGATCGGTCATTAGTCTAACGAGCTGCTGCATCAGGGAAGAAGCGACCGCGGACTCTTTTGACCCTTCCCTCACTGGAAAGAGATAGAAATTGGAAAAAAAGGAATTAGCTTAAGTGCCTCTAGCTATTTTGCATCAATCTTCATACGATTCAAGTGCTTTATATAATAATTTAAGGAACTTTAGGGTGGAAAAATTGGCATTGTTATATGAACGTTGTATTCCATAAATATTAGTATTCGTACTAAGAGTTGATAATTATCAAACGAAACTGTCTTACCATTAGTCAATTATTAGCAACTCGTCCTGAAAACATAGTATGCTTTTTTCTAAGTTCCCATGACTACTAGGCTCTCAACCACTATGAAGTTGAAAATGTATTGCAAGGTAAGGTATGTTCTGTTAGCCTGGCACTTGAGAGCCAGTCTCTCTTTCTAGGTATGGTGTGTTTACCATCTTAGACCCTATCATACGTTAACATCAGATGAGAGATTGTGGTCAAACGCTAAAACTTATAAGGCTTAAAAATAATAAACAAAAACTGCCCTCTAGTAGTTCTGCGATTCTGAATGATGTAGGATAAAGTCAGATTAGGTAAGTTACATATAGCCGGGGAATATGCAGAAGTAGTGCCTTTGGTAGTTCCTGCTCCCCGGCCCAATAGGTGTGAGAAGGCACCATGGGGGCTTTTAGTCCCTGGGAATCGGACATAACCCACTCCCCGCTGCCCGACGGGGAGGGTATCCGTTACGGATTTTCCCCATGTAAAAAAAAAAAACATATTTCTTTGTTACTCCTATTACAAGAAAAAAGTTTTGAGTTTGAAAGTGGACGGATATAGAGGTAGAGGAAGAGCGAAAAAGGTGTGGACGGGATTGTGTGAAAAATGATATGTGTATAAAAAGTGTGAATACTGAGATGACTTATGACAGGGGAGAGTGGAAAAGGAAAACATGTTGTGCCGACACTACTTAGGTGGGATAAGGGTATGATGATGATGACTCCTATTGAATATATAATTGCCCGATATTATGATTTATATTACATAAGGATTAGTTGTTCCAGTTTGTTTTGATTGTCTATACTGCATTTAAAATTTCTTTGTCCCTACATAATTCATCTTTTAATTGACTTTTGTATCTTTGACAATGTTCTCGTAGATTCTATGAAGCAAACCCAGGTTTGCCAATGAAATTATTATAGAGAATGTCTCAATACGCTAAGTCCCATACTCGCTCTTGTGATTACCTTCTATATTTCTGGTATGTTGTACAGCTTTGGCGGCTTTACGGCAAACCTCCTTCATGTTCGCTGTTAACGCTGCGAAATCAACCTTACCACCGTCTACGTCCTGTAATATTACATCTTCACAGTTTAACCTTCAGGATATGTGCAGATATTTATAAAATTGTTTTAAAGTAACATACGATTTTCTTACGGTACTGTACAGAAAACCAAGCAGTTAAAGAGTTATTGTCTCTTTATTGTATTCATGTCCTTATACTTGTTTGGTAAGCTACCACATTCTACTTGAATATCTGTTACAGTAGCCCTAAAATTAAACATATATAATAATACTTACATACAAATCTCTTTTATTCATTTTCTTCGGAATTTTATTCAAGGTCTCCGCTGATCTGTAATCAAGTAAGCTATAAAGAAATGCCGATAGGAGTGAAAACTCAAAACAATGGTATAACTTTTTGAATGTTTAGTTCAATTTAATAATTTGCAAATTGAAATTATTAACATTAGTCTGGTTTTCACATCTATAGACACTCCGAGCACTAATTGTATACATTTTTACATCGTTTATTAATTAATCAAACATGTGATGGAGCTGCACAGGCACAATACAAAAAAATCAATATTACATGTACACAGGCCGCTGTACTACGCGTCGCTAGTCTGCCGCAAGCGAAACACGCCACGAACAATGTCGAGGTAACCGGTGACGTGACCCTATACGTTTTTTTCTGTACTAAGAATCGCTGAATGCGGCTAAAGAAGTTGTCACTTCAAAAATCAAATTTACAGATAACTGAATAATACTGCTTTTTTCTTTATTACGAATCCTCTTCGATTATACGCTATTGTACAGTTTTCTATCTATACATGTAATAAAAATGAAGTGTCTGTTTGTAATATCAAAATAACAACTTTTTACTGATTGGATATGAACGTATACACGATACTGATAACAAAAATACAATTAAAATTTTTTTTGTCTATTTGTCTGTTTGTTTGTTTCGGGTAATCTCCGAAACGGCTGGATCGATTGTGACAGAAATCTCACTGACGGATAGGTAAAATTACAGCGGGTGACATGAGCTACTTTATTTTAGACTAGCTGTCATCCATGGCTTCGTCTGTAGTACTATCTCCAAATCTATTGGATCAATTTTCATGAGACTTTCACTGACAGATAGCTGATCTTATAAGAAGTAATTTACAATTCTAAAAAAAAAAACGCACGCGGAGCTGCGACCAACAGCTAGTAGTAAATATTATATACCTATCATACCTAGATTTTAAAGTTCCTTGTGGTGTATTTTGTTTTACATTATTGTCTTCATTTACAGCGTTCTTGCGAATGTTGTCTGTCAATTTTCTAACTTTATCTCTAAGCCATTCACCGGACGATTTAACAATATTATTAAGCTTCGCCGAATGTTTGTCTCTCACGTTGTCTTCTAGATGGTCTACGTTGACACCATATTCCTCATCGTACACATCGTTCCAGAATATTAAATTTGTATCATCGATATTCCTTTTGACTATATTCTTAGTTTTTGTAAACGTTACAGTGTTATCTTTGTTAGTGACGGTGTGCATCGTTTCTGTTGGACGTTTTGTTGCATTTGATGGCGGCGTTATATCGTTATCTATAGTAATGTTCGGTGTTTTACTGGACTCTATATATTGTATATTAATGATATATTAGTAACCACGTCCTATGTTATATAGAAGGAATATATTTGGTTTTATAACGGGTCTAATTAACATACCTAACCGGTTATCATAATATAATTTAACATAACATTCTGAGACTGTCGATTCATTATTGAATCACAATTTCACGTGATGTTAAATCACGATATGATTGATATAATATGGGAAGCATGATAAACTAGCAGGAGACTAACACTCAAATATAGCTACTGGAATACAAAAGTGCTTGGTAGATTTTCAACTTGAGGGACTATAGTTAACTAGGCTTAAAAAATGCCTTCGGAACGATGAATGCTTTAGAGAGCTCGTGCCGCCCCAATCCCATAGCGGCAGATGTACACCGTAGAGTTTTAGTGAGTAGGAGTCTCACAGTACCCACCCTCTCCCCCGGGAGGGTGGCATGTCCATGACGGTTTTTCCCACGAAAAAAAAAGAATTACCGCCACGTTACAATTTCATCACGATGTTTTCCTTCATCGAAAGTCTTATTTACATCAGTTACATTCTTAGTTCCCAAAGTGCTCCAGGGTGATACCCCAGGATCCATAGGAAGCTCGACATGGGTCTACGTTGGTGTGACAAAAAATGGGGTTTCATAATTCGTATGGGTATTTATGAGAAGCAATTGGGGGGTCTACGATAATGCATCTCTTTTTAAACGGGTTTCATTTTGGCTTTCTATGAATAGAGGAATACCCCAAAAAAAAATATATTTAAAGATTAGGAATTTGCTAAAAACTAATTTCAGTTACGCAGGTGGCAGGCAGGCAGGCAGGTGGTCTACAGATATCGGAAAACATGGGAAGTGGCCTACATGCCAAAATGTTTGGGGACCTCTGAGTTACATCGATCAAGGTGGTATCCAGACACGCTAACAATTGAATCATCCTCGTATGGTCCATCACCATACATTATTTAGAGTTACTCATTGGTGGAGGGAGGTTATATTGAAAAGACCCCCACTAAAATACTGGAAAATCGTAGTAAATTCCTGGTAAGTTCTATTAATATTTTTGGTCAGGACCAGCTACAGTTGTATGTATGTTACTAATGAAATTGGTTCAAAGATCCTTCAAAAAGATATAGTTTTAATATACAATGATTAGATTTAAATTTAGATAGATTTGGGACTGTAGTAGAATGATGTATGGTTGACCAAAAGAACGTGACGCATCGAGTCGCTTTAGTGGTGCATTCGTTTTTTTTCTTCGGTTATTAACATAATTGACTTTCATCATCTCTTTGTTAGGAATTAAAAAAAAAAAACATTTGTACCAATTGAGGTAATATCATCGGCATCCTTTCGTTTAAAACCAACCTCTTCCGTTTCACTTAATTTAGTATCTGTCGTATTATTCTCTTCAACAGATAGTAAGACTCTTGATCTATGACCGATATTTTCAATTACCTCCGAATCGTATGCAGGGTAGAATATTCCCGTGGTATGTTCCAATATGGCATTAGGGGTCACTGTCTCATTATTTATTGTAGCGTTAGGACTGCAATAAGTGTTTTGAATGACTCTCACTTCAATTTGAAATTATTTTTATATCAATATAGAAAGTTGATATTTTATTACCTCGAATTTCTTCTTTTATTATTTTCGTTACCATCATCTAGAAAACTGAAGAAATTCGCTAGCATCATGAAAAAGTCACTCAAACTCTTACCATCGCTGACTGTATCGGTTTTATTTTTAAAAATATTTTCTTCTACATTATTAATAAATCGCTTTTCAATATTTCCTTCCACAGTTGTAGTATTTTGATTAAAATTGAAATTAGGAACTACGTTTGTTTCATTATCATTTACTTTAGAATAAATAGTGTTATCTTTAATTTCCCTTCTTAATATATGATGTTCTGTATCTAATATATTGTGCTTATATTTTTCTGCTGTATCTCCACTTATGCTGTCATGATACTCAAATTCATTCGTTTCGGTTTGTACGTCCTCTTTTATATTACTGTCAAAGTCAATGGATTTCAAAGATCTCCTCCCTTTATTCATAGCGAATACCTGTTTGTTTTCGGAATCATAATTTTTGTATGTTGTCTCTAATTTATCAGAGGTTTTTATTTCATCGTATCTTTTAGGTGTATACGTTAGTTCCAACACTTTATTTAGTGGCCAAATTGTTGGATTTTGTAGTGAAGGGGTGTCGCTATTACCGTGAGATATTTTAACGTGTTTTTGTATGTATTTATAAATTTGTGACGGGTTATCTTCTCTATGCTCTTGAATGCTTCCCGAAGGCTTGTCTTCAAATTTAACACCTTGTGAAGTCTGAGAGCCTGTATATTAAAATATATCATCACAAATTAATCATATTTTTAAAGAGGTAATCCATAGGCTTAATTATTTCGATAGTAATCGTATATTTATGGAGTGGCAATGGAAATAAATATATATTTAAGTAACTATAACAGGCACCAAGACGAATGTAAGGAAATTCAAAGGGATTAGTTTATTCAAGTAGTCTAGTTTAGATGACTTTTTTTAACATATTTTAAATTAAAATACTTATTTTGCTTTTTGTATAACTGTTTAAACTACAGGATGTATTCATACTGATTTACCTTTTTTCAGTCTATCAAAGAAGCCTCCTTTAAACATACCCTTATCAATAGACAGCTTAACTCTATGATCCGCTGTTTTAATTGCTTCATCTTTATCATTCTTCACAGATTCCTTCTTCCCATCTAGGACGCCATAGTCGCTGTAAGCTTGAGCCAATTTATCATATTTATTAATCAAATAATCTTCTATATATTGGACATCGCCAACATTATGCTTCGTTTTTCGTACTTCAGGGGATTCATCTTTGATGCTGAGGTGAGATTCAGCTTCATATGCTTTGAAAGCCCTTGGATTATTGGCACTCAGAACAGCATGTTTAATCATGGAGCTAATTTCGTCAGGGTATAGTGGTACAGGTCCTTTCCAGTTTTGGTTGTAAGTACTTGGTAACGGGTATTTTATATCCTGAAAGATTTCAATATATCCTAATTTGTTTTCAAATCACATGTCACTAACATCTTTAGAGATTTTAGTGTTTCACCCCAATCTCAAATGATGCTAAATGACTATGTGCTCTAATATGATAAACACGTTAAACCTAGAGAGACTGGCTCTCAAGTGCAGCTACTGAAACGCACCTATAGATTCACGGCAAAAAGTTTTTATCTCGTGAGTGGTAGTTACCCAGACGAATTTAGACAAAGCCCTACTACATTCTATTATACCGAAAGCTCTGGCTTATTATCAAGGATTCGAACTTACGTCGATCGACGCTGTGTTCTAACACGCTAACTACTACAAGCAATCATTTAATTACATTCCCGTTTTATTACATGCCATCATTTATATATTTATATTCACATGTCACATAAGGCAAAGGGTTGTAGCTACATGTATGAAAAAAAAATTCTTACCTCATCTCTTTTGGCTCGTTCCCCACGATTATCAGTATCATCGTGACCTTCCAAATCATCGGTTAGGACCTCCTTCAGATCTTCGTACCCCAGGTTTTCTTCATCCACTTCATCAGCTTGCATCAGTTTACGATAGTTAAAACCTCTACCGAAATTTTTACTATTTGACATATCCTCAAGACTTTTAAATCCGGGGCTTCTGTAACAATCGTCCCAAATTATAGAAATATACACTGAATTTTATTTTACATTGATGAAGCCTCTCGATAGTTCGATGAGAAGATGAACTGTCGATGTTACAAAGTTTGCATGGTTTGCAATTGCTAGACTGAAAAATATTGATTGTAGCGATGGTATCTCAGTGGTTTAGCATTCTCTGATACCACATCAATCGACGTAGGTTTGCGTCTTAGTGAATGAGCTGGAGCTTTTAGTAAAGTAAAATATAGTAATGATGGTATGTCGCTTTTTCTAAGACCGCCTGGTTAGCTACCATCCTCGAGGTGAAAATCTGTTCTGATAGATATATACATGTAGATCGATTCCCCTCTTGCTTAAGTATGTTTACCATTGTGTGAAACTATGGGAAATTATGGGACAAGAGACTTAACATATGGGAAGTCTGCAATAGAATGATTCAACAACAACAGTTTGCTGTTAACGCCATCTATAGTTTTAATATATGGACGTTTATAATGTAAATTAATATACTTACAAAAGCGTTGACATTCTAAATATTACATCATCAGTCTCGGACAGACTATCTTTACTCATCATTTTAGTTCTAGGCTCAGCGGTAAATTCGTAAATGTCATCGTTATTTCCTTCACTTGAGGTTTGAGACTGTAAATATTATATTATTTTAATATTATATAATGTAAATTAGTATTTAACGTGGACGTGGATTTATTTACACCGGCTTTAACACTAGGACTTCAATCAGCTATGGCTGCTTTAATTATGATGTGTCAAATATTAATACCATATAAATATCACATTTCAAAATCTAGTTAGTGGACACAGAAATTAGGCCATGCTTTATTTGTTAAAACCTCAGCAATTTATTATCAGCAATCGTCAAGATTTTTTTTATCAATAAGTTGGAGCGTATAGATTTAACAGCAGCTATTTACCTTTGTTCTGTATTTGCTTAGATAAATCTTAAAAAAGCTGTTGTGAAATCTCAAATATAATTTTGAAACGGTGATGGCCGAGTGATTAACGTGTTCGTATATCGATCATGTAGGATCGAGGATATATAGGATCGAATTCTTACGAATGAGCAAAAACTTTCGGTGAAGGAAAACATCGGTGATGAAATCATGGCAGAGCTCTTTTTTAAGTTCGCTTAGCTAGCTACCACATTCAAGTTGAAAATTTGTCGCCAAATACCTATCGGTATGTTCCGGCAGCTGCACTTGAGAGCCAGTCCCTCCTCTAAGGTTTAGCAGGTTTAACAACTCGGTCATTTAACACCGGGTAAGATTATGGTTAAACGCTAAAAACTAATTTAGTTCATGTAAACGTATTACTCTGTTTTAGCTCTGAATAATAGAACTAGTGCAAAGACTTTTACACCAAACACTCCATATTTACCACTGGCAGGTTACTATATAATTATTTTCTTTTTATAAATTAAATATTGCAAGTCCTAAAAGCCCTTCTAAAAGTACTAAAATTGCCCAATTATATCGCCGTTTTTAGACATCCAGCAAACAAATTTGATGAATATGATAAATAAGACAAAAAACACATCAATTAAATTTTGTAAGAGAAAACAGGGTACGAGGCAGAAACCATGTTTGTCTCTATCTTATATAAGCATTATCAGTCGGACCTGCAATTGTCTCTCTCGCACTCTGCTTAATTGTTCGGATAGAGTGCAATAGCAGCAACATTCTTCGTTTAAACCTATTCTTCCAATTTCTTAATGATCGCTTTCCTCTTAACATGTTTACTTTCTACTAACCTTACTTTTCTTTTTGTCAACATCATCTTTATTCGTCACCTTAACACCATCAACATTTGGATGTTTGCATCTATTTTCAAAAATTACATCCTTACCGAAAGAATCGGTCAAGACTTTTGGCAAGCCCTTCTCCATAAAACGGTCCAACAGTTCATCGAGTCTCTGACTGTTCTTGTAAAATGGATGCTTCAATTGTTTTTCGTGTGATTTGGCTTCCTTTGGTGCGTGTGAACATTTGGGCACTTTCTTGCATTCACCTGGTTTATATTGCTTTAATAATCCTTTTTTCTCTGTAGTAATACCTTTTGGAGTAACATTGCTTTTATTATGTGTTTCTAAAGCACCATCTTTGCTGTTTTCTCGATTAATTTTATCAAATCCTCTATCATGTATACCAATTTTATCATTTTCAAAGTTCAAAGAACGTTTAACACCATGTCTCTTCGATCTTCTAATTCTGTCCTTACCTATCCTAATATTCGATTGGTTATGTACCGTAAGAGATCTTTTGGTCCTATCAAAAATATTCTTAAGATTCTCATCATCCGTTTTGAAGGGTGTGAAGTCAGTAGCACCTTTCTTTAGCGTTTTTATTTGTGCATCTGTTTGTATAAGTTTTCTATAGAACTCTGAAAATTAAACCACCTTTATAATATATTCCAATAAACATTTTATATTGTGTTAGGATTTTTTCTAAACCTGTCTGGCCGGCTAAACCCTCAAATCGAGAATATGTCGGCAAGTGCTTATGGATGTCTTCGAGCAACTATACTTACGAGCCAGTGTTTTTTTGAGGTTATCGTATTTCCCATCTATAGACTATGTCGTAGCTATGTTATGCATTAACAAAATTAAAAATCATGGCAGTATAGTATGGTGACCTTCGCCTATTTGAAGCTAAAGAACATACATTAAAAAGGACATGACTAAGTACTGGGAGTTTTTGGCGGGATCTTAGTCTGTCATGTGGAGGATTTTATATTTTATTCATAATCTTGTGTTATTTGATTCTATATTTTGTAATATTCGTGGTATTTTACGTAATATAGTTTGGTTATTGTGTACAAGTGAAGTGTATGGGAAATAACACCACGGAGCATAATTTTGTGAGATGCCACAAAAACTCCATGGAAATTTCTAACAAAGGAGCTAGCATTTTCTTAGAACACTGAAATGATCACGAGACACTTGTAATATTATTACCTACTCAACAACGGCAGTAATAATCTGGAAGATTCGTTGCCAAAAATAAAATAAAAACTATGTACTGAGGCCCTGTCGACGCGATTCTGATCGAGATTAAAATGTATAAAAGGTGAATTCGAATATATATGTGTTAACATTAATGCTTTCTTAATACTATGCACCATATTAAATTCTTACCTCGCAAACGGTCACTGTTTTGTAATTCAAACATGTTAGTACCGCCCAAAACGTTAGATAACTCCGATGATCGGCTATTACTTTCCAGATTATTCTGTAAATAAAGAAGCTGCTTGAACAAATCAACCCAATGACTGGCAATTGATGCTCGCGTTATAAAGTTTCATATAAATCGCTTATGGGCAACCGTTAAGAAGATAAGGATTCTAGACTTAAGTTAAACCCGTTATTAATGAAATCCTGGGTTGTCGTTAATCGACACTAAAAAAAAACAATTTATATTCTATGATTAATCAAGTAGGCGTTAGTTTGCGGAAATTCATCATAAGTACTTGATTGAATGTTACTTTGCACTTCGGCCTGGAATTGATTGGCCGTCGATATGTCTTACTGCAATAAGAAAGATTTGATTCTATTTACGCGACGTGTACCAGAATAAGTTATTTCGGAAAATAATTTCTTAAAACCTTAATCAATTTATATTACACGACGATATCTTGTTTTTTTTTTACTAAATGTTTAAAAAGTGAAAACCTAAAAGAGCCTTGTGTTCAATTCACACGCGGTAGAAGTGAAATCTTAAAAAAATTTACAAAACATTCATATAAACGATAGACGTTAAAAGTACACCAAGCTGGTTATGACACCTTATTTCAAGGCCTCGTTATGTGCATAACCTAATAAGTACAAAGCTTGAACCAGACCGAGTGTTAAGTAATGCAACATATAATGAGAATACCACTGTATAATGTATTCTATCTCGTTCTTTCGCACGTTACGACCTATAGATGTATGCTTGTCTCTTTTTAGTGTCGCATTTTCGTTTCATCGAATTTCGAAATTCAACGGGGCGAAAGAACATTTTACTATAAAAAAATAGATGAAATTCTATAGACTAATTTTTAGGTTATGTGCGCGCAACAGCTTTTTTCTCTCAGTTCATTTATATAGAATAAATTATTGGTAAATAATTTAATACGACTAATGTTGGTCTATGAAGATTGTATCGTTCTCGACGTCTATATTTCCCAATAATATCGAAAACCCGTTTCCTAAATTAATAACCTCAAGTCTTAGATTCGACTGAACAATACAACAACGCTTTCCCGTTTTCCGTATGTTATTTGCAACGCATTCCGTCTCTTTCCATCCCATGGTGTTAGAAGAGTGCGGCCATGATTTAACAACAGGCACACGTCACATGTTTATAATTACAGTTTAATATCGACTGCGTATTAAGGGGAAGTCTTCGTATCGTATTTTCATTTATTCCATTTACATTTTGGCTTAATCTGATTGTTAAATATGGGTTGAGTCTTTCTACGGTCACCGCCAATCTTTCTTCTTTATATAAGCGTATAATAAAATAATACTGACCGACATCAGTTAGTCTTTAAATAGAAGCTATAAACGTGGAAAAATGCATCCACATTCCTTTTATACTGTAGGTGAGCAATAAGCAAGGATTTTTGGAAATTAAGGCCTAAAGGTGGTGATAAATGGTATGGAAGTTTGTATGAAAATTTGTCATTTTTTAACTTATAAATGTAAGTAATACTGATGTTTAGGAATTCAGTAAAAAAGACATGAGTAGTAGTTTTTTTTTTCAAATTACTTAAATATTTTATATAGTACTTTATAAAGATGTAAACGCAGATGAAGTCATGGGCAGCTATTAGTTTATACACATAGACAAAATTGAAACCGTCTTTGTGTAAGTTAATCTTCGAAAAACCTGAACTGTTTTAATAAAAAAAAATATTTCGAAACTATGTATCATCCACCATAGGAGCTCAGCAATAAACAGCCTTTTGTAGTTACTTTTGTTGGATATATCGCGACTGATCCAGGAATGAGATGAAAACGTTAGTGCTTTCTCATAGAGAAAATTTTCATTCTATCGATTCTACTATAACTCAGCATAGAGTGACGTTAGAGTATACGTTGTACAGTTTTATTAAAACTCGTTTTATATTCTTTCTCGTCTCTTAAAATAAAATGACAAAATATTTTATGTAAGAGGACAAACAAAAGTAGCGTTTGACTAATGCATGCACACTTTTGATATAGTGCACCGATTTTAATAAACAAAAACACTGACTGTTAGTCGAGGATATGCTTTATGGTTTTCTTGGTAATGTTTTATCATAAGCATTGTACTTTAGCAGTGATGGATGAATAAATACACAGACAGACATCCCAAAAAAACTGATAATTACTAATTTTTAGACACTTTCAACAATTGCTTTTCATGATATTCCGAAAAATACAGGCATGCTATTTTTTCATTTTTTTACACTATATTATTTTACCTAAAAATAAGAACATTTAACGCAGACGAAGTCGCGGGCCGTCGCTAGTCTACTAACTAGCTTAAACAAACGTCACCATTTGATAAAGCTGCCGTGAAATAGTCGTGAACTCGGCACAAAATCTATCGTAGTTTTTCCTGTCGATTTGTCGTGATATAAAAGCTTAAGTTCAAATCCGAAGTGAGTTACTAGTCCGGTTTACGGTATTACGTACTTTCATGGCTTTCAGCGCTTCTTGTTTTATTTTTCATCGATCTACAAATACTATTTTACAACCCTTAGCGTATATCTCAGCTATTTCAAATTAATAACGCGCTGAATTGCCATTGTGAAACCATTTCCTCGGACGGTTATTATAAAATACTACTGTTGTCAGACGGCTTTTACCAGTTCACTAATTGCGTATTACATAAACGCATAACTATAGTAGAAAGGTCTAAGTGTCCGCTTCAAAATTGCAACGATGACGACTCAGTTGAGAGTTCGATTTCTAACAAGCGATATATGATTTAGTAGAAAATCGGACGCCTTACAAAAATGTCTACTATTTTATTTTTTTCTATCATTCTTATTTTGTAAATGTTTATCATTTTTCGATACACGGACTCTTTTAAAAAGTTATTCAATCTATATCATAATTGCACTTTCTACTCGCGTTGTGTTATGCTATGTATATACGAATAGTTTTATATTATATATCTAATAATACTAATTATTTCGTACACTTTTTTTTCTATTTGTATTTTAGGTATACTAAAGCGATTAGCATATTTTTTTCCTTTCCATATTTTCATACTTCATAGGTTTTAGCGTTTGACTACAATCTCATTTGATGTCAAATGACGATATGGTCTAAGGTGATAAACACGCCAAACCTAAAGGACGACTGGCCCTCAAGCGCAGTTGGCGGAACACACAACAGATGGTGACAAATTCTCAACTTAATAGTTAGTGGGTGGCGGACTTAAAAAAGTCCTACCACCGTGCTATGGTTTCATCACGATATTTTCGTTCAAAGAAAATTTCTAAAGTTCAAGTCCAAAGAAAAGTCCAACGACGCGGACACGCTATCAACTAAGCCACTATCACTTCAAAAAATCGCTATACTGGTTGTGCAGTGCTTACATATTATTTGCCTTTTATATTTGAAGCGATTAAATATTATATTGCATTGCGTAGTGGTAGGGCTTTTTCGAAGCCTTCCTGGCTAGCTACCACCTTCAAGTCGAAAGTCTGCCGCTAAGGATTCGTTGGTGCGTTCCGGCAACTGCCTTTAAAAGCCAGACCCTCACTAGGCTCTGCGTATTTAACGTCTTAAGCCACATCGTCATTTCACATCAGATGAGATTATAGTAAAACGTTAAATCTAAAAACGATTTAAAAAAATATTGCACAACATACAAAAACTTAATTTTTTTCTGTAATACCGTTAGCTAGTTCGCAAAAAATGCCTTGTGACAAGTTCACTAAAATCTAAACTAAAACTGCAATAAAGTAATCGTTCATTCATTCATTCAGTCATTCATTCATTCATTCATTAATGTTCAATTACAGATATTTTAAAACGTCGACTGCGCCTTAAGTAACAGCTTGATTCCGTATATGTTGTTTGTTTGTAAAGTTTTAACTCGACAAGTTTCGGGTCACCGTATTAAATGTACAAGTTTCGTAATCAAATGAGTCATTGAAAATATTTGTTAATATTATTGATTTAATTCATAAACACTTGCGCTAATATTAGTTTTATCAAGAAATGCATGTGATATTTATTTTCTTATTATTCTTAGCTCACCTAAGAAGGGTTGTCACAAAAGGTTTTCTTTCTGCTATGAATCGAAATTATTATTTAGTTCTTCACGACCTGTTCTCTGCTTGACAACGCTTATTGTCATCTCTATATTTGTGAATAACCGAAGATAGGTAAGGTAGCCAATATCATCACCTTTAGGGCCTTCCTCTATTGCCTTATAATTAGAGCATATAATCTATTTACATGAATAAAAATGTATTATCGAATGTATCTAAGCGCATCACTTCAGAATGGCTGCATTGACTTGTCTAATTCTTTCTTTGTTGAATTATACAACTGTTAGGACAAGATTTGTATGAAATAAAATTATTGGAAAAACCGTAAGAAAAGATGACAAATTTGAACTAAAAAACTCCATATAAAAAAGTGAGTGTGTGAGTGAGACAGAATACAGTAGGCAGATGTTCAAAAATATTGACAGAATTAGCAGGTTGACTGTCAGTTGTATAGTTGCCGTATAGTATATTATTACATGGTCGTGCTTTTTCGTGGGTCGGGCAGTTAGTTTTCAAATGAAATCAAAAATACTTTTATTCAATTTAAGCCCTACGAAGGTGCTTATTAACGTCAAAAATACCACCGGACCGAAAAACATCCCAGTCATCGAGAAGAACCGGCGAGAAACTCGATAGGGTTTATCTTTTTAACATACGCTTATATATTTAAAATACGTTATACGTTACAATCGATTTTAGTGGATGCACAGAGAGGAGGCAATTCCAAACATAACCATTGTTCACATATTGATGCACTCTATAATAGCCCTTTGACACCAAAACCCGCTCTTAACATGGCACTTAAACTTATAGTCTGGCAAATCGGTAATATGCTTTGGGACTTTGTTATAAAACCTAACACTATTATATTACCTAAGAAACTGTTACTGGTTTTACTGAGTCTAAAACATGGAACGACCAGTTTGTCACAGTTTCTAGTCTTTAAAAAGTTCGTACAACTGAAAAAATAGCTTAGAAATATATTTTACATAAAAAAAAACTTTTACAATACATCATTTGTTATTTTTCAAAGTTTTGTGACAAATTTCATGTTTTTTTTTAAGCTTCTGATGCCTACAGTCTGTTGACCTGTGCCTCAAGAGATTTACATTAGTTTGCATGGAAATTAAATCTTTATGGTTTTGCTTTCAGAATTGGCAGTATGGATGAACTCCTTCGCCTGTCCTGTTGGACGAATATTATTACTACTCTTGATGGGTTTTGGATAGTCCATGGGTTAAATGGACTCCGCGATCCCCAGCCGCCTAGGACAAAACATGGAAACCGTAACGGCATCGAGAGAGCACTTATTAAAGTTAAAATTTCACGACACCAAATTACTCCTAATAGATGCGGCCATTAGGCGACTCTAAACGGGGTATATTTCGCAACCATTCCGTGTATTAACCCTTCATAATAAATATGTCTAGGGGGTTGGTTTATTTAAAAGTTGCAGGTGGGACCTCGGGACGCCGGGGCTCGCTATTTTATTGTGGCTTTTCAATTAAGCCCGCCCGAGCAATTGTTTCCCGAACCGTTTTACGTTCACGGTCATTCTTAAGATGGCGATTTAATGAAATTTTAAGTGCAAAAAGCTATTGCCTTATACAAAACCGAGTGTCTAAATAAATCAGACACATGTAGTGTACACATGTATGTACTTACTACCTATCCGATAAACCTGATGACATTTTGACAGAGTTCATCAGAATTCTTTTGTTACGTTATCACTACATAGTATATAACAAAGTCGCTTTCTCTGTCCCTATATCCCCTATGTATGCTTAAATCTCTTTAAAACTACGCAACGGATTTTGATGCAGTTTTTAATAGATAGAGTGATTGAAGAGGAAGGTTTATATGTATAATAACACCAATTAAATGGTGAAGAAATACAGTTATTTTTGAGGTTACTCCAAATTGAACGCGTGCGGGCCACGGGTAGTAATGAATAAATCAAAACTACTGGATCGATTTTAATCATTTTTTCAGTGAATGATATAGGCTATATATTTTATACCCGTGCGAAGCCGGAGCGGGCCGCTAGTTTCTTAATAAATTATATACGATAAACGGTAATTTTGATTTACATTAAAGCCACAAGTTAACTAATTTATTAAATCGGATAAAGATTATAGAGCTTTGATCGATAAAATATATTTTGGTCGACTTAATAAAAATGGTTCTGGATTCGACCCGTATGTTCGCATGACCGCGTTTTTCTCAATAATTACTGCTTCGATTTGGATGGGGTTTCCGTTATTGAATGCTTATTTCTATAGGGAATGTTCTAGAGTATAATAATTTAGGATCTGATAAACATCTTCGAAGATAGGTGACATGCATTTTCAATAACTAACAGTAAGTCATTGACGATTGCTGTAATACGTACAACTATGAATTATTTTCATCATTCCATAACATAACATCACGATTATATAGTTTAAGGGGGGTAAACCAATATGTATAATTAGTAATAAGTGACATTTAAATGTTATAATTGGAGCTTAAATTTACTTTTTAAAACTAAGACAAAGTCTCATGTGAAATGAGTGAATAAAAAAACATTTAACATTTTTGAAATTGTGGTTTTTGAAGGCGGTTCCTTTTTCTTCGATTTTTTTTATCAAACATACAATGATGATGTGGTCTAAGATGGTAACAAGCTAAGCCTAGAGGGAGACATGTACTGCCTTAGCGTTAGGTGATAAAACTTGAGCACTAACTAAACAGGCATTAGGTAAGACATAAACCCATAAACACACGTTTGAGAAAAAGACCCTTGGTAGACGTGACGAACAAGTAAATAATCCTATGAGGACATCGCTTTTTGATTATGAGGTACGGAACCCTAAAAATGTGGTTCTTTAAATTGTTGAGTGTGTAAAGCCCATCACTGGAATGGAATGGACTGGAATGGAAATATCACATTTCTCTATATCCTTGCAAAGCTTCTTCGCTTCCTTGAGACTTGTTCATTAATTCCTCTTCACGCATTCACTTAATTGAACGACAATATTTATTATTTGAACGTATTTCACGGGCCCTCCAATTATACTCCAGAGAGCGGAGGTATGTCACGCTGCGGCTGAATTACGCGGGGTAGGTAGACTTCTTGGATTATTATCATTCAAACAATTCGCTGTCATCGTCGATACGATTGTCTTGAGTATTAGGTTTGTTTAAAGCCGTGATACTGTGAACCGTCACGCTCCTGACGGTGACGCACTGAATCGTCAACCACGTTCATTATTTGACAACGAGTGCATCGTTCCAGTAATTACGTTTTTATTGCCGTGTATTATAATAATAAAATAATGTTATACAATGAGTTTGTATATTATCCGTGTAGTATTCCAAATACATATGTTGTTGGCATTTAAACATTACTATTATATATTTAATGTGCATATATTTATTTATAACTTTTCACTTCTATCGTGTGGCTATAAGTGCACATTTATATTTTTTCATATATTGTACCGGTTATTCCATTGGCATTGTTTCACAAACAACTTTCATTTATTGAAGCTGTAGTAGCGAACTTATTTGATTTGATTTTATTTTATATCATTAAAATCTTGTTGAAGCGATAATGGCCGAGTTGATAGTGTGTTCGAATATCGCGTCAATCGTTCTAGGTTCTAATCCTTATGACTGAATCGGAGCTTTCGGGGAAGGAAAACACCCTGAGGTAAATAAAATATGGTGGTAGAATTTTTTTTGTGTGTCGCCAAACATTTGTTAGTGTTTTCCGGCAACCGCACTTGAGAACCAGTTTCCTGTACAGATTTAGCGCGTTTACCGACTTACGACTATATAGTCATTTAACATCAAAGGAGCATGTGATCGAATGCTAAAACAAATAAAGTAAAAAAAAAAACAATAACTCATGAGGACTCTCCTTTGGCTTATCACGGGATCAAGCACTGTGTATTTAGCCGCCATGAATCTCGCTGGTCGGCATGACAAACGCGTCTGTTTGATTTACACTGTGCTTAAGATCAGTCACAATGCAGTCACTATGTCGTGCTTGAAGAAAACCGTGAGTGGAAAATATATAGAACTACTAGCTTTCACCCGCGAACGCCTTCGCTCGTGATATATGGCATTTGACATAACCATCGAGAAGAGTACTTTTTTTCGGGACAAAAGTTTTCCCGTCTCCTTTTCTCTACTCCTGACAACGTGTATGCAACATTTCTTAATGATAGGTTGAAGAGTTAACGCGTGGAAGTGGAACAAAGAATCAAATTCACATTCATTCAATTTATAATATTAGTTACGATGGATTTCTGGGAGTTTGAAATAACCGACAGGTCATGGCCCGAAGTGATGATTAAACCTGTACCTTTGCCCAGCATTGGGATACTTACAGGCTGACATTAGTATTAATATCTTCTTACCTTGTACAATTGTGTACAGTTAAAAAAATATAAAACTGCGAAATGAAAGTGTATCTGTCTGCAACGAATGCAACATTTTTTTCGTAGCACTACATAATAATGTTCTAGTCGAGGAGCCAGTGTGTTTAGCGTTCTGCTTTGTAGATCGTTTAGCGTTATGCTGTATAATGAGAATGTAATAATAAACGTGTCTGTACTTTTCATATGATATGTATTGAAAGTCCACTAAGTATAAGTATAATGAAATACTTTTAATTCATTTTTAAGAATGTCTATCTGTTTGTTTGTGCATACATCACGGCTAACGTGCAACTTTAAAACGTCGCCAAGAAAATCATAAAAAACATATCTTCGAGTAAAATATAGTCTATGTTTAGAAATTTATTAATCTGTATAAAATAAATATTTGCCTATATTTCTTCTTCACACGAAGGCTCCGGTTGTGGGACGAGCTTCCTGCTGAAGTCTTTCTAGTGGGTTACAGTATGGGGTTCTTCAACAGGGACGTAACAGAAAATTAAAGGGTCGGCAATGCGACTGTGATACCTCCGGTGTTGCAAGCATTCATATGCTGCGGTGGCCGCTTACCTACAGGCAGCTTACAATCTTGTTTGCCACCATCGCGGTATAAATTACTAAATAAAGAATGTATGCAAGCGTATCACTTGAAAAGTGCTGCACCTAGCTTAGATAATCTTGTTTTTGTTGTGTTTGTAATTATCAGAACCAGGTTTGTATAAAAGAAAATGTTCGGTAAAATATCTCCATAAAAAATTGGACTACAGAGTGAGACAGAAGACAGTAGGGAGATCTTCAAATATTTTGTTAAGAATGACAGATTGACGTTGTCGTACTGTAATGGAAAGATTGGGTCTTATTTTCTTAATAATAAATTAAGATATCGTAATCGATAAGAAGTCTCGCTCCTCGCCTAAACATTTAGCCGTTCCGCAGGTCTCGTTCAAGAAATGAAACTTGCGACCTCTGACGGGAGTTTTACGCCGAGTTTTTATACTTCGCCGGGTTCTTTGTGCAACGGCGTAATGATACGGCTGATAGCCACCGAGACTCCATCGTTCTGCATTGAATATACACTATAAAGTACAAAGTTATCATTTTTGTTTGCTCATGACTATAAAGCATTTATTTATGCTTAACTAGAGTCGCCCTCGATTTCGTCCGCGTTAAATCACAATGTATAACAGTTATAAAATATAAGTACCGAGTAAATGGGTTGTTAAAAAATTCCATGATTTACAATCGTTGTCTGAGTTTCAAAATACAAAAGTCACGTCATATACGTGGATCGAACCCGAGAATTTTACGTAAAGTGGACAACAAAACCAAAAAAGTTTCTTTCTGAAATTCGTTCACTTCGTCGGTTGGTTCGCTAGTTGCACTTCTAGTGGGTATGAATATGAGCGCATGCTTATTAGATGTTTATTCTATACTAGCTGTTGCACGCAGCTCCGCATGCGTTTTTTATAATTGTAAATTACTTCTTATAGATCAGCTATCTGTTAGTGAAAGTTCCGTGAAAAAGGGTTCAAACGTTTTGGAGATAGTACTGCAAACACAGCCATAGGTAAAGCTAGTCCAAAATAAAAAAAGGTTTAATTACTTTTCATTATGTTAGTTATCTGTCAGTGAAAGTCCCATGAAAATAGGTCCAATCGTTATGGAGATACAGACGAAGTAGCCTATGTTACCCATGTTATTTTAACTATGCGTCAGTGAAGTTTCTGTCAAAATCGGTCCATGCCGTTTCAGAGATTACCCGAAACTACAGACAGACAGACAGACAAAAATCTTAAAAATTGTATTTTTTGTAGGTTTTAGAGCTACGCTGAAGCTATTACTGGTTTCAGCATGAATGGGTCGACTCGCCGGGGTAGTACCACCCTCGTCACAGAAAACCGACGTGAAGATAACAGTGATGCACTGTTGCGTTTTCGTTCGGTCAGTGAGAGCGCCGGAGGCCCACATATATTAAAAGGCCGGCAACGCACTTGCGACTCCCCTGGTGTTGCTAGTGTCTATGGACGGCGGTGATCACTTACCATCAGGTGACCCACCTGTTCGTTTGCCCCCTATGATATAAAAAAAAAATCCGTATCGTATATACATTCATATTCAATAAGTAAAAAGTCGTTATTTTGATATTACAAACAGACATGATCCAATTTTATTTATATGTATAGATTACTACTTCCTACTAATACTTTTGACATATTTACTTCTTTTTTTTTGCGCCACTTTGCGTCTTTTACAAGATCTACCACGAAGAGTCTTTTGAAGAGCTCTTCGGATTGATACCGACTACAGAGTTCTATTACCGAACGGCTAGTCACGAAACGAAACTCCATTCGTGTCATCTCGATGGTCGGAAGTCGTCTACTGTACGGTTTTCGCGTGCGTTTTTCCCCCATACGTTGGTTCTCTGGAATAAACTACGGCGTTTCGAGACCAGTATAATCTACAAACTTTCCAGAAACGGGTCTACTCCTTCCTAAAAGGCCGATAACGCATCTGTGATGCCCCTCGTGTCGCAGGTGTCCATGAGCGGCGGTGATTACTTACCATCAGGTAACCCGTCTATTCGTTTGCCTCCAAAGGTTTTCCCGTTTAAACAACAGAAAAAAATTAATACTACGTTGGTCAAAATAACTTCGAAATTTAGATATAGTATTCTCAGCCTCGGGTATACGATTAAGAAAATTTTAACTAACACACTTTAGCCTAGACGCGACATTAATATCGGGCGAGCAAGAATTACAAGCGTACAGACGCGTAGTTCTGTATATTATACGTGTCTCGTATCTCTCATCATCTCGGAGAGTTTTTAATCTAAGTCTGGCCCGCGGGACCGCATTGTTATGGACAGACAGACAGACCGCCTACTCTTTTGTCGTTGCTTTTTGTCTGGACTAGGGGGTACCTATAGTGCATTCGCTTGATTATTATTTTTTTAAACCCCAAGCCTTTGTCATTTTCACGTCAAAGGGTTCGAGGCGCTTTTTTTTTTTGTTATCCGCTTGTTTTTCTTGTTGCGTTAATTCGTAACAAATACAAGTTTCTGACTTCATTATAAAACAAAAATTTTTTTTTTCAATAACTACCTAAGCATAAATAATAAAAATACAGTTCTTTTGAAGCACAAACATATTAAAACTAGTAAGTATAGCGGTACATGATGCCGAATTTTGGAGATGGTTCTAGGCTACTGCTTTTTTGGATTTTCGTTTTTATGTCCGTTCTTCTGGCAGCTCAAAATTGCACGGGTCCATGTGGTTGGAGGCGCATTGTGCCGAAACGACTCCCACAGTTCGTCAGGGGGTCTAAACACCTACCTCTCCATGTCTCCAGTTTACCATTTCACCCCTCAAGACCGTAGTCGGAGCTCCTTAGAGAGGACCAACACCTGTCGGAAGCGCAGGCGCAGTGCCTAGAAGGCAGTCCTGCTCCCCCAGCAAAAAGGTGTAAGAAGGCACCATGGAGTTTTAGTCCATGCTATTCGGACATACCCACCTTTGCTGCCCATTAAAAAAAAAGCTACTGGTTTTTTGGGCTCGATTCACCCATGCCATTTTTTTAAATACTCAACAAAGCGGGTCAACTCGAACCAATATATGTACAAAAAAAAAAATCAAGTGTATTGTCTTTGTTCGGATTAATCTTCGAAACGTCTACACCGATTTCGATGAGACCTTATCACGAGACAGAGGACGTCTCAACACATTGTCTAGTACATAACATTATGCTTTTCCATACGTCCTTAAGCATTAATAACAGACTGTGATTTTAAAAGCAAAATGTTGTCACGTTTCCGTACGATTCTTCAAACATTCTCTTTTATACAAACCTAGTCCGGACAATTACAGACACAACCAAAAAAATATAAATCAAATGGTTGCAGCGCTCAACTGAAGCGAAGCGCCTTACATACAACATTGGGCAATCGATTGTTAACACCCAAAAGACAAGAGCTCGACACTATGCGCTGAATATACAAAGGAGTCTATGCCAGGATTGAAAATTTGCTTGTCTTTGTTGTAATAAGACAACAGTCTACCATCACAGTGCCGTATCGAATAAGGTAACACAGCTCTAATGTCAACCTTAGAATCATCCGGTCTATATCTAGTAACTGAGCGGGATGGTACCGATGCGTAACCAATTCTGTCGCAACTACAATACACATAGTGAAAATCCTATCAAAAGAGTTACACGTTTTACATTGCACTATCGGTAATTATAACATCTCTCTATAACTCTATTCACCGTTTTTAATTACACCGTATAAATTATAAAGCCGAGTACACACACCAAAAAACAAAAGGCCGCATTCAAAAACTTATCTTACGGTGTTTTTTTTTTTTGGGACCTAATCTATCTTCCAGTAGATTATTACTGCCATTGTCGAGTACGTTCTAGAACAACTAGGACAAGTTTCTTCAGAACATTTCAATAACCTAACAAGATGGTGGCCGTCTCGTTAGAACTTTCCAGGGAGTTTTTGTGGCGAGTCAGATTCCATGCACCGTGACATTATTTCCCATCCACTTCACTTATGCATAATAACCAGACTGTATTACGTATTACGCCACCAATATTACAAAACATAGAGCCGAATAACACAAGATTTATGAATCATCACTACATAGTATAAAATAATGTCGCTTTCTCTGTCCCTATATCCCTATGTATGCTTAAATTTTTAAAACTACGCAACGGATTTTGATGCGATTTTTTTAATACATATAGTGATTGAAGAGGAAGGTTTATATGTATGATAACATAAATTAAATAGTGGAAAAATACTGTTATTTTTGAAGTTACTCCAAACGTAAAGCGTGCGGGCCACGGGCAGTAATGAATAAATCGAAACTACTGGATCGATTTTAATCATTTTTTCAGTGAATGACATAGACTATATATTTTATACCCGTGCGAAGCCGGAGCGGGCCGCTAGTTAAATATAAAATCCACTACATCACACTCCAGGATCCCGCCAAAAACTCAACTTCGGTATTATTATTTCATTTCTTAAAGACACGATCC